>CAMXCT020003591.1:461000-486000 GCA_947184155.2 Cladocopium goreaui | reverse complement strand
TGAAACAACATTCTATCAATGTTTCGACTGTATATTCAGACTGCGGATGGGTCAAAAGCTGCAAGCAAACTATACACAGAAACAGCATCATCTATTCCAGCAATTTTTCCCTGTGAACTACTGGATAGCTCATCTAATCATTGGCAGCATCATATACCCTCTGGTAATTTAACATAACTATGGAAAATCACCATTTTTAATGGGAAAACTCACTATAAATGGTCATTTTCAATAGTTATGTTAAATTACCAGAGGGTACATACAAACAGCATCATCTATGGGCACGGGGTTTTGACCAACAACTCATATCCTGATGCTTGGATTTGCGGCAGTTGCGGCATCGAATTGTAGCAACGCGTTGCGCGTAGCAAGGCCTGGCGGAGCAAAATGCTGGGCTGCGCTAAAGGAGTTTTTCCTTTTTTGTTGATCTTCAAACATGATATATAAATAAAAACAACAAAAAATCTGGATCAGAACCAAAATCATGGTTGTTACCCTCTGGTAAACGTTTACAGTTTGCTATTGAACATGGCCCAGTCGAAATAGTGAACCAATCTACCGGGATCCAACGAGTTTGGACATTCTGAGGTGATCCTTTTAAGCTGCGGCGTTAGCCTACATAGATGTGGAAAACCCCCGGGTTCCCTTCAATCATTGGATTGTTTTTTTTTGGGAAAATTTTAACCGGACACCTCCATATTTCATGGGAAAATCGATGGTTTCTGGTTAAGATTTTCCCAAGAAAACCAATCCATTGACTTCAGTGATGATCTACAAATTTTGGGTTCTCCACATCTGAGTTGGAGGTTACCCTCTGGTAATTTAACATAACTATTGCAAATCACCATGCTATTAATGGGTAAATCAACTATAAATTGCCATTTTCAATAGTTATGTTAGTTTACCAGAGGTTACCTTGAATGGTGAGGCTGTGAATGTAGAAACATACAGTAGATCCAGTAGATCCCCGTTTTTTGCCAAATTTCCATCGAATTTCACCAACAAAAATGGTGGTGTAATGGTGATATACTGGGGATAAAATGGGGATATTAGTGGGGAGTGGAATCCTGGCTGAGGGTTACCCTCTGCCATCAAACTTGGCGATGCACAATCCCAGCCAGTCCGGGGAGAATTTCCAGCCATGGACGGCCAGGACCATAAAACTCCGCGTTAAATCCCATGAAGATCCCTCAAATATTTCATTGTTCCCAAATCATGTCCCAAATCGTATTTTTTTTCAAATTAACCTTTCATTAATGTTCCCAAATCACATCCCAAATGATATATATATATAAACCATCAGCATTCCATTGATATAAACCATTGATAAGATACCATCAAAAATGTTGCCATGTTTTTTTCGTATCTCTCCATTGTCTCCGGAGAATCGAAAATTCATCCCGAGAATGGTTCGAGACGGCACAACTCATCCCAGGGCGGCGATCTCCGGGTAGCAACCATGACAATTCTGGGATTTAATGGGATATAATGAGACATCATGGGACATCATGGGATATTTTTCGTTTTTTTTTGGGATATATCATCTGGTAAACTAAGAGTTTTTTTTTTAATCGCATAGATGGCCCAGGTAGTTTGAGGTTTTGCCTGTGTGAATGCTGATTTTCCATAGCTATGTCAAATTGCCAGAGGGTAATTTCCCCATCATTTTAGGCTATGACAATTTGGAAATGACGCAGCCTTCACCTGCACTAACCATAGTACTGTAAATGGGGGTACCCCAAGCGAGCATTGGTTGGTTTATTTCATGGGAAATCCTGTTATATAAATGGATGAGAACTGGGGGTACCCGCAGAAGATAGAGATTCTCCGGGATGGCGCCGGTGGGTTGTTCTGGTCTTAATGGAATATGAATGTGATTTGAGCTGTAAAGTGACATTTTATCTTATTATTGTCCCGTTACATCAGTGTGTGTCAACGTTTCTATCTGTTGGTTTTACCTGATTTGTTGGTAAACATCACATCAATTTTGACTATGCCTATTATATATACTGGATACACACATCATTTCTACCTTCTTCGCCCTGATTTTCTTGTCACACAATTTTCACTTCGCATCGCTCGCTACCCAAGGTTCCAAGGAGCTCTCCTTGCCCGGGAAGAACTACCTGAACTTGGGCGGCTTGTGCCTTGCGACTGGAAAATTCATGGTGGTTCTGATAAAATATGAATGGGATTTGAAGCATCGAACATAGGGAGTATGAGACGGATGATGGGGACCATCCAAAAATGGGCATCAGAATGGGATCAGAGTTGGTGGGTTCCGTTTGCCACAAAGAATTGGTTCATCCCGCGAATCCTGAGGTTTGGTAAAATCACAGGGAAATAAGTGGAGTAAGCCCATAAGAATCCCACAAAACCACGGATATAACTGATATAACCCTGCGATTCCTGGGATAAAGCACCAGGTAGCGAGTGGGGCTGGCCTGCATCATCCCCACTAGGTAGACTTAATAAACCCTAATTGGATTGGGGATGGTGTATCACTGGGTTTATGACATTGAGCATTATAGTAAATGGTAGTAAAACGGGTATTACTAGACATGGGTACAAAGACTTGGTATTGCTGGGGAAGCCGACGGAATATCATAACCACCCCACTGGCTGTCCCCCATAAACGATGGGATTGGGAATATTGGGAATCATCTCAAAATGGGCAGAACAACCATGACAGTTCTCATGAATTTGCCTAGATTCCAGAGAAAAATGATATGTATTCTTCCAATTTGCCTAGATTTTCTACCAGGCTACTCCTACCCAGCCAAAAGCTTGCTGCAGCAATGATGGGTAGCCTCCGGTGGAAAATCAAACACGGCGATTGCTGCAAAATCAACCATAAATGAAGGTTTAGTTCGATGGGAAAATCATCAAACCAAATGAGGTATTTTCCAGCAAGCCATATTGGATTACCAGATTACCAGAGGGTAGATGATAGCTGGGGGCGATTCTCGGGTTCAACAACACCTTCTTGGCCAATTAAAAAATGGCGAGTTTGCCTGCAGATGTGACCATCATAAAATCCATAATTTGTTGCTGGATATATATATACACACGTACATATGTGTTTCTGACTTGATCGTGTGATAGAGGAATACTTCATGTCCAGCTACTGTATTTTGTTCTAACCTTTTTCCATATGTATATATATATATATTTATACATATACCTATATATATATACATACAATATGTGTTTCTGACTTGATCGTGTGATAGAGGAATACTTCATGTCCAGCTACTGTATTTTGTTCTAACCTTTCTCCACCAACAGTAGCTGCATGCTAGGGCCAAATTCAAGAACTTGGGTGTCCATATCAAGCTGGCCATATCAAGCCATGGGTCAACATCTTTTTCGGATTTCGCGAGAAAAAATGGGAGATTTCACCCTCCATTGGTGGTTGAAAGTCAGGACCTTGTTCATCGTCTTGATGTACTACTTCCTGCAGGAAGGCGAGACCAAGCTTTCCTGCAGCAAAAGACTCGAGACTCTGTTTAGGTCCCATGGGTCTCATGATCCGTTTGCGACTTGGAAGTGCATAGAAAAAACATCTTTTTCGTTAAACATCAGGATATAACTAGCAGCTGCACCAGTTCCATAAAATTTCAGTCCTTCATTCCTTAGCACACATCTACCTGGCACTCCGACACACACATTTTGTTTTAACCATTCAAGATAGACAGGTTTCGATTCTACGAAGAGTTCCAGGTTAGGTGCTAAAACCAATTACAATCTACACAGCTATGGTAAAAGCCATGCTTGAATCATGGGGTTTACCACATGTTTTCTTGCTATTTCTTGTCTCTCCAATAGGTTCACATGTCAACATTGAACCCCCAAACAGATCATGAACTGGATCTTTTCCCTTCATTTCCATATCGTTTCGTCAAAAATTGCTGGAGGCCATTGGTTTCATGGGGATTTCTTACCCCTCCAGTGACGCGCCTGTGACCCCAAGAATTGCTTGGTTGAATCCACAGGACATCGCAATTTTTTCATCATCCGAAAACAAGATCCCATCCATGATGTTAAAATTTGATCAAACATCCCATCAGATAAATCAGCATACCTCTGGTAAACGTTTACATAACTAGAGAACATCACCATTTTTTTGGGGAAATCAAACATCAGCAATTTGGCGAAAGCAAACTGTTACTTTACCAGAGGGTAATATCCTTGAACACCGTCATTAGTGGGATGGAATAACCATCATGAAAATGTCCATCATTGGTTAACCTTAATCATAGTTTGGCATCAAATATTGGTCTACCAGAGGGTATACCATATTCAATAATCATGCCAGAGGAACTTTTGAGGTGAATTGTTACATCTTAGCCAGCAATTGTTGGACATTTCCTGTTGTAACACGATAAATTCCGGTTAATGTTTGAATGAGATGGGAATCATCTATAGTTTTCCCCCAAATTTGGCCAAGATTCCCATCTCATTTCTATGTCCAGCCAGGCGATCCCTGCGGCAGCTTAATCCTGTGGGTTGTGGCCATCTTGGCGTGCTTGATGGGTCTGCACCTGGTGGCTTCCGTGGGAGGTGGCGACATGCGACCTGCCGAACACCTGGATGACCTGGTGAAGTGATCATCGGTGGTTTAAGTGATGATTTATGGCGTTGATTTACCTCATAAACATGGGGGATTTCCCATATAAAATGTAAAATGGTCCATAGAAATAGATGATTTACCGTTCTTAAAATGGTGGATCTTTCCATGGCTATGTTAAACAACCAGATGGTAATAAAAATGGGGATTTCCCATAGTTATGTTAAATATGGATGGGTTTCCATAGTCATGGGGGTACCCCAAGCGAGCGAAATGGATGGTTTATTTCATGGAAAATCCGAAAATAACGTGGATGAGAACTAGGGGTACTCCCCATTTGAGGAAACCCCCATAATATTAGAATGTTGGGTCAAAACCTATTACTATCAATTAGAGTGGAATGAACAGCCATTTACCGGCTATTTTGTTGTTCACTAGGTACCAGGGTTTTGACCTATAGCCATATGAATGTTGGAGAATATTGGTCATGATTTCTTAACTAGCATTACTACTATGACTTAAAACCATACTAACTATACTTATTACTCAACTGGTTTTCACGATACTTACGATCATTGTCAACATCATTTTATACCTTAAGATAGATCAGTTGGTTGATTATTTGGGCTTGCCACAGTGTGAACATTCGAACGGGGGATGGCCGAAGGGTGAATTGGAGGGATCGACATCAAAAACGACCTCAGAGATTTTCGCTCACGAAAAATGATGGGTTTTTGGGAAGTCATACTTTTCCCAGATATGGGTGGTTTATTCATGGCATTGTTTTACCCACATAAACAAGGGGATGAAGCAATCCAACAGAATATGGAGGTTTCCGAAATAATTTGGGTACCTCCAAATCATCCAGTCATTAGACCATGACTGAGTATCGAAACCCCTGGCTTGGGGATCCCCCCATGTTGAAAAAGCTCCGTATCAGTTCATGGGGTTCTAGCCACGTTTGGGTATGCCTGCAGCTCTAGTCCATTTATGTTCATTTTAGGCTTCGGACGCAAGATAGGCGGGCTAAGATTGTTGATGCCATTGCTATGTCCTCCTAGTTGGTGATCATATCTCGATACTGGCAATACATAGCTCCATTGGATCCCATCTTATCTCAGTTCTATTGCTTGACTCTTCCTGATTCTGATGGCGTTAACCCGCAAGGTCAAGAGTATTGATCATGCCATGACTAGAGGTCTATTGTTTTTCGGGTTACATGATTTCCAATCATGGCTGGTAGACCCATCCTTTTTCTTAGTCAAATCTTAATCTCTGTTGCTCAAACGTCCCCATTTTTGTTCAATCCCATTCTGAATTGCTTAAAATCAGATTTTCAGGATGATCAAAGTTTCATTTCTCAATCCTCATGTTTTTTCCATCCCACTCTCCTTCGCTTATCCCTTTCTTTGGGCGAAAAGTCACATTCTTCCGGTTCGTAGCAGGTCACCCATCAGCAACCGAGGCCCGTGTGCATCACTGTCCTGAACTCCTACTCCGGCTGGGCTCTGGTTGCAGAGGTGCTGCTGAAAAGACCTTCGAACATCTCCGAAGGAAACGGTTTTTTTTGGCCAAATGATGGATATATATATATGTCTTATATATTATATATCTTATATATATATATCTTATATATATATATCTTATATATATATCTTATATATATATATCTTATATATATATATCTTATATATATATATATCTTATATATATATATATATCTTATATATATATATCATATATATATATATATCTTATGTATATATATACACAGAGATATAGATATATAATAGATATCTGTTGGGAAGAAGGGAACAACCAATTGGTGATATATCTCCGTGTTTTTCTGGAAGAACCAACAAACTGGTTCTAGTTGTAGGGATCACGAGATGACGGATGGGATAAGTTCGATCCCTCCAATCTCGGATGTCCCATGTTAGCCTCTGGTAAACTACAGTACCAGTTTGCGATTCGGCTGGACATAGAAATGAGATGGGAATCTTTGCCAAATTTGGGGGAAATCTATAGATGATTCCCATCTCATTTAAATATCGGAATTTATCGTGTTACAACAGGAAATGTCCAACAATTGCTGGCTAAGATGTAACAATTCACCTCAAAAGTTCCTCTGGCATGATTATTCAATATGGTATACCCTCTAGACTAATATTTGATGCCAAGCTATGATTCAGTTTAGCCAATGATGGACATGAATGATGGTTACATGGTTACTCCATCCCAATGATGGTTTTCAAGGATATTACCCTCTGGTAAAGTAACAGTTTGCTTCCATAGCTCTGGTCAAGATCTACACCCAGATTCCTTTTGTTTCCCACCGCAGAAAATGGTTACTTCCATAGCATATCCATATAATTTCCATATTTGAAGGTTTCATTTTTTCCCATCTGATTTTTGACATTTCCACTTCTTCCCATGCTATTCCAATGCAATTCCTATATTATATATTATATATGTGGTTGTCTTCCCGCGGTTGTATTCCTCGGGTGTAGTTCCCCTTAAATAAATGAATAAATGTATGTTGCCATAGGCCCACAATTGCAAGGGCGGCCAAACTATCCCCAGGTGGGGTTGGAACCTGGGATATACCCATCAATAAACCCCTCAGATGATGGTTGCTGTAGGGGTCATCCCAATGTTTCATCCCATGAATCGTAAGTAGCTTAGGTTAGTTGACCCCAGTGAAAGAAGTGGATGAAGCCTACAACAACACCCACAAAACAAGGGATATAATCTACTCTTTGATTCGTGGGATGAAGCAATTATTCATGGGAATATAGTGTAATATCCATTCGGATCCACTGAAACCACTTATGCTTGATGCTTTAGATCGCATTAAACACTAATAAAAACACAACATTTGAACCCCAGCTATAGATGCTTAGTTCTCCCAAGTCCCTCAAATATCATCCCTATTGTTGATGATTACGCTTGTTATCCACTCGAATTTTAGGGCTTCAATCCCATTTTCATGGGATTTCACCATCCCATTTATAGATGATGATCATCCCTATTGTTGAATGCTTGATTCCTATCATTTTCTAAAAAAATACCAGGTAAAAAAGACCCTTTGAGCGACGCATCCAGGGCTTCTTGCTGAAGAGCAACGTGCTGACCATCGTCGGCTCCTTGATTGGCTTCAGCGGTGTCTCGGACGTCTGAAAAACTGACGGAGTTTTGGAAATGGCTGACCGGTGAATGGGGAAAGTCATTGGAGATAGTACCCTCTGGTAAACTAACATAGCTATTGAAAATGACCGTTTTTAATGGGAAAACTCACTATAAATGGCCATTTTCAATAGCTATGTTAGTTTACCAGAGGGTAATGGAATGTTACCTGGGTAAATTTGATCACGACCTCACTGTTCTCCCTCACTGGAAATCATGGTTTATTTTAGGGGAATCACCCCCAAATGGCCGCAAGATTCAGGTTAGTGAAATATTATAATTTACCCAGATAGTAATGGAATGTTACTGGGATATTTTAGCGGAATATTTTTCCGGAATCTTCATGGCATGTTTTCAAATATCGAATATCAAGGATAACTAAGGCAAGAATGATCATGGAATATGATTGCTTCCTGATTGGGTTATCAGTATTCCATTAAATATTTTAGTTCCACTGAAATTGCCCGAAAATTCCAGAGATTTTTCGTGCCGATGACATGACCATAGCCAGACGGTGAGATGTGGAGGTGGATATTTTGCGTTGACAGATGTGGATATAGTGGATCAATATAGTGGATATAGATATAGTGTATATACATGGATATCAACACTATAGGATATAATGGAGATGTGATATAGATATATTTTTTCCAGAACCTATGTGGATTTAATGGATTAATATCCATGACAACGGGAACATATGGGGATAGAATATCCCACAGGTTTCAATGAATAGCCATGAAGAATGGGAATATCATGGTTTTATAATGGCCAAAATGGCTTAATGAATATTGATCAACTAAGATTCTATGGGTTTATAATGGGTTTTAATTCGAACATCATCTATAAATGGGGATATCATGGGGATATAACCAACTTGATATGTTATGGATAGTCCAGCAGGGCTTATAACAGGATAGTGACTAGTGACATTTATGGGGTTTGATCAGAACCCATAGCCTGGAGCCACAGGATTTCACCAGCAAGAGATCGGAGTCAAAACCTTCAACAGCGGGATTTACCCTCTGGTAAACATACAAAAAGCTATTGAAAATGGCCATAGAAATAGTGAGTTTTTCCATTAAAAGCATGGTGATTTTCCATAGTTATGTTAGTTTACCAGAGGGTAACTTAATAATATGAAGTTAGTAAATCCTAGAGATTTTGATTGGTGTTTGGGCTCGAGTACCAGCCCAGACTCGATTTTTGGTGACCCTAGTGAAAGCATGGTTTGGACACCGGTAGGTTTCGGCAGCAATTGTTTCCCTTAAATCAATGCAATGATCTATTTGGTCCAGTAGTAGACATTTCAATCATCGGCGTTTCGTTTTACGACGATTCGTTCGAATCCCGCTCTTAACCACAGTAGAACCCATTCACAGCAGGTACCCTTGGCAATTGAACATGGCCATGGAAAGCCAATGTTTTTTAAATGGAAGGGACATGAGATTATCCATATAGTAACTCCCGAAAAGATAGAAGAGATTGAATTTATCACGTAGGATTTTATACTTTTCTTCCTTTTTCTGGTTGCAAAAAGGACCACGGGTAACAACCAGCGGGTTTTCCAGCCAGCCGCGCATAAAGGAGCTATCCTGACCAAGATCATGTGCGATGCGATGAAGCTCTGCTCAAGAGTTTTTTGGGGCACGTTAGGGGCACGGTGCAGTCATTGGGATGGTTGATTGTTGAGTCGGAAAACAATGGATACTATTGGATATTTCATGGGATATTACTCTATGGAATACAATGGGATATTCTGGATAACACTGGGATGCTATGGCTTTGTGGATATCATTTTTTGAAGATCATCTCTGGGGATAGTTACAATATGTTACAATAACAACAAACCAACTTGATATGATATTTGGGTCTGTCTTTCATCAGGAAAACAAGGTGGTTCATCATCCAATTTTTGGGACATCCGATTTTCAGACAAATCTGAAGGATGAAATCCCATTGCCAAACATCTGTGGTCCAACACCTGACATGATCCTCAGGCCCAAATGGTAGGCAGGGACTGTTCCCAGTCTGATAGCGACTGAGGCCTCTCAAGTTGGATGGGATCTCTCAAGTTTTTCCATGGGAAAGCTGGTCAAAATCCACATTTTAATCCGTTTGGTGAACAATCATGGATGGCTTCATGTTTTTTTGTTTTTTGATTTTGTCAGATCCATTTTATTGTTTGATAAGAGGTACCGTTAGAGATGCCCGTTCACCATGCTAAACCACACACATAGATATATACATACATATATATTATATATATACATACATGTACAATTACATTGCATTACAATACATTACAATACATTACAATACATTACAATGCATTACAATACATTACAATACATTACAATACATTACAATACATTACAATACATTACAATACATTACAATACATTGCAATACAGTACAATACATTTCAATACATTACAATACATTACAATACATTACAATACATTACAATACATTACATTACAATACATTACATTACAATACATTACATTACAATACATTACAATGCATTACAATACATTACATTGCAATACATCACAATACAATACATCACAATACATTACATTACAATACATTACATTACAATACATTACATTACAATACATTACATTACAATACATTACATTAATACATTACATTAATACATTACATTAATACATTACATTAATACATTACATTAATACATTACATTACATTCAATTAATACAGTACATTAATACAGTACATTAATACAGTACATTAATACAGTACATTAATACAGTACATTAATACAGTACATTAATACAGTACATTAATACAGTACATTAATACAGTACATTAATACAGTACATTAATACAGTACATTAATACAATACAGTAATAGTACAGTACAGTACAGTAATAGTACAGTAATAGTACAGTACAGTAATAGGATAGTATAGTATAGTACAGTACAGTACATACATGCATGCATACATACATAAATGCATGCATGCATGCATGCATGCATGCAGGCAGGCAGGCAGGCAGGCAGGCAGGCAGACACACATATACACATATGATATCTAATAATATGATATCAATGGATATATTCCCATCCCATACATTCCAAAAAAAGAAACACCGTTTTTTCCGAACGCTTTTCCACCCCCTGGGGATCCTAGGAATCGAGACATCTTCAACGTGCTCTTTGGTGGATTGAACAACGCCCCTGTGGTGAAGGGTGCAGACACCGGCCCCAAGGCGGTGTTTTTTCATTAGGGAAACTGGAGGATTGAACTATGAAAAAACATCGGTTTAACTGTTTAACCAGCAAAAAATAGGAATTTTGATATACATCTTTGATGGGAATATCTAATGGTTGTTGAATGGATTCCCACCCGCATTTCATCGCTCAGCCATGAGAATTCTACGGCTTTTTCATGTTTTTTCCGTTGGGCAAGTAGTCTTCTGACCCCTGACTCATGACAGGGTCTATGTTCCTAAAAGGGACCGGAAATCAGATTTGTTGACACAATATCATGGGTTGCAAATATGATTATTACTAATTAATTACCAAGTAATTTCAGGGTTGATGATCTAATCCCACATTCCCCTATACGAGCCCAACAAATGAATAGATCCAGTACCAAATCGAGGTTTCTATTGGTGTACAGTAATTGATACTGTAAATACCACGTTTTTTTTTTGATGCCCTGACAGCGCATAAATCAGATCATGTCGGCATGTTGAACACAAGCCAAAAATTATTCCCCACTTCAGCACCATCAATATGGGTATGGGTCAAGTCATTAGGTACCCCAAAATTATGGATGGTTAATACTAGTCACTAGACATTCACAAAAAAGTGGTCCCATTAATGGTCTTCCATTTTGACCCACATCCATATGGGGTCAGATTTGTGATTCATCTACCCCCGATCCCAGCAGTCCCATAGGTCCCATAGCGCCAGGAGCATGTGGAATGCAATGTGGAATCCTGTGCCGATATGTGCCTTGGGGCACTGGGCAGGTCCGGCAGGTCCGAGGGCAGCGTTTTGGTCCTGGTGTAGTGTTGGGTCAAAATCCATGGGTTTTCCATGAGTTTTCATGATTCGTTCTACTCAAATCACCATGAAACAGCCAGGAATTTGGTGGGTGCCATGGGTCCCAACGATTTGAACCATGAACAAAGATGGATTTAGCCACTGAATCAAGGGATTTGGCTTGTCCAATTTTTGGGCGGATCCAGGTGTTTTTTCTACTGACATCCAGCTTGATGAAATCCGTGGTTTTCTTGGGTAAAATTGCAAAATCCACCGGTTTTCTTGGTCTGAAAATAGAGACCCCCCAAAAAAAAACCCTGGTGGTTGATCATCATTTTCCCACTCAAATGGCAATTTTGGGAGTATCACTCGAATCAGATACAGTGTATATATATATATATAGTTACATATATTTTTTCCACTGGCATATGAGTCTCGCTCGTGCCTACATGCATTGGCACCGACTAGCCGCAGGGCTGGTAGTCGGGGAGCATCGGGCCGCACTCCGTGCTGGCTGATGTTTGTGCCAATTCAATGCCAAAGCTTTCAGCATCAGCGTCACCAGGCGCCATCGACCATCGTGTCATGGCCTCAAAAATGGCCTGTGCAAATGCCCGGTTGAGCTGTGCTGGATATTCCTTCGCTTTGGCCGTTTTGAACGTGCCATCTGGATTGCGGCCGATGAGGTGTGCAGTTGGCCGAATGGCCGTGGCATCAGCACAACTCTCAAGGGCTTTGGGTAAATTCGAATTGGAGTAAAGGAATGTCGTGGGCTTTACTCCACAACTTCCGAATCGCCATTGCTCAGCGCTCACACGTCGGAATGGACCATAAGGCGGGCGGTGAAGCAGACAAAGGAGTCCCAAGCGCCATATGCTGGAGATCTCGTCCTGAAATGGCATCGCTGGGTGCTCTAAAAATGTCGCTCCCCCACTGATCGTGACCAGGCAAGCCAGCAAGATCCCTTTGAGAAGCAGCACATTGCCCACATAGATCTGCTCAAGCTCTTTGCATGATAACTGTGCCAGTCCCCATAGCTCCTGTGTAGAGCGAAGAGGTCGCGGTCCTCGAAGTACACGCCCATCCGAATCAACCGACTGCTGGTGCCGGGCCGCTGTCCATGTTTCGCAGGGCGGGCCCTGCAAAAGGCCCAATATGCGGCCCTCTCGCGCCAGGTTGACCAAGAAGCCCCATAGCTTCGGGTCGTGCACATTGAGCATAGAGTGCACGGCCGTGTCGATGGATAGGATACGGATGTGCAAATGCGGGAATCGTGGCAACAGCTCTTCGACGGCAGCGTGGAAATCCTCGGAGCGTCGTCGCCCGGAATAAAGGTGCACAATGTAGTACGGCCCTCGTCCGGCTGGAACTCGTGGTCGCGGCGCTGCCAGGAGTTTCCACTGCTTCCGCTGCTGCTCAGATCTGCCCATCATTTGATACGGCATCTGGACATCATGAAGACGGCTGCGTGACTTCTGCATCGTGGGAGGCAATCGAGGCGGTATGTCAGGTTCATCTGGAGGAAGATGCATCCATAAGTCAGTGAGCTGCTTCATCTCGCAGCGTCGCTGCCATGCCGGGATGTCTTCAAGCATCTGCATGTGCGCCTCCTCTAGGATATCAATGAGGTCAGGTTCAAGGTCGCTCGGCCATTCATCATAGAACTGAGTTTCAATCCAACGAACGAAGATGCGACCACCCAGAAGATCAGAGACTCCCAGCTGAAAAATCTTGGCAAACATGATGTTGTGGAACTCAACGTTGGTGGGTTCAGCATGGTTACACCACTGAGTTAATCCAGAAGAAAATGCTGCGCATGCTCGGTGCACAAGGTCTGGGTCTCGTTCAGGATACCACCAGGCATAATCTTCTTGGCCAGCGTGGCGAAGCGCTGTGATGCGTCGACGCAGCTGGATGCGTTGTCGTTGAACACTTGTGGGACGAATAGGGCCATAGTGCCGTCGGACAGCTGGAAGCCTGACGACATGCTGCAAATGCCGAGGTAGCACAATTGTGCATGGCTCTCCAGGTTGTCGGGCTCCATGAATTCTGTCCCAACATCCATTCTGTCGATACTTCAAGTGCTGTTGAACCCGCCAAGTGGTATGGTGATCCTTCAAGCAGCCCGGGCACACAGTGGACTGAACGTACGGCCTCTCTGCCGACATTGTACCATGTACTCGATATGCATGAGAACCTCTTGCATGGGCCGAGTTGAAGACCATGTCACATTGGTCGCAGCCAAAGCGAGGTGGCAGCGTCTCGTCAGTCATGGGAATATCAGTCAACATGGTGAAGCCTGCATGGTTCATCTCGTCAACAATGACTTGGTGGTATTGCTCAACATCACGGGCAATCCGGTCTTGGAGGACGTGCTTACGGCAGGCACGCTTGACCATGCTCTTCCAGTGTGCAAGGTCTTTGAGGATGTCCCAGACCTGCTGCCACTCTTGCACCTCGGCGGGGATGTTGAAGGGCAATGCAACCAGCGTGGCCAACCACTGAAGATCTGTGATGACCTCGCAGAGCCAGCCTCGACCTTGTTGAAACTCGGTAAGCAAAAGTTGCTTGTGGAAGCCCTCTGCATGCTTTCCAAGGTGTTGAAGATATATCAGCCTATGGCGCGCCCAGGTTACTCGGAAGGACGGAATCTCCAAATGGTTTCGCAGATCATCATCAGTCATATGGGTGTCATTCCAGAATCCCTTGTTGGCCATTTGCCGGTGGTGCTCAATGATCACCGCTTCAATCTGCTGAAGTTGGCTGCTGGAAATATCCGTCCATACAGCACAGGCATACATCAGCCGTGCGACAATCAAACTGTCGTAGAGCTGCATACGTCCTTTGAGCGGGATGTGTTTGTTGTGGAAAATGGCACGCTTGAGTTCCTGATAGGACTGTCTGGCCATGGCAATGCGGCTAGTGACCTCCGCCTCTCCATCGGCATTCATGGTAAATCGGGCGCCCAGGTGTCGATATGCTGCGACCACCTTGAGGGATAAGATGTGGGTGTCCGTGGCAGTGACAATGCATGGCATGGTCTCTGAGTCGAAGAGCTCCGTACGACAGACATTGGCACCCTTGCCACGGTACATGACCACAGCTTCCGATTTCCCTGTCTCAAAATTCATAGTCATGCCGTGAGCATTGAAGGTTGTATGGAGAAGCGCAACCACGTCTTGAATCAACGGAATCATTTTGTGTGGTGCTGTGGTGGCCAGCGGGATTGCCAGGTCATCAACCCAAGAAATGGGGGGGATATGCGTTCCCAATTGATCACAGCCTTGAACGTAATCATGTAGTAGCTGTAGTCCATCTCCCAGCTGGTGCATAATGCGAGACATGAGCAAATTGAAGCCCAAATCAGCCAGTGGAGATCCTGGTCGTGTGCCCCTGTCAGTGGTGACTACTTGATCCTGATCTGGATCGAGCTGGAACCAGGTGGATCGATGTATATCATGGAGGAAAAGACGCAGGGCTTCCGGGATGTCCTGGGGCTTTTCCTGGCATGCTTGCTGGAGGTCTGCCGCGAGCTGGTCAATGTTGAACTCATTCGAGTCAAAGATGCGCTGGAGCTCATGCTGCTGAAGGGGATCCCTGATTGAGAAAACATACTCCCTCAGCATGTGGTGAAACGCAGCTTTGAGGTCAACAAAAATGACTGCTGTTGTCATATGTCGGTGTCGCCCTTGTCGTCCGTGCAGTTTCAATAGCTGAATCGCTGTTGTGGTCTGCTGGGACGGGAGCCCACCGATTTGGCCAGGTGCTCGGCGATGAACTAGAGTTGGTAGAAGTCTCTGCTGGGCCCATGAGTGCAGGATCTTTCCAAACACTTCTGCTAGCAAAATCCCCCTATAGGAGCTGGCAAGCTTGCGGGAGTTCTTCTGCTTCCAAATGGCACAAAGCTGCCCGCCTTTATACCGTACTGGTTCTAGGCCCCATAGGAAGGATTTGAGGATGACGTTGTGGATGTAGGGGGCGATCTCTTTGGCGGCGAAGCGGCATACCTCAGGCGGGATCGCATCAAGGCCTGGTGCTCTGTTGGGACGCTGCTTGAGGCACAGGTCTTCAATTTCGACCAGTGTGGGCAAGTCTTCAAGCATAAGCTGTCGAGACGGAGGTCCTGCTGCGAGATCCTTGTTGTTGCGGTCAATGCAGCTCTGTCGACTCTTGGCCTGGTTAGAGATAGTGCCCGCCTCAAGTTCCGCAAAGTGATGGAGCAGTGAGTCACTCATCTCGTGTCTCGCTTGGGTCTGCTTGAGCTTGTTGCGGGGCAGGACTGCTTTGATTTGCTTCCAGACTGCTGTCAACCCTTCATGGGTGTAGGCATGTCCTGCGTGCTCAGCCAGAGACAGGTAATATTGTGTATCAGCTTTGCGGATTGCCTCAGAGGCTCGTTTTGCTGCAGTCTGCATTTGGGTTGTTGTCGTAGCGATGGCATGATCAATCATCTTCATCCATGTGGCAGGTGCAGTGTAGAGATGGTGAGGAACATCCTGGGTCTGTGATCTCCAAGCACTAAACATCACCTGCAGGATGGTGTTGGAGCGTGCTTTCCTCAGAGCTTTGAATTGTCTGCAGAGCATCTTCTTCTCTTCTACAAGCGCCCAGGTTGACTCATCCACATGGTGTTTGCGTCGCCATCGGTGGATCTTCGGCGTGATCTGCTGCAAGGCATGGTAAGCATTCCGAGCTAAATGATCTGCAGATTGGTGTGGATCCAAATTCCATATAGGATTGTGCAGTTGTTGGCAAAAAGCAGTTGCCGAGGCTGGGTCTCTGATCTGGGCTGCAATGGCATGTCTGGTAGGACCAGGATGCCCCTTCATTGGTTGTTTCTGTCGGAGCTTTCCAATTGTTTCAAACCGACAATGACATAGTGCAGCAACATGATCAGTGCGCGCACCGCCAAGATCGATGGTGTCGTCAATCCAGCTATGCACCTCGGTGTAATCGATGTTAAGTGGGATTGCCACATAATCGATTCTGGTTTCATGCTGCCCATCCGGAGAACTGAAGGTGCTGCATCGTTCTCCTGTTTGGTGTGCCTGAAAGGTGCTTGGTATCCAAAGTTGATGTTCCAACAGCCAATCATGGAAGACAACGCCCGGCTGGTTCTCATTCGAAGCATGGTGAGGTCCAACTGCTTGTGTGGTCTGTGAACCCAGGTGTGCATTAGTATCACCAAGGAAGAAGATTGGCATCACATGGGAATACTGTCGAACATTTTTGGATACTTGGTCCCAGAATTGTTGCCCTTCAGGAGCTGGTCGGCCAGCATGCGGGGCTCGACCTGTGATGAAAATGCTGCACCAGTTGGGCATGTCAATCTTGACAATCAGCAAGGATGGAGTTGCATGAACAATCCGAAGGTGCTTCAGCTGGATGTATGGGCCATCAAGAAAAAGGGGTTTGTTCTTCGCAAACCACATTTGCACACCATCATGTCCTTTGGAATCGCAAGGGTGGCCAACAATGTGGTAAAATTCGTTATTGGGATTGATGATGCGCTTGTGTCTGGTCTCTTGTAGGCCAAGTATGTGACAACCAGCTTCAGAAAACTGTCGCATCAAGAGTTCCTGCTTGGTTGGTGTGATCCTTCCATGATTGTCCTCTGTTGCCAGGGTGAGAACGTTCACCGTGGCCATGACAATGTCAAACGAGATCACTTCTGGAGCTTCTTGATTCTCAGCAGTGTCAAGGTGGTCGAAGTAGCGGTGGTCTTCAGATGCTATAGGAGAGCTGTGGGCAGCCATCAATGTGCCATCAAGCCGAGGAGCATCATGAGGTTGATGTTGTAGGTGCTCAAAATACCAAAGCCAAGGCAAGGTATGCTGATGAAGTCCATCAGTAATCCAAGGCATCCAGACGTCACAAGTGCCAACAAGGTCTGGGTGGTTGGCAGCATACTTTGCGAGTCGATCAACCAGTTCATTTCTCGGGTGCTGTGTGTGGGCTTTGATGTGTTTCCAGTGCAACCTCAGCTGTGTGTGTCGTCGTTCTAGGACTTGTGCCAATGAACGCATGACTGTTTTCCATGCTCGATGGTCAACAGTGCGCCATTGTCCTGCCGCTTGATAGCCAGTGTTCATGGCATCGAAGTTGAAGCTGATGTCGATGTCATTGGTTGCAAAGGAGCTCAAGCACCAGTCACTGATGTGAATCGCCCAGATGAGAGCCCAAGTCATGGCAGCATGTTCTCCGACGAAAGCATGCTGTGCAGGCCGCACGGATTTGCTCATGCATCCAGCTAAAGCTTCATGAGTTGTATACTCAAAGAAGCATGCAACACCTGCACCAACATTTCCTCCATTTTTTGATCCATCTACGTAGAGGTGGATGGCCTTAGGTGGCTGCTGAGACAAGGGGCCAAGGAGAGCAAGATGATCAAAGGTGACACTTTCAAGCTCAAGATCGTCTGGCCATTCTTGAAGAAGGTCAAGGTCAATATTCCCCAGTTCAATGGCTGTCCATTGCACTGCCGCAAAATCAATGCATGTTTGAGATGGGGCTGGGATCAGCTCATCGAGGCATATAGGGACTGGCATCGACTCAGGCCGCTGAGTATGAGCCACCAGCTCAGCTGTTTGGCGCCTGGTCATGTGCCTTTGTAATAGCTCGACCTCATCTGATCCTTCTGGAGGATTGATGGAGACAGTTTCCCATTCAAAATCAGTGTCTGCTTGATCGAAAAGCCTCTGTGCTTCAGCCATTGATAATCCATCTCGTAGGCATCGCGCAATGGCTTTGGATGAAAGAGACCGTTTCGCATGCGGAGGAAGGTCAATTCGAATGTAATCAGCATGATGCATGTCAAAAAGGAGATGGTTGGATAGCGGTAAAAGCTTGCCATTGATCCTGACAATGCACTGCTGTTTGACTTGTTTGCAGTAGGCTTGCAGCTTGAGATCTTCAAGAAGGAGCCTTCTGGTCATATCCTTCCTCACCAACGTCGCATATCGATGTGTCGTGGTGTCAGCCGCATTGTGCTCGTGGAAGACGATGTCAACAAGAACCATACGTCTGGTGTCACCGGTGTCAAGGTCATTGGCACGCAGAACAAGAGCAACATATGTGCCGGCTGCATACAAGTCAGCAGGTCTGTAATTGACCATGTAGATGTATTGGATTTCATGTCTTGCCAATCCAATGACATGTCGGACCTGACTGTAAGTCAAAGGCCAGCTGTCAGTGCGCACACGCGCTGCATGCATTGGGGATTTGAGCTGGAAGATATTGAAGAAACTCGATGTTCATCGCTGTCATAGGTGGACGCCGATGCACTGGAGTCAGTTTCCTCATCTTCATCCTCTGTGAGCATGTGTGCTTCTCGTGCAACTTCAGGAAGATCAGCAAGAGCAGGTGCAGGTCGAGTTTGAATTGGTTGATGTGCCAAAAAGGAGACATCGTCATCACTGGCTGAATCTTGCCGGCGCGGTGATCGGCTTCGTGTTCTGTGTGATGTATGCTGTGGCACATACTCATCTTCTTGCCAGAGAAAATCAAATGGATATCGCTCAAATTGGCCCAATGTCTCAGGCGCCTGCCGTACATGTAGTACTACTGCAGCTCCATCAACGACTGCAGTGCGAGGTTGTGGAGGCGATAGTATAGGGCGCCATCCATAGAAGGCCTGAATAGGCCTATGTCGCACCTGTCTGGAGACTTCTGCATTGTCAATGCATTCCTGTAAGTGCAGTTCAGAAAGGAAAAAACGTGCAATGCGTTGAAAGGCCACTTGTTGATGTGCATGATAGACAGAGCTGAAAAGCACTGCTCTTTCAAAATGCTGTGGAGCTTGTACAAGAATCAGCTGGGCATGGTGGTTCTCCCACTCCGCAATGGGTGGCTCTGGCTCAACAACAAAGAAGCTTACTGCTTGTTGTGGTCGCAGAATGCCTTGCCATGCTTCAGTAAGGGTCTGAGACCAGGTCAGGAAGTCCTCATTGAGTCTAACTGTTCTGGCTAGTCTACATTCCCTTCTGTCGATTCCATGCAGATACCACGTCAGGACTTTGATGTAGCGTTCCTGTGTGCGTGGATCAAAGGTTCCTTCATGGTGAAGAATAACAGCAAGATCCTGCACAAATTCTGGTTGGTTGGCTAACGCATGAGCTTGTGCTTCAGGTGGTCTTCGAGGATAAAATTCATCTCGATACCGATCTTGAGCAGGTCTCATGTGATTGTCGGTGAGATGGTGCTGTTTTGGGTGCATCCAGGTAGTTGATGATGATGGCTGGCTGAAATCGGTTCCAATCTCATCCTCATAGATGTAGTGAACAGCTACATTGGAGGAGAAATTCACTGTTTTGGCTGCTTTGAATGGGTCTTGGGGAGGCACCCAAGCTGGCAGCGGTGCAAAACAGGAGATCCAAGAATCCTCATCAGCATGTTGAACAGGCTCATCGTCCAAACTTCCGCATTGATGGGCAAGGACGTGGGCATTGTGTATGGCCATGAATGGATAAACGCAAACATCATCATTGTATGCTCGTGGATGTAGTGGCCAAGGCGTATAGCTGCAATCTCTGCTTGCTGCACAACCATCTTGCTGATAGTCATAGGCCTCAACAAAGTTGCCGGCGTCCTTGGCAGTGAAGTAGGCTGGCTCCCGATGGTCTTTCCGAAGACAATCACCACCGTTGCCAATTGTCACTTGGTAGAAGATCCAAATGGATCGGCTGAACGAGGCCTTTTGTTGGCCCTTTCGGCACTGGTATCCATGTGCTCCTCGTCGGAATTGATCTCCACCACAGTGGCTTTGTCGGCCTTCTTCAGACACTTGGACAGGAGGTCGTAGACCTGTGTGCGCAGTTCGTCCTCTTCCACATCGACTGCACTGTCTGTCTGATCTTCCTCGTCCAGGGTCGGTTCCACCACCTCCGCAGAGTGGTCGGCTGCAGCTTGCGCTGTAAGCCTCCTCAACTCTCTCCTTGTGATAGTGATGTCCTTCTGGGCGGTCTTGATCTTGTCGTTGTAGCTTCTCTGCTGGTCTTCGAAGGCTTCGACCTGCTTGGATAAGGTCTCCATGAGGCTCTTCATGTGGTTCATCCACTTGCTGCGGTGCTTTGCTTTCGCATCTGAGAGCCTCTGCAGGCTGTCTCGGGCCTTCTCCAGATCCTTTGTGGTTTTGTTCATAGAAGCCGTAAGCTGGCGTCCGCTGTTGGGATCGTGCTTTTCCACCATGCGCCGCACACTGGCTGGCATGTCTTTTTCGTCTGTATAGGCTTCTCGGATCTCTTTCACCATCTCCGCTTGGGCTGTGGCTAGCACTGAAGAGGCAGACGGAGTCTCTTTCGTCGATGCTTCCTCCGGCTTTCACGGCGGTGGCATGGCTAGAGCCGCATAAGGCTGGCCCTTGTTCTTGTTTTTCTGCCTTCGTCGTCCTCTGCCTTGTCCTGCAGGTTTTGCTGAGCCACTGCGTCCCCGATCGGGATAGGTTGTGGATCCATCCCAATGCCATCCAGTGTACTGCTCGTTTTTCACATGCGGAGATCGTCCACGACTCTTCGGTCTGCGCGACGGATCCCGCTCTGGCGGCGTGAAGCTCAGATCCTGCATCTTGTTCCAGTGGCCTCCACAATGTGGACAATGCGGATGCCTTCCACTGAGAACTTTCCAACAGCGCTTGCACCTCCATGATTCCGCCATCGTTGCTGGTACCTGGGCAATGAGTCTGCGTAGGTGAGCAAGGTGTAGGCGATCCACAGAATGATGCGCTGAGAGGGTTCGAATTGCTTGCTTGATGCGGCCGGCAGTGAGCGTGATGTGGCCTTGTCGATGGAGCCACAAATTCCTTCGAACTGCTGCACGTTGGCGTCGCTGTCTGCGACGAAATGTATTGGAGCTCAGAATGATTGCAAAAAGATCCAAGGATGTACAAATATACGACCAGGATGAACATAAACTTCGCCAGCACTTCGGCAAGGTAGAAGAAATATGCCAGGAGGAAGGGGGAGAAGCTCAACCACGCTTCGCAAGCCCGATCGTGTGCACAAACTCAAGGATGTAGATCGCCAGGGCGTGCCAGTTCAGCGATTAAGATGTCAAACTTTCTGAGCAGAGGTGTTTTGACCAGCCCAGGGTCAAAGAGCACAATTGGCCAAAGCTGCAATGCTCACCAAATGCAGAGCAGCTCGCGGGCGAATGGCACCCGCTAAGGTAGCTGGCGGGTCAGAAACCGGACACCCTACTCACTGTCAGGGGGGAAAATCTTCCTGACAAGTGAGCTTACAGCCAGAACCTTAGTTACATATATATATATATATATAAAATAGCTATACTATATAGTTTGGTTCGAAACCCATGATATCCTCATTTTTTCCGGCGAAGTCACCATTTTTGATGCCATGATGCCCTGCATTTTCAGCCATGAACCATGTGGATTTTATGCTCCGACCACCGAGGATTGTGAATGCGAAGGAGGTGCTAGTGGTGCCTGGCTATGGTGCGCACTGCGATTTTCGGATTTTCGTGGGTTGATGGTCGCTTAAAATCCTGCAGCAGTTGGAAAGTCTTAGGTAACTATGAAACACCGTTACTGGTTGGTGGTTTGGAACATGAATGGATTATGACTTTCCACTACTATTGGGAATTTCATCATCCCAACTGACGAACTCATATTTTTCAGAGGGGTTGAAACCACCAACCAGATTAGAATGTGGGATAAACATTCTATCATCTGTGTCTGAACATACTCATAAACAATGTGTTTCTAATGTGGTAAATTTAAGAAATGGGTTGATGTTTATAACGATGGGCTTAGAATCATAACAATGGGTTGATGGTCGTTTATAATGTGGTAAACCCAACGTCATAAACAAGGTAACGTCGTCCGTTGCGGTCCCGCTGATTTTGCTTGTTTTGACAACAAGCATCTTGCTATTTCGACAACCCCTACGCCATGTTCAAATGCCTTGCGTTTTACAGCACTTTGTGTCCATTTTGTGCTATTCACAATGGGTTTTACACGTCCATGTGCAAAACAGCGGAAAAAAAACACATGGAAACCAGGACTATGTTAGGATCGTGTTGCATACATGATAGACCAGACATAGACACATACCTTGCATACTTGGACATGTACACTGATTTATATATATATATATATATGCATGTATATATATATTTATATCCATATATATATATATGTGACTTGACACACGCACATGCACATATATATATACATACATATTCATAAATTCCAGACAATCAGAAATATCTAGACCTACAGGAAAGCACATCTCTGACACTGCACCACCCCAGACCCAACCCCATCTCTGGCGTAAGATCACAACATGTCTTACATCACATCACAACGTCATTGCAGCACCACCCCAGACCCAACCCCATGATCACGTACATCGTACAAAAATGCATGAATTCCCCGGGCCGTATTGGACGACGTCAGCATAAACAACTGCCATTTGGGGATGATATTTACCCCCCATTTGTGGTAAGTCATGGGGGATGGTTTATGGCAGGCCTCACCATGAATTGCGGTCTGCTTTGGGGAAACCGCCAAGATTGTATTAAGGTGTCATGCTTTAATCCCAAAACTGGGATTAGAAAAAAACATCAGCTCAAATTGGGCTTGCGTGAAAACAAAGCGACACTCAAAGTCTTCCAGATCAATTGTGGTCTTGTTTTGTTTTCAGCCGGATGGAACAAATCAACAATGTACATCAAGGGTAGCAACAAAAAGATACACAGGCTGGAGGAGGTTCTTTTTGAACGTTTTGAACTATTTAGAGTGATGTGTTGTTTTGCATCTCGCGTGCGTTCGCCTGCGTTTGCACATGTTTTTTCTTTGGAACTTTGTATCCAATTAATCACTATTTTTGCAATGAAATGATGGAACACATGTCAGTTTTTCACCATATTGCCACCAGTCTGGGACCATACTCGGCCACCTAGACACTCCAATTACCCCTGAAAATGGGGAATCATTGTATCAATGGATTGGTTTAAGGGAAAATCTTAACCGGAAACCATAGATTTTCCCATTAAACATGGCGGTTTTAGAGCAGCTTTCAACAAATTCTGGCAAGAGGTATGGCCATGGCGCGTGCTCAAACGCCCATGGGAGAATTGGCCTCGATGTTGCGAAAAAACAACATCATCCTGAAGTGCCCTGGTGATTTGAATGGCAACTCCATGGTACCATTGCCCTGGAAAGTGAAAGTTGACCATCCATTTCAACTATGGGCCGCCTTGGATTTCACCAACAGCTACGGTTTTACCATGAAGCAGCTAGGTTTAAATAGGAAAACAATGCGATATATAAAGGTTTTTTAAGCACCAAAACCATGGGCCATATTTTTCGATTCTTTAGATGCCCAATGGTGAGATGTTGCCGACCAATCATACGTTGAACTCCTGCGTCTTGATGGAAAGTTATGGATTCTTCCCATGGAGTTTGTGACCAAACTGAAAAAACACCAGGCTAGTAATAGCCAAATCATCATCAGGATGTTTATCATCTATTTCTATGGGCCATGGTTTCCGTAGCAAACTGTTAGTCACAACCAGCGGGTATTTGGTGTTCAACCAAGATGGAACAGCGTATTGGGCAAAAATCGGGTGTGGAAAAGATTGTTCATGTTGGATATCGCCTGTTAAATTTGTTGGCATGGTGGTATCTTGACACGATCTGGGTAAATGCCCATGACATATAACTTGGGGTTGAAAAATCTTCAGGAAAGTGTGAGATCTTACCGGGAACCCATGAAATTCCTGTGGTTTCTATACTCGGTGAGGCCCTCCAGCAATCCAAGCTGGCGATGGAGAATTGAAATGTCCACATCTAGATCCGCAATCAAACATGGTTTGCTGGAAATTTCCCTCCTTATCTATAGATGTTTTTCCAATAGATAGATAGATAGATAGATAGATGGATAGATAGATAGATAGATAGATGGATAGATAGATCGATCGATAGATAGATAGATAGATCGATCGATAGATAGATAGATAGATAGGATGGATGGATGGATGGATGGATGGATGGATAAGATAGATAGACGGATGGATGGATAGATAGATAGATAGACGGATAGATAGATAGATAGATGGATGGATGGATAGATAGATAGATAGATGGATGGATGGATAGATAGATAGATAGATGGATAGATAGATAGATAGATGGATGGATAGATAGATGGATGGAATGATAGAAAGATAGATGGATGGATAGATAGATAGATGGATGGATAGATAGA
>CAMXCT020003591.1:389642-460900 GCA_947184155.2 Cladocopium goreaui | reverse complement strand
AGATCGATAGATAGATAGATAGACAGATCGATAGATAGAATAGATAGATAGATAGATAGATAGATAGATAGATAGATAGATAGATAGATAGATAGATAGATAGATAGATAGATAGATAGATAGATAGATAGATAGATAGATAGATAGATAGATAGATAGATAGATAGATAGATAGATCCAAGGATAGATAGATAAATACATACATAGATGGACAACTAGATAGATAGATATATCGATAGATAGAATGATATATAGATAGTAAGATCATCATGATAGATAGATCGTCGATAGGGGATAAATAGATCGATAGATAGATACGGTTAGATAGATAGATCGGATAGAGAATAGAGTCTATAGGATAGATAGATCGATATATAGAATAGTAGGATCGATAGATAGATAGATCGGATAATGATAGATAGATTGATTAGATAGATAGATCGATAGATAGATAGATAGATCGATCGATAGATAGATAGGTAGATAGATAGATCGATAGATAGATAGATCGATAGATAGATAGATCGATAGATAGATAGATAGATCGATCGATCGATAGATAGATAAGTAGATAGATAGATCGATAGATAGATAGATCGATAGATAGATAGATCGATAGATAGATAGATAGATAGATCGATAGATAGATCGATAGATAGATAGATAGATAGATAGATCGATAGATAGATAGATAGATCGATAGATAGATAGATAGATAGATAGATCGATAGATAGATAGATAGATCGATAGATAGATAGATAGATAGATAGATAGATCGATAGATAGATAGATCGATAGATAGATAGATAGATAGATAGATGCCTATCTACAGATGTATTTCCCGTGATTTTCCCATGATTTTCCCATTGAAACCTCCATGGCGTCCGAGGTTTGGCGTACATCCTGTGGCTGGCCGCATGCCGGGGCAGATGAACGTGCTCCTGGCCGAGGCAGAGGGGCTGGTTGTTGTTTGGGATTTCCATGTGCCATGGGTCAAGTTACAAGGATTTCTGGGATTTCTGGGATTTTTTTAAAATGGGATTTCTGGGATTTATCCTGATGGATTATAGGAAAATGGTGACTAAACCAACAAAAATCAGATTTTTTAATAGGATTTAATGGGATTTCTGGGATTTTTGGGATTGATTTACCCTCTGGTAAACTAAGATAAGTATGGAAAACCACCATTTTTTATGGGTAAATTTCTATAGCCATTTTCAATAGCTATGTTAGTTTACTAGAGGGTAACTATATCTAGGGGAGATTTTTTTGAATATGTCTTGGATGTAGAAAATCAACTGTCTTGACCTTTTGTATTGTGGTATGGTCATCCCAACTTCGTGGGACACATTAAAGTTGATGACTATCCCCCAGTTACCCCAGTTTTGACTGGAGATGCAACTGGGAAACAGCGGTTCGACCGGTCGAACACGTGGCTTTTTCATGGATAATTTCACGTGTATCTCCCCGGTGTCATCAAATGTAGCATTGGAAAATCTGTTCTGCATGGAAGTTGAGATGGGAAAATCACGAAAAAAATATATATAGAGAGAGAGAGGCACAGTTTTGCATCTTTCCTATTTGGGTTGAATTGTCTCTGATTCAATGCTTCAATGCCTGTATTGGGTGGAGAAACACTGATCCATCCTGCAGTAAAGTCATATGGAACATCATGGTTCATCAAAATGTCTTAAGAAATACCTTTCTGGCATTCTTTTTTGGGTTCCATGGGGTTGGGTAGCTTATATATTAGTCATTTGGAGGGGGGAATGTACCACCCAACCAACAACATGATTTCCCGAAGGTGAATTCCAATCACAACCGATTTCTACACTTGCTAGGGTTGTAAACCACTAGCGAGGCATTTATCTGTGGGGATATCCAAGATTTAAGATCGTTAGATCGTTTCTTTAACGATATATATATATATTCCTTCATCTATCCAATTGTTAAGGGTTTCGAACTCTCTTATTACTCATTACCGAAGGATATCGGATATCTAAGATGGGTCACAGTCAGATACGTATCATTGCTCATCCGAAATGGTGCTTATTCCATACCGGCCAAGTAGATTTCACACACAAACACTGAGATGTAACCCTATGTTCAATGGTTAAAACCATCAACCACAAAAGTTTGGGTGTAGATGTTTACAGTAAATCAAATGAAATCCTATTGAATCACATTCAATCACAATGAAATCCCATCGGATCTCAGGAAATCTGATGAAATCCCCAATCAATTCCCACTCAATTCCCAAAACATCCCGAATAAATTCACAACAAATCCCCCAATAGATCGCAATAGATCCTATTATATCCAACATTTTCGCGGATAAAAATTGCAAATCATCTCATCTTTTTGGCTATATATATATATAAATCCCCAGTAGATCCCCATGAAACTCCCCCAAATTCTGATCCCAAAAAAATCCCAGGCAGGTGTGCCGCACGAGTGGGTTTTGGAGATGGACGAGGCCAGGTGGAGTTCAGCGCGGAGTTCAGTTTTTGGCACCGGTGCATGTGGGATATTCAACGGAAATTGCGGGAGTTTTCACAATATGGCTATGGGTCAAAACCCTGGTACCGTGCCGTGAACCCCAAGTCATAGCTGGCAAATATGGATGTGAATAACCCACTAAAAATGTATCTATAGGTATTGACCCATACCCATATGAACTTGGGGAAATTGTGTTGAGAAATACGAATTCCCTTCTGAGCTCCTTCTGGGAGAGGTTCGATTTGCAACATGTATTTTAAACCAAAGATGTATGGAAGTATGTTGCCAGAGAAGTTCAATCGGGAAAACTGAGGATACTGTCAAGAGGCGTAGAAACACACTGCGTTCGGGAACCTGATTTGCCTACCTCAACCAACATTCAACAGGGTCTTATTGTATACCCTCATGTAAAATCATGACACAGATATGGCGCTTTCCTGAAATAGGGGTACCCCTAGTTCTCATCCATTTATAGATGGATTTTCCATAAACCATCCAGCTATTGGGGATCCCCCATGACTATGGAAGCCCCCATATGGAAAAAAAAACCCACCACACACGGACCACTTTTGACTGTCCGCCTGGACCCTGAAGGAAACCAATAGAGTCGGCATCAGTACCAGAATTTGGTGGTAACAGACTCCATTTTTTTTCTACTCTAAGGGTCTCGGTGTAGATCATTATACATATATATATATATATCTCTACATAAAATGTGCGTTACTGGACCCCAACCTTTATTTTGGAAGTCTAGACCATAAATTGGCTAATTATTCAATATCCCAAATAGAGGTCATTTGGGTTCCAAGTATATACGCATGTGTGCATATATGTGTATGTATATATGTATATATCAGTTGTGCCCGGCCGTGCCGTGGCGAAAGTTTGGCCTATAGGACTGTCTGTGACATGCAGAAGCAATGAAACATTGCGATTGTGAGTTGCATCAATCAGGGGTACGTAACTGTCCCATTTTGGATATATTGGACATCACCTTATAGTAGTCATTATAGACCATATACCTAATGGTTGGGTGATGTTCAATGGGGACATTTAATGACCCATGTCAATGAATGAGCAAATGGCTTGCGAATGCATGACAGCAAATGAAATCAATGACGTGAAAGAATCGATGCACATGTGAAATGAATGAATGACTGAATGAATGACCATGCATGAATGAATGAACAAATGAACGAACGAACGAACGAACGAACGAACGAACAAATGAATGAATGAATGAATGAATGAATGAATGAAATGAATGAATGAATGAATGAATGAATGAATGAATGACTGACTGAATGACTGACTGACTGAATGAATGAATGAATGAATGAACAAACGAACAAAGGAACAAAGAAATGAATGAATGAGCGAATGCACGAGTGAGTGCGTCAATGAATGGGGGAATGGATGACTGCATGTCTGGCTCAACGACTGCTTCTTCGTTAAGCCCATTCCCTATGCCAAGCGTCCAAGCGTTCTCTAAGCGACTTCTTCACCGAGGCACCTCTTCGCTGAGATTCTCTGACCTCTTCTTTCAGCTATTTCTCTGAACTGCCTCCTATCTGGGCTACTTCTTCTGTGATCCACTGCCACTGAGCTACCTTCCTCTCTCAGCTACTGCTTCTCCGGGCTACCTTTTCTGTAGCTCCTGTGACCAAATTCTTCTCTTGGCGTAGCCATTGCAGTGCGTTTATGAACCGCATAGCGCGAGAGCCGCAACTTAAAAACTATCATTCCCGCAGCTGTTACAATGCATTTAGCAACTTCTAGCTGCAGTCTCGCATAGCAGTGTCGCAGCATCACTAGAGCTTTCTTGCACGCAGCCGTGCCAGTGCGTTTCGTCACCCCCGGTTGCAAACCTGCATAGCGCGGACGCACCATCTAATTGACGCTATTTTGCTCCTGAAATCGCCTGTGCACAAATCCGGCGCTGGTCCGGGCATTTGATAATTGTGCATTTTTGGGCAAAATCGAGCTCTCGCTACACTGCACATTTTTTTCTTGACTTCATCTTCCAAAATGAAAATGGAATCGAGCTCTCGCTACAGTCTAGTGCGCATTTTGTCAACAGTTTGTCCAGATTGAAACCCGCAACCGCGGAAACACAGACCCTCTCTTGACGAACCCTGGCGTCACCATACCTGTGAAAACACAATGATTCGCAAACTTCATTTTTCACACGCAGAGGCGCACACAAATGCGCACGCCCCTGGGTCTACTGTTTCCACTGGCCCACTACTGTTGCTACATCTGCGGTTGACATGATGATATGAACGCTGGCCATGACCAGTTCGTCCACAACTTGGAAGTTTGCGAGCTAGAATTTCCTTTGACAAAACGGAAATCCTACGTTCAATTTAGACATTCTTCAAGTGACGACTTACACTTGGATTTTGACATGCCTGCGATCCTCTAGGAGCTCCCTCCTCAGTGGCTCTCCACACTGGGTAATAACCATATGAAAGACCCCAGTTGGATTAGCGGAATATCACCAGTTAGATGGATGGGTTAAAAATAACTTCTAGTTCCAAGTAGAAGTGTATCTATAGTATATATATAATATATACGCACACTTATTATATACTATAGATACCAAATTAAGATCATATAACCATATATAACTATATTACCATAAAAATTGCGGGCCTCACATTGGAATAACCCATGGAATTTCCCGCCCATCAGGTGAACCCCGACATGGAGAATTTCGACGTCGTGCTGGTCATGGGCGCCAACGATGTGGTGAACTCCGCCGCGCAGGTGGACCCGGGAACCACGAAAACACTGTACCCGGCGTGGTAAACATACAAAAAACTATAGAAAATCACCATTTTGAGTGGGTAAATCAACTATTTCCAGCATTTTGAGTGGGCAAATCAACTATTTCTAGCATTTTGAGTGGGTAAATCAACTATTTCTAGCTATGTTAAATTACCAGAGGGTAGGGGAGCTGAAAAAAATGAATGAACTGTAGGACATTTGGTTGATTCTAGGCTAACGGCTAATGTCAACCCTGGATTAATAACCCCCAAACGGCTGTTTAATTGGGGAGGTACCATTTAACTATCAGATTATTACTATTTGGGGACTACCTCCCTAGTTAGTAAACCATGGTTTATTAATCCAGAGTTGGCATTATCTTATTTTGTTTTGACTATTTATGGGTATAGGTCCAAGCATGGATGCTCAATACTGGACATTTCGGAAAATCAGTTGTCCCCTGGGTCAACATTTTGACATTTGTAGCCACGGAAATCCAGAATGCTGCGGCATAGAAGACTTCACCCTGCAGGGCACGATTCATAAATCCTCCATGAAATTGTACACAGAAAGAACAACCAATTCCTGATTTAAAAAGGCCATTTCAGGAACCTAAATTTGATTGGAGGTAGCGATTCCATATATTTTTGGCCTATATTTCAGGGAATATCCCCAGAATTCATATGGCCTTACTTATATGGTACGTGGTACCGTACCTCCAATCTGTTGGATCCTGGAGATCTCCCATTGATCGACCTTGATGATTCACTAGGCGATTAGGTTCCAATGTCGGCCAGCGAAACAGTTTCATGATTGTTGGTTACTCAACTCATACCCCCCAAAAACAACCGAGTGGATCTGGATCCATGGAATTGTTTTTTTTAATCATTTCAAACCTAAACTTCGTAGAAACTCTTTCGCAACTGGTGAAACATCGGGAGCCATCAAACTGTTTTATTCGGACTCAATAGAAACCAATATTCATTGGCTAATCCGGGCCCAAATGGTCTTCAAATGGCCTTCAAATAATGGGACACATGTTGATTAACCAGTGGATTTAGGGCAGATCTATCCCCAGAAAAATGAAGTACTAAACTATCGAGTTGTCCCATTACTCCATGCGCATTTTTGTATCCAAGCTTATTTATCCATCATTATGACCCATGATATAACTAATCCATGCGAATCAATCATCATTTTCAGTATTGAACATGCCATAAATAAGGGGTATCTCCCTTTTTCAGACATACCTGTATGTAATACATAGTATGTGCTATGATCAAAAGTCGGCTTGTATACCCATTTTGGGGGATGGAGGGTCATCAATCCATTAATAGGGATTTATCTATATAGCCATCATACGAGTTCAACTTATATGGGATTCATGGCCATAAACCATATACCACGTGTTGACAAAAATGTGAACTAGAATGATACCAATAATAATACCAATAATAACAGCACTCGTACCAACAACAATATAACAATAATAGCCTCAAGAATAACAAGCATAACACCAATAGTAATATAACTACTGTAATAGAATACGAATAGTAACAACAATAATCAACTAGTCATATCCCAGTAGAATTCTCCCTATTGAGTTCGCTGATTTCCCCCTCCCAGGAGCTTGAGGGCTGCGCCATTTGGGGCATGCCAGTGATTGAGGTCCAGCCGGTCCGCGCAGCTGGGGGCTAAAACAGCCAGGGATTCTCATCGTTAACAACCTGGACTACCCAGAAAATATAGGGATTTTCATGGGATTGTGATGGGAGAATAGTGATTAATCATTAAAACTTGAACCATTTAGGAGTTCTAATGTTTCATCCAGTAATCCAACAGTTTGCTATCGAAAATCACCATTTTATATAGATAGGTAACTCAACAAACCAAATGGCAATTTTCAATCGCTATGAGGGTAACATGGGGGTTCGAAGCTATGACAAGCAATGAATTTGGGTGGTGCTGGATCGTTGGGATGTTTGAATTGGGCTTGATGATTGTCGTTTTGCTTTTGGATTCTCCGGCCCTCTATTTTTTCTTCCTGTCCCTTTCCTTTCTTCCTTTCCTCATATAAAATTACAATATATAACTCTTACTGTATATGAAATGGCAACTTTGGTGGTTTAACTAAGAAACACATGGAACTTGAGCAGAAACCACGGTGAAAAATAACGATTTATCCATCAACAACAAGGATTTAACACATGAATACTGGATTTTAAGATTGAAAAAGTGGATTTTCGCCAATAAATTTGGATTTTGATCATTTGATGTTTCCGGCTAAGATTTTCCCCTAAACCCATCCATTGAATCAACAACTTTGGGGGTCGCCACTTTTCAGCATCCCGGGGCGATGCCGTGCCACGGGTAGGTCTGGCGTTCCAAGAAGGTGGTCTTCTGCAAGCGTTCCATGGGCGGAGGCACGTTGTGTAAAGAATATGGCACCAAGAAAACTGATAGATTACCATGGTAATAACCATTAAACTATAGTAATAACCCATGTTGAACAATAGTAATAAGCCATAGAACTATAGTAATAACCCATAGAACTATAGTAATAACCCATGGAACAATTATTATACGACCATAACCATGATAACCATGGTAATAACCAATAGTAATAACCAATAGTAAATATTAAAACACACCCATTAATGGTTGTTATGTTTACTTTAGAATGGGTTATGTAGAATAATTGTTGTATCCTTAGAATTTTCCCTGGGTCAACCCTGGTTAGATACTTTAGTACTTTAATCTTTTGCTATCAATGGTGACATGCACTAACCAGCTATTTTTGTGTGGCAGGTATCTCAGATTCACCATACAATCATTACTGTAATAATGATTGGTTGGGGGTTTGAAATATGTATTCTTTTTCAACCATAGATACTTGGGATGATTGGTTGAGATGACTACTATTTCTGTTCATTGCAACCCCCACTTCAACCAGAAATAGAAAAATGGTTTTCACCGTGGATTGTGAAGATTCCCTAAGAAATGGCTAGAACTGTCTGGAACGGGGGAAACTACCATTTATGTTTGGTTGTTTTGGGTGCCAGGTAATTCCGGCAACGTTCATTACATGTTCAATGAAGAAAAATTGAGAAAATTCCCCTAGGGCTGGTGCCTACACCATTTGCTCGTCAAACCTACACCATGTCGTTGCTTAAACACACCTTTGCTATCCTTAAAGCTTAAAGATAGCAAGGGTGTATTTGACGAACAACATGGTGGAACGAACATACGGGATTTTATGCATCAGCCCTAGGGTAGTAACTTGCTCAAAACCGGATTTTCATTCGAACACGCTTTTGGTGCCATACCATCAGCTTCGGTGACTATTCCGGGCTTAACACTTGATGGGAGTATCAGCCTGATTTCCCAGAGGATATCCATATATATATATATATCCATATATATATATATCTTTTTTGGAAGTCCCAGATCTGGCCTTGTCTGAAGATCGGGTACCCCTTATGATCCCACGGTGTAAAACCTCACTTTCTCATCATACAGATGATCCTCCAGGCTATGCGGATCTGGACAATCCTGTCTTCTACAAGAGCAACACGGAGACACGGCCCGGGGAGTGGCACGAGATATGTAGAAACCGAAGCTGTGGATGAAGGGTTTCGCAATGCGCTTGGCGACTTTCGTGGCAACAGTTTGAAGGAAATTGTATTCCTATTCTTGTAAACATACTATTTCCTTGAACCATACAATCTTTCCAACTTCCTATTCTTGTAAACAATTAGATGCATTGAACATACAATACTGGAGGTTGGAAAATCCGCATGAACATCTCAGGGGGAAAATAATGAGATGATTAGATCCGTTCATCCAGATGACGCCGTCGGAAAGGGAACGAGCATACTTGTCACTGGCCATCTGGCAATGACATTGGGATGGTGGGATGCGGGCAATTCTCCACTTTCACTGGTTCAATCACCATCTTATTTTGTTTCTTATGGTTTTATGTTGATTTTCAGTGGTTTAACTCCCAATTTCTGAAGATAAAAAATGCTTGGTTGTTTTTTTTTTCGCAGAGATCTAGCATAGAAGCCTCCAAAATGGCCATATTCAAGAGGGCGATCATCTTCCAAGCCTTTGCCTTTTTGTTTGTTTCCAAAAAATCAGAAGCAAAAACTCGAACCCAATCGTCAAGGCCCAAAAAACATTTAACATCTTCTAGCATTTCCAAAGAAATCGGGATGACACTTGGACAAAATAACTTCTAAAGTCTGCCAATATTTTCAACAAAAATCAGGAGTGAAGTTGCCATAAACTCCTAAATTTCCAACTCCAAAATTAGCAAAATAGTTGGAAGTTGAAAGTTGAAGATTCCCCCAGGAAAAAGGGTTACCATACCGTCCTGAACATATTCCATTGATATTTTTAGAGGAATCTTTCGACCCCCAACTGATGAGGTCGATGTTGATTTCCGGGCATAAGAACATGATATGTCAGTAATTCTATGTAATTCTATAGTATTTGTTTTTGATAGTTATATAAGTGTAAAAAAGTCACAGAGAAACCATGTTAAACATTGTTAAAGCCATATTGCTGGCAGATACTGTAGGTCCATATCAACTGGTATTACATCATGTTAAATCCATATGGGTATGTCTGCAAATGGGGTATACCCCCAATTATAGCCATTTAGTAGGGATACGGGATAATGATCATTAACCATTGGGTGTAGGGGTACACTATTTTCAGACAAACCCATATTTTTGATAGTTTTACCACCCCCCCCAAAAAAAAACTCACCGCTTCGCTGGCAGGAGATGCTTCTGGGAGACGGCAAGAAGACCGCAGATGCCCTGGTTGCCAAGGTTCGGGCCGCGTTGTTCACGATGCTTCGGGCCTTGTGGGCCTTGTTAGCAACCTTCCAAGAAAGATAGAACAGTAGAATCCCGCGAAAATAGTGGGAAATTCAACTTTTTCTATCTTTTTTGGGTTACTATAATTATCAAAGATGGTGAACCATGGTGATTTCACAACCAAAAAGTGGGATCAAGTATCAAAAAAAAGGTCAGCGCACCATCAAACTGCGCCAAGCATAAAGAACACATGGGAGCCTCGTAGTGAATGGCTTAAAACGCATCATCAACCATTGGGGTTGAAACGCTATTAAACATGGTGGTTTACCCACATTTTTTTTCAAGGGGCTTAGACATTAAATCATCAACGGTGGTGGGGTGCACCTTTCACGGATGGGCCAAACGTGGCAGTGGAGAATTCATCGTTAGATGATTCTCCCATTAAAACCTCCATGTATAGAGCATTTCCCATTGCCACGTTTGATTGCCGGAGGGTATTCCATTTTTCATTATCGCAACAGTGACCTTGCTAACCCCAAAAATTACACAGTCTTGACCCTCAAAGCACCCGTAGAAATGAGACCATTTCGAGTAACATATGTTTCTCTATGGTAAACTAGTGGTTTAGGTACTCACGCAACCCGCTATGCCCCGCTCTAAGATTTTCCAATTTGTACGGTACCTCTTTCCGAGCTGGATGATCCAAGCTTCCCCTTGTAGCAGCCACCTAAGAACAGAAAAAGGACATGTGCCACTATTTTACTATAGAATTTTGAACTGTTCTATCTTTTGGGGATGGGTATATGTAAAAACTCTAGTTGTTTTGCCCAATGACAAGCAGTGGAAACTAACCTCCGTTTGGATCACACAAGTTCTGTCAGGTGCGCGAGCGTTTGGAAGCGGTCTAAGTACGCCTGCTATCGGCACAACACGCGCACTGCGTCCGGTCGCCATGGTGTTGCCATGGCGGCTGCGGCAGTGCGTTGTTTCAACGCAAGGGGCAAAGACCGAGTTGTAAACTGCGAGTTGTAGTCGACTCGTCTTGTGCAATGCGAATGGCACAAGAGGGTCATCGTTTTGGGAGCGCCACTGGAAGAGAATCCGCTCCAGTGGTGTAACAGGACGGGGTGCGACAAAATATCAAGGCGGATGACAGCTATGACAGCTGCAAGTTTACTAAGCGAAATTGGAGGCCGCACGAAGTCCTGAGTTTTGTGCCAGTTTTGGGGTGGTCCTTGGTGCTATTAACTCCATGTTTTCATTGGTTGGACCATCTCAATTTTCAGGGTAGTTGGCTCACTCATGACATGCATTGGAGCCTCGCATGGTGGCTCAACCAAAAAAATGGAGTCACACAAAAAATCCCTTTAGAACTTGAGTCATGACTAAGTCTAGGTACTGGAGGTAGAAGCCCAGCAAAGGATGGGAATCAAGATACAATAGATTCGGAGATTGCAGCTAGTTTTGAGCCCACCATGCGTTGATGATGCGTGTCTGATAGCGTTGCTTTTCCCGCACATGCGCTGACATTGGCTGCTAGATTGCAGAAGAAAGGGTCGGGTGACAAGCAATTGGCATAGGCTGGGGATGGCTGGGGTCTGAAACGAACAGCGATACATCATTCCAGAATTCAGAAATGGATGTGTTTGATAATAGGGTACCCTAAATCTACTACAACTCGTCAACCGTCACATAATTACCCTATGATTTGACGACCGCAACTGGGGGTGTTTCTCACCCCATTTCCATATCCAGTAAAATGGATGAAATCCCTTTTTGAAACATTTTGAAACCAACCATTTGTCTTTTTTTGCGGGGGCCCATCAGACATTGACTCTAGACGACCTTTCAAATGAAAGTCATTTAGAAACGCTAAAAAAGAGGGGCTGGAAAAGACACTAAAAAAGACATCGCGATTGTTTGAACTTGAGTTAACAAATTGACAGATAGCCACAGATTTGTCGATGACACGCGAAGGATCATTGGCTTTAGAGTTTTGATCTCACGACTTTCGTGACTGGTGTGTCTGGAAATGGTGTTTTTTTCCATTAACGGTATACCATATAGAAAATGGCAATTTCATAGGGAATTTAGGGGATTTCCCCACCAGACAAACTCAGCTGGTTGTATCCGCTTGCACTTGGGCTCAAGCTGAACATGCTGAACATCATCCGACGACAGATTCGTCCAAAAGCGCAACCTTCTTGTCTTGGACGAATCATATGGGTACCCTTTTCCAAGAAAAAAAACATGATCTTCTCACTCTCAGCATCATCCACTCATTGGAGAAGTTCCCCCAGATTTTTTCATGAAGAAATCCCCAACTTTTTGGGTGAAATCGCAACCGCCACCGCCCCCCCGACTCCGGATCTTCTCCGAGCCTGGAAAGTCATGGCGACCATGGAGGTCTCAGACGCCAGTCCCACAGAAACCTCGGCGAGCCCACAGTCCAGTGAGGACGGATGCGGGTTCCCATCCCTAACATCCTATGACAATCCCATGACAATCCCATGACATCCCAATGACAATCCCATGAAACACACCATTTTCCATGGTCAATTCTTATTCCCAATATTCAGCCGGCCAAAAAACCAGCGCTAGGAGGCTTCCTATTGGCCGTTTCCGTGGCCGAGGCGAGCTGCTTACCAGGCATTTCCTGGCAACTGGAAGATTTTTACAACAGGGGAACTGGGTGACTTTACTTCAAGTTTTTGGACCATTTACCACCCAAATGTATCAAGGATGTTGGGAACCCTGGACACAGTGGAGTGAAAACTTGGACACACCAATCTATATGTTAAGACACATAATGATACATACACATGTAGGTAGATATATACACAATACGTATATATATAATTACATAATATGTTTACATGTATATATATATACTATATATATAGACTGTATAAATATATAAAATACACATGGATATAATGATTAATCGAACTGGTTTTCTAAACGAAGACGAGATCAACCAGGCATGACATCGACGGAGGCCGCCAATCTCCCTTCGAGGCCGGATGCTGAGATTCGAACGAAACATGGGTGATTTCACTGGGAAAAATGGGGATTTCACTGGGAAACATGGGGTTATTTAACTATAGATTGAAAAACCATGGTGGCCAGCTTGGCAAAGCGACTCCCCCTCCTAGTGCGCATCTCTTAGTTTTTGTAACGCATTCCCGCTGAGTCTCTACCCATATCCTTGGGCCTCTTGGGACGAGTGGGAAATCTACTCCAAATATCGTCTATTATAGTATTTAACAATATTTAACTCAGATTTTTCTAGCTTATTAATGCTTATTATACTCATATTTTTATTGGTCAAAACCAATTCTTGTCCATGAAACATTGCTTAACCTCATGATTGTTTATGTTTTTTTGGTTAATTGCTAGGCTAACTATATAGGATTTATGGTAGATATATCAAACTAGTTGGATGGGGTTATAAGACTCTAATAATACTATAATCAAGAGGGACCTTCCTTTAAGTTATAAGTTATAAGCATTTTTTTGGAACATATCCATCACAATTCCAATATCCCATTCGTATTCTATTATTTTCCTTATCCCATTTATACAGGATAAAGTCTCCATTTTCCCCCTTATCATCCCTCTAGTTGATGGTCATTTCCCATAATGATAGGATAAACTCATTTTTTCATTGATATTCCAACCATATTCCAATAATGTTCCATTCATATTCCATTAACATTCCATTAATAGATGATTAGTCCCCATGAAATCCCTCTGATCATCTCTCTTTTCAGCGATGAAGTCGACATTTTCCTTGCTGAACCTAGCTGCTGAATCCTTCAGGATGAAGATGATTACGACTATGACAGCTGTTGTGGGCCGGAAGGCGGGAAGGAATGGGTTGCGCGATAGAAATGGGGATTCACCGGTAATAGTAGTGTTTGGGCATGTTTAAGCATGTCTAAAGATCAAAAATTGAAAGTTAGCCGGAGTTAGCCATGCAAATGCGGTTCAAACATGGGGACGTTGACTAGGAAACATGGGATTTTAACCATAAAAAAGGTGAGCACCGGCGAGTCAACCAACGAAACTGGTGAAAGATGGGGGACATTGACCAGCAAGATATATATATATATATGTATGTATATATATATGTATACCATTTGGATATTGTGGGATGTATAACCAATACAGGATCATTTTAAGAGGGAAAAAGATGATTGGGGGTACTCTATCTTCACACCTGGGCCAGCTATAAGGGATCGTGACTTACAACCTTAATGACGTTCCGACATGTGTTTCCAAAGAATGTTTGAATCTCAATGACTCAATGCTATGACTTGTGACTTACGTGGTCAAAGAATTCTCAGAGTCTCTACATGGGTAGTATCCTCTGAAAAAAGGGGCGTTTCCCAATTCCAATGGATTCTCATCATTTTCGCTATTCCAACTGCGATTTTGGGGGTTACCCCCCACCTTCAGATGGATCCGAATCTCATATCAAGTTGGTTAGTTGCATCCCAGTGTATTTCCATTTACTTCGAAAAAAAAGTCCAAAAACAACTCCCAAATGAAACACCTATATATGGTATAATCTATATATATATATTATGTATATATATATAATGTATATATATATATATATATATGGTATCCCAGTTTTTACCCCCATGAAATCCCAGCTTTTCCTCCCATTCTATGGCCGGGAATCCATCCCCGGGAATCCTGGGAGATGACCAAAAATGCTTCGTAGAATTCGCAGGTGAAATGTCCGAATTTTGTGAAGATCTACATAAATTTCTGGAGGTAGTCAACAATAGTCAACCATTTTTTCGCAGTTGGTCAAGTTGGCTTTTTTGCTGACATCGCCATTTTTTGTTGGTGAAATGAGTGGTTAAAATCGCCATTTTGAGTGCTTCAATCACCATTTCCAGTGCTTCAATCCTCAGTGTTTGGTCAGGTCACGAGTGGAAGCCTCCAACAGAACTGGTGTTGCCAGGTTCGCGACGATTTCAGTCATGGGGACTTCACTGGAGATTTACCCTCTGGTAATGACTACTAACAGTTGATTACCCTCTGGTAAACGTACCAAAAACTATTGAAAATGGTGATTTATAGTGGATTTTCCCATTAAAAATGGTGATTTCCCATAGTTATGTTACTTTACCAGAGGGTATCATTGGTAATTAGGATAATGGGAAATTCCACTATTTCGACTGGGTCATTTTCAATAGCGAACTGTTAGTCATTACCAGAGGGTAATGATGCCTATTGTTGATGGTCACATCCCATAATGACAGGATGAACTCATTTTTTCACTGATATTCCAACCATATTCTAATCATGTTCCATTCATATTCCATTACTGTAATATTCCATTAATAGATGGTTTTAATTTAATGGAAAAAGGTGAAATAACGTGCTTAACCACCAACCATAGTGATATTTAATGGGATTCTTTTGGCATTTAACCAACCAAAAGGATGATGATACCCTCTGGTGATTTATCATATTCCAATCATATTCCATTCATATACCATTCATACTCCATTCATATTCCATTATTTTCCTTATCCCATTACATGATAAAGTCCAATTTTCCCCCTTATCATCCCTATTGTTGATGGTCATATCCCATAATGACAGGGTGCACTCATTTTTTCCACTGATATTCCAACCATATTCCAATCATATTCCATTAATAGATGATGAGTTTTCATGAAATCCCTCTACCCCCTGGTAAATTTTCACAGCTTTTTTCACCCCTTCCATCGTTGATGGAACATCAGTGGATCAAGGGGATCGCGGAGGCCATGAATGGCGCTATAAGATGTGATAAGTACCATAACAAAACGATAGCTCAGTCGGTGGGTTTGTAACTTCAAGAACTATGGTGTTTATGATACTTATAACTGCAGTATATTCCAGTCGTGTTCCATTCATATTCCATTAACATTCCATTAATAGATGATGTCCATAGGGTTATAGCTTTTTTGTATGTCCATAGGGTTTATAAACCAACAAACATATTTTTTGTGGGAAATCATTGTGGCACAGTGTGTTACCGGAATGATGGTTGGGATCGGTGGAATCACCCACTGAATGAACTGATAAGGGGCTGGTGATAATCTGATCACGAGTTTTCAACATTACGATTTGGGAAATTATTGTTGATAGTCCCAAACAACTATATGGGAAACTATCAACTATTAACTATCAACAACTATGGGAACTGTTTTTTGGGAAATTCTTGTTGATAGTCCCAACTGATCCAACAAAAAATCACGGCTATTTTGATGATTATGATGATTGTGTCGATGATCGGACACGGAGCCCTAGGCTCAGCCAAGGCTGAAAAACTGTGGAACTGGCCCACTGGAACTGAACATTCTGAAGCCGGGAGCATAAGCCTCGCTCTACCTCCCCTTCCCTATATCTTTCGGTCTCCGGGGCGCGAACATTAGGACGATCCATCCCCATATCTTTCGAAGGTTAGCCATGTAAACGCCACAACCAAAAAGGATGTCTGGTTGGATCACTATAGATACACAGTATCCCCCATACACCCATCCGCTAGCTCAGTTGCAAAACAATTATATAATTATATACCTCTCATTCACATGAATCAAATATCAATCTGCATTTTGTGTTGGTTACACCCAGATTCCTGGTGCCTAAATCCTTCAGAATTGGCAAAGCATCTCACATCACGCGGCAGGAACAGGGACCAAGATGGATACAGCAGAGATTGTGGCGAATTCAGTGAAAGACCAGGAGATTGTTTCGGGGATCAAAGTGGGGTGCTGGGCATACCGACTTGTTGGATCTGCATCTGGTGAAACATTGGGTGAGTTTTTTACGGGATGCCCCAGCTAAACATGAAGTGTATGAAGTGTCCGCAAAAAGATCTGAGATGAACAAAGGCGGTCTGATGTTTTTTTTTTGCTTCATGCAGGATTTTTGTAATTTTTCCGACCGAAAGCATCCAAATTCACGGAGGAAAATAAGGGGCTGGCTGTGTATCATCTCTAGGGAGGTCAGTGACATTTTTGGCCATCCAAATGTGAGACATTTGGGATCGAAATTATGTGCGCCTTGATTTCTTCAGAGGAGCTTTCACAATGGTCTATTGGATGTCTCTTGACTCTGCAGAAACGAGAGAGTTCATGTACTAAGAACGACCAGTCCATTTGCACGTCCCAGGATCTTAAAGTAAGAGCCGTATCCATTTACCATCTGGTTATGACTAACAGTTCGCCATGGTATAGATGGCCCATAGAAATAGATGATTTTCCCACTAAAACCTCCATTTATGGTTGGGATTTTCCATGGCTATGAGATGTCTGAATTCCCATGACTGCTGGATAAATCACCAACTAGTTGCACCCAATGATTGACATTGGTCCAGTTGTCCAACCCCCCATTATGGGGTTATGATTTTATGGATTTGATGGATTAATGTGGTAGACCCAAAAATACATATCCAACCTTGGATAGCAGGCGTACCATTTCTGGTAAAACTGGGCTGGTGGTGAAAAAAACTGGCTTTACCCCACTACCTGATATCAAACACGATAAACCCTCCGTGATGTTTGACATCCTATATACATACATACATACATACATACATACATACATACAGACAGACAGACAGACAGACAGACAGACAGACATACATACATACATACATATATACATACATATCATACCATAACATAATATAACATAATATAACATAACATAACAGCACAACATAACATATATAACATAACATAACATACCATACCATAGCATAGCATAGCATAACATACACACATACACACACACACACATACACACACATACACACACACACGCACACATACACACATACACACATACACACAGACACAGACACACAGACACAGACACACACACATACACACACATACACATATACATATCTATCTATCTATCTACCTATCTATCTATCTATCTATCTATGTATATATATATACAATTATATACACACAAGATATATTAAAATATACACATATTCCGTAAACTCGTTTATTGCTTGGTTGATCTCCTGATCCGCTTCGTGTCACGCAGGAGATGGGCAGTGAGACGTCTCCGGACGCCTTCATCGTTGGGAGACACAGGGGAGATAGCCCAGTTTTAGATCACAAGGGGCAAGGACAACTTGGGATATGGGTATGGGTCAATACCTATAGATACATTACTATAGTGGGATGAACATCCATAAATCCCAGCTATTTTGGGGTTCACTAGGTACCAGGGTTTTGACCCATCCCCATATTTTCCTTGGAATTTGGATGGTATATAGGAAAAAAAGGGATATTTTATGTCAAAAATGATGGGATTTTTAGAAAGATTGGGGACTTCACCAGGAAACACCTACGATTTCTCAGATGCACACATCCAAGTATCACCAGCAGCAAGAAGACCTCCAATTATAAGTTGGCTTAGTTTCACCCATCGAAACATAAATCCCGGTGAACAGTTATAGACCAAGTCCCGTATCTCCTGTATCAATCCCCCTTTTTCTTGCGGCTAAATCCCCCCATTTCGGTTGCTTTAAAAAACCCATTCAAAGCCATGTGTTGGTTAAACAATCACCATTTACATTTTCCATCAACTAACATGAATATTTCATGGTTGAATCTCCAGTTTTGTGGTTTAGATCCCAATTTTTCTGTGAACAAACCGCACATTTTTCCGTCATTTTTTTCGGCAGGTCAATGGCGAGGTACTGGGTGAAGCTTCGCTGCCGGTGCGCGGGGGATGGGGAAATTTCACTAATGTGAGTTATCTGTGGTTAGTACCCTCTGGCAAACTAACAGTTTGCGAACGGGAAAATCACCATGCTATTGATGGGTAAATCAACGATTTCTATGGCAATTTTCAATAGCAAACTGTTAGTTTACCAGAGGGTAATGGTTAATAAACGTTGGTGAATGTTTTTTGGATACCCCCAACATTGAGGATTTCTGATCATTTCGTGATTTGGATATTTTTTATTTCCCACCTACCAGGTGAGGGTGTCTCAATTTTATGGCAGCTTGTCCTTCCTCCTCTCCTTCCAGTTGCCAAGCTGCCAATGCCACTCTCTCTGGGCCTCGTGACCCCAACATTGCGCCAGATCACATGGATAGACTGGCAGCTTAAATCTCAGCTTGGAAAATGACACTCAGAATGTTTCTGGACATCTGGACATATGCCAGGTAGAACTTCTTTTGGTGATCGCTCGAATGTTTTTTTTGTTGGCAACGGATTTGATAGCAACAAACCAGCGGGGATTCAACGGGAGGACACCAGTCCAAGTGGAAGGGTGCCATTGCATGGCTTGGAAGATCCGGAATACGAAGCGAACTGGAAAGATCCACCATGCTAGTAATGGGAAAATCCACTATTTCGACTGGGCCATGTTCAATAGCTATGTGACAAATTACCAGAGGGTACAGTACTTGCACTTCCAAGTCAGCTGGTTGATTGATGTTGATTGTACGTTGGATCTTTGGCTAGTTTCTTCTCAGAAATGGGGTGCCAATGGGCCAATAAAACTCTGTCAGACGTCTTGCGTTTACCGGATTACCGGATTTACCAATCCCATTTTGTGGGTCAATTGTTTTGAACCAGAACAAACATGGGGGTAGATAGAAACTTGAATTCACCTCTGCTAATTGGACCTGGGAAACGACGATCCAATTTTCAAAAACCATGGGTCCACCCATGGTGGTCACAGCAAAAGAGACCCCCCACGATGAGTAATGTCAACCTTGAATTATTAATAGCTCAGTGGGTTGTCAAAAAAAGGGTGGAGTATCATTCTAATACCAAAGTTTCACTATGTGGGTGTTTTGGGTACCACCAATTTTCATGGTTTATCATAATGTCTGCCGAAAAAAAATCACTAGCTATATATATATACTCATGTACATTTCTATGTAATATACATACTTACATCGATTGGGGGATTTATCTCGATTTATCACCATTTTCAGAAACACCCAAATATTATATCAAGTTGGTTAGTAGTTATATCTCGCTATATTGCATTTACGTAGATGTTTTTCCCATTACATCCCATATAAACTCGTAAATATTGGGAGGCATTCTCGATTTTTAGTCAACCTGGGTCAACATTATCCTTTGGTAATTTAACATAGCCATGAGAATGATGATTTTCAATAGCTATGTTGGATTATCAGAGGCTGAAATCCCATTATCATATTATTAATAATCCTTAAATGTTCCAATGTTCAATGGTTAATAACTATAATCCCATTAGAATCCCATGACATCTCTACTTTTTTCCGGGTAATGTAGCTTCGACATGGATCCACCATTCGAGTCGTCATCGCCACAGGGCCTGCGAGGATACAAACGTCCCAGCCTCAGCCAGCCTCATTTTGGTGGGATTTGACCAGTTGGAATCTGGAATTCTGGTCGGTTCTTAATCTGCTTGGTGGTTTGGAAAATTTGATTGGAATATATACTGTTAATAATGGTTAATATGTGGTTATTATATGGTAAATGATGATTAATAATTATCTGCCTGGGGATTTAATGGGGATATTTTCCTGGTGATTTAATGGTGATTAACCCTCTGATAATGGAATATTAATAAATAACTGATTGGTGGTTTGGAACATGGCTGGATTATTTTTCCATTCAGTTGGGAATGTCATGATCCTAAGTGACGAAGTCATGTTTTTCAGAGGGGTAGGTATACCACCAACCAGATGAGTAATTATTAGTCATCCCATGATTGGGGTACCCATATCAATCAAGCCAGCAAGACTTGGACTTTTGCATCCTACAATTATTAAGCCACCAGAAAAATGGGACAACCGCGATTTTCCATATAAACCCATGAACAGTTCGGGCATTTCACGCTAGCGAAAACTGGTGGATGCCGATAGATGTCATAGCTCCATGATATGAGAGATACCCCCGGGGGTCACCCCGGGGGTACTTCATATTGGGGGAATGGATCAACACCAAACGTCCGTGTATTTTTATTACTTAAATGGTGGCCCCTGATCCTGGCTTGAACCATGAGAGTTGATGTTGATGTTGATGTAGCTTCTCCTGTGGTCCTTTTTTTTTGTTTATTTTGTTTGAGAATAGGGTACCAAAAACAATCCATTACTTAATCATGAGTTTCCATCTTAAAATTCCAGCTGGGTTTGGGTATACCCCAATTTCAGACACCTTTTTGTCCCATCATGGTTGGTTCGCCCCAAAACCAAGGCCGCGGTGCGCCGCCGTTGTCTCCCGCGGCACAGCGGCCGCGACTGGAAGTACCCTTTGTTTTTGGGAGGTGAGACCGAGAAGGATGGGATTTTTGGGGGATTTTGACACAAAAATTGGAGAATTTATCGAAGCAACAAACAAAAAGATCTACCCTCTGGTTATGACTAACATAGCCATGGTATAGATGGCCCATAGAAATAGATGGTTTACCTATTAATAGCATGGTGATTTTCCATGGCTATGTTAAATAACCAGAGGGTACCCCAAACTATGGCCCGGATACCTTGGGATCAGAGACTGCGGCTGGGGGTAGCGCTCACCTCCTGGCGCCGGCACCTAGCAACAGCTGTGCCCACGGCCCGGCCGTGAATTTTCCGCGACGTGTCACGAAAAACGAGCTGCTGGATCTTGGACGTTGGGACGGAGGCAGCTACAGCTCAGAGGGGTTCAATATGGGGATGGATCAGTCTACCTATGATCCCTACCATCTTTCGGGGGATGAACATCCATAAATCCCAGCAATTCTGGAGAAGGGTAGGGAGAAGTGACCCACTTTGCGATGACTCACTTTGCGAATTCATGGGTTTTTCCCGACTCAATTCTGTGTCATCCCAAGTTTCGATACGACCGAAGTCCAGCAGTGCTATTCGTCCTCCACAACTGGCATCCTGTGGAGAGTTTCTCTGCAGTGGACCTTTTTGCAGGACCTTTTAAGGTCATGGAAGTTGGAGGACCCAATGGCGCTTGCCCCATGAAAATTGGGGCTGAAGAGCTTGGTATAGCCTTGATTTTGGGGGTCCAAAAGGGTCACCTTTTGGGGGTGTACCTATTGATTTCCATGACAAGAGGCGCGTCAGAGGTGTAATTCACTTTTTTGTGGCCTAACTTTCATGGCATTTCGTTGAAACAAACTTCGTGTAATTTCGGGTTGTGCCCAATAAAAGTCAGTATGAATGTTCCGCTGATTCTTCCAGATCTTGCGGCATGCTTTTTTAGGATCTTTACTATCTACTTGCACCATAGTTTGTGGTTTTTATATGTTTTTATGCTTACTGCCAGACATCAGAAATCGCAAAAAAAGGGTCTTTGAAAGGATTGCTTACGTGACATCCATCTGGTTTTGTCACCTAAATGGTCATATTTTGAGCAGCAAATTTTCTAATCGACCATGGCACTTTTTTTTGATGTTTTCCCAAGAGTTTCAGGCAACCAACCTTTGGAGTTCGAGGTAATGTTGTGTATCCAGAGGATATCTGAAATGGAGGGCCTATGCCAGAATCCAAGGAGATTGCCACTTCAGTCATTTCGAGCCTCATTTCGTGCCGAGTGATCTCAGATGTCATGAAAGTCCGGAGCCAGTGTCTGATCATTTTTAGGACAGTAGGATTCATGGGGTTATTATCTGAGTCGAACTATATTCACCTTCCTGGCCATCGTCACCAAAGATGGTCGTTGGTGCAAGGGGAGGCTAAACCTCAAAAAACCATCAGCCAATATTTCAGATTGGTAAAGGATCATGATTCAGACAATAAACTTCCAGGCCTTCCAAATTACGAACAATACTAAAAACGTCTTACTTGTGCTGCTGCACTCTTTTTCCAGACTTGAAAAACTCTCAGACCCAAAAATCTGTGTTGTATCATTTGGCTGATGGTTTCAGCAATGTTATTTATTTCCATTCATAAAAACAGGATGGCTATTCCATGCTATTCCCCCGATTGAACACTTTATTGAGCGGGTGGTTCAACCAGCAATCATTCTGGGAAACATCACAGATTTTCATCCGATTCTGGGAGCTGGGAGCCGATTTTACAGCTAAAAACGGCAAACAGTTGCCCTTTTTGTTGGCCATGTGGCTATGGATCAATACCTATTATATAATACCATTTTTAGGGGAATGAACATCCATTTACCAGCTATTTTGATGTGAACTACAGGGGTACAAGGTTTTGACACACTTCCATGTGAGTTTTCAGGGAATCTGAAATGGGCTACTGAAAGCAGCTACCGGCGACGGACTTTCCAGGTCTTTGTACGGATCCCTGACCTCGGCTGTCAAAAAAGGCTGGTGCCGACGACTGGTGCCATAGGCGCTGGCAAAAAGGGGTGCCGAATAGCTCGGTGGGTGAAACTGGTACAACGGGAGAACCATTTAAGCAGCTTAGAAAAGACATCTAGCTTTGGCCATGTCAAAAGGGCCTTTGATTGGGCCTTGCGATGGCTCAATCTGTATGTCACCGTAACGAAGCTGGTAATGGGAACTCCCCATATTCACTAAGAAACGTGTCTACATATTCTCTGTTTGCCAGCTTAGATTGCCGGAGGCTACAAGATTTTCGGGTGCCCACTTCGAGGGCGTGCCCACGTTTCTTTGGGCTCTTGGGATTGAATTATGGTGAAAAATCACTGCTGAAGCATACAAAAATGACTCAGCTATAAATGGGATACCACCAGTTAGGGACTTACCAAGTTTTTTTTTAAAAAATTCACTTCACTCTCCATGCTGTTTGAAGAAGGGAACAAAAAGCGGCGGGCTGGTCGTGGCAGTATTGTGTTTTTGGATACCTGGATCTCCACCGTGATGATGGCTGGGACATCTAGAAATGGAGCTTCACTCATCCAGTTCCTCAACGGGGGATTTTCCAGGGCCAGGATGTCACAGGTCGGATGTGCCGCTGGAAAACTCTGCAGCTTTTTGCGGAGGTCTGATGAGAGTTAGCCGGCAGTCGCAAGACGCAGTCGCTTTTTCGGTATCTGCGGTCTATGCCAAGCTGGTTCTATGCCATGAAATTCATGGAGCACATCCACCACTACCATCCTCACCATCCTAGCGAAAAGGATTGACTCTTGGCAGGATCCAGGATGAAACCTAGCATTAGTTTGACAAATTTTCAACTTCTCCAACAGGGTTGGATAGGAACCAGCATCCCTTGACCCTTTTAAGACGCACGGTCCCCAATTTTCCATCGGCGCGCCATGCTGAGGCGTTGGGGGGTGGCCAATACTTCCGTTCACGATCATTTCTGCGTGTGAGAAGACATCCCCCAACGAAAATCTAGTTCAAAAAAAACACCTCCGAGAAAAAATGGTGGACTTTTCATATCATCGGTTGTTAGGTAGCCATTTGTGGTCTGTTATACCCACAAAAAATCAAGAAAAAAACCTCTGAGGGCATACCAAGGGCTCGTTTGTGGCAGGTGTCTGTCCGGGATTTGCTGTGGGAACAGCGTGGGGTTTGCCCAGTGGTGGATGCTGAGTGTCGCTGCCTAGAGGGTATTCTCGGACATGGGGTAAACTGCCAGCCGTATTTTGGATAGACGAACAGCTCAAAAATCTGAGTATCATGGGGTAATACAGGGATCTAATGGGAAGAATAGTGGAGTATACATGAATATGCAATATGACGAACTGTTGAATTTAGCGCAACACCGGAGAGTTGGATGGGAACACCCCGTTTGGGGCGTTTGAGGCGCGTGTTTTGTTTGCCCCAAAAATATCGGATGGATGGTTGAATGTCCCAAATGAGCAGCTAAACCCGTGTTGGTTGATGATTAGTTCGGGCTTTATTCCACCCAATATCTTGCAATATCTTGGGATCATCATCTCTGGGACATCTGTACATATAACCAGCCGGGGATAGGTCGAAGCTTGGAGACCTGATGGATTTTTCACTTGGACTCCCTGGAGATTCAGTGGGATGATCCTGGCGCCATGATTTTAAAATTTTTGTGGCTTGGATCCACATGTCTTGCTGGTTGGAATTGTTTCTCTTTTCATGGATGAGTCATATCATGTCATATCAATCCCCATGTTTCTTTTTGTTCTAGATCACCATTTTTCTTGGTTCAAGATGGGGGCTGGCGTCAAAATCATTAACAATCACCATATTGCGGAAGGATCTAACATGATCCAACTGATGGTTAGTTGATATGATTTGATATAATCATTTATAACGGGTTGGTGGTTTGGAACAGTTAGATTATTTTTTCATGACTATTGGGATTCATCATCCCAACTGACTTTCAGTCCATCATTTTTCAGAGGGGTAGGTCAACCACCAACCAGATAATCTATAAATCATGGGGATGGATCAAAATACCTAGGTGCAAATCCATCAATTTGAGGGAAAAAAAGTTATGGCAATCCCAGCTACCTCACCTTGAAATTGGAACAGAAGGGTGGGTTACACTTCAGTGACCCACTTCAACAAGGCACCGGAAGAGAACGTGGTTCTGGTGCGACAGGCAGTTGGATGGGTGGATACATATGGTTCATTTGGTGGTTGAAACCTGCCACTTCTGGTAAACTTGGGGATGGTTTGTGGCTAACCCTATGACTGGGATGATGATCACCAACTGAATTTCATATTTTTGTAGGGGCTTGACAACACCAACCAGCATGATGTTGTGTGATGTTTTGCAATGATCAACCTCGACAAACCTTACTTGAAGCTTCTCAAAGCACCATGCAAACAATTAGCTTATGGTCCATGGTTATGGTTGGTCGATGTTTATTGTTGGGGTTGCCATATCATTTTGTTTCATGATGTTTCCTGCAGCTGTAAAAGTGGGTAGATCACCAGAAAGATGGTCGGAAGGTATCGGTCAAAATCGTTGACCTGGAACAAATCATTTGGCAAAACTTAGCATCCAAAACTGCAAAAAATGCCAATCTTTGGGATTCATTTGGCACACGTGGCAACACCTCTCTGTATAATTGTATGAAACTAGTTGGAGGCAGAATGAGGGATTGGCCATGATTGGCCCTTCTTGAAGTGCTCGGTGAGCGATGAGCCCGTGACCTAGGGTTTGCAGCGAAGATATCAAGTGGCTCGAGTTTGGAATACATGTAGATGGGTAGAATAACATAATGATATAATTGCAGACATACATACGTAAACATATAGCGATACCGATATCTATACATATGAAGACACCTATATGACCTATATATATATACACATACATATATGTATATACATGTAGCTATACAGGTTACATATACATATACATACAAACCATGTACAATGCCTCATGTGATTGTTTGTTTCTCGCTATCGGCTTGGTCTGCTTGTTTTTTGTTGTATGATCACTATGGTCCGATATTAGCTTGTGGTGACATTTGTTTACTTTTCTCGTTACGTGTTTAAAATCAGCCCTCGGCGGCGCGCGCCTTGGTGCGCTTTTTCTTTATTATATTGCTATGTCGCTATGTGTATTCAGGTTTGCCTTGTTTGGACAGGATTTCGCGATGGCAACAAAGGCTCCGGTGCAAAATGTTGTTTCTGCTGTTGGTGCTGTTGTCTGTCTGCGTGAGTAGTGAACAGGTATCAGCATTGAGAACATGGGCGATTGCCCATGATAAATCTCACACTGCATTCACCGATGAGGTTCTATTACATGCATATACACGCGACACGTATTCACATTGTTTTCTTCGCCTCAGGACATTGCCAGCCACCAGCCCAAGGAGCTGGTGGCTAGGATTGAACGGAATGAGTGGAGCGGTAAGCTCCACCTCGGCCGCTTCGAGGCGCGCATTGTGTTGGTGAAAGTGTTCTGTTGTGTTTTTTTTCCCTTGGTCAGGATCACAAGCTATTTTTGTGGCTTGTCTTCGACGAGGACGGTTCGCGATTAGTTGTTTTTTTTGTTTGCGCCGCGCTCTTTCTGTTTCTTCTTATATTTTCTTCTAAAAAACAGGTGCCGATGGTGACCCCCCTTGGCGTTTGACTTTTGCATGGCGCAGAGGCTGTTGCTATAAAGTCTATGGCTTTTAAACCAGAGGCTATCGACCGGTTGACAGCACTGCTTGCAAGCAAATCAAATCAAGAACATGATGCCGCCAGCCCTTGCGTGTTTCTAGTGTCACCGCTTTTGATGATATTCTTGTGGTATGCCGTGCAGCAGCATATCGCTTTGATCTTTCTATCACGGCCGATGTTGAACTTGTGCGCATGCTAAATCTGGTGGCTATAACGGTGCGCCATTGTTGGGTGTACTGAATTATATACAAAGCAAGATTTCACAATGAAGCTGCTGGCAGCGTTTTAACCGTTTTTGAAAACACACATATTTTATCCGTAGCATGCACATCTTACGTTACGTCACTGGGTTGGGGGGGGTGGGGGACGTTAACGTTCATGTTAACTTGCGTCACATGCACATCTTACGTTACGTCACTGGGTTGTTAAGGTTCATGTTAACTTGCGTCACATGCACATCTTACGTTACGTCACTGGGTTGGGGGGAGTGGGGCATGTTAACGTTCATGTTAACTTGCGTCACATGCACATCTTACGTTACGTCACTGGGTTGGGGGTGGGGCATGTTAACGTTCATGTTAACTTGCGTCACATGCACATCTTACGTTACGTCACTGGGTTGGGGGGGTGGGGCATGTTAACGTTCATGTTAACTTGCGTCACATGCACATCTTACGTTACGTCACTGGGTTGGGGGGTGGGGGATGTTAACGTTTATGTGAACTTGCGTCACATGTACGTTACGTCATGCACGTTACGTACGTTACGTCACTGGGTTGGGGGGGTGGGGGATGTTAACGTTCATGTTAACTTGCGTCACATGCACATCTTATGTTTGCGTCACATGCACATCTTACGTTACGTCACTGGGTTGAGGGGGGTGGGGCATGTTAACATTCATGTTAAACTTGCGTCACAAGTTGCGGGTCTTACGTTACGTCACTGGGTTGGGGGGGGTGGGGGATGTTAACGTTCATGTTAACTTGCGTCACATGCACATCTTACGTTACGTCACTGGGTTGGGGGGGTGGGGCATGTTAACATTCATGTTAACTTGCGTCACATGCACATCTTACGTTACGTCACTGGGTTGGGGGGGTGGGGCATGTTAACATTCATGTTATCTTGCGTCACATGCACATCTTACGTTACGTCACTGGGTTGGCGGGGTGGGGGATGTTAACGTTCATGTTAACTTGCGTCACATGCACATCTTACGTTACGTCACTGGGTTGGCGGGGTGGGGGATGTTAACGTTCATGTTAACTTGCGTCACATGCACATCTTATGTTACGTCACTGGGTTGGGAGGGGTGGGGGATGTAAAAGTTAATTGTTAACTTGCGGTCGCATGCACATCTTACGTTACGTCACTGGGTTGGGGGGAGTGGGGCATGTTAACGTTCATGTTAACTTGCGTCACATGCACATCTTACGTTACGTCACTGGGTTGGGGGTGGGGCATGTTAACGTTCATGTTAACTTGCGTCACATGCACATCTTACGTTACGTCACTGGGTTGGGGGGGTGGGGCATGTTAACGTTCATGTTAACTTGCGTCACATGCACATCTTACGTTACGTCACTGGGTTGGGAGGGTGGGATGTAACGTCCTGTTAACTTGCGTCGCATGCCACATCTTACGTTACGTCATGGGTTGGGGGTGGGGGATGTTAACGGTGCATGTGAACTTGCTCACATGCACATCTTTACGTTACGTCACTGGGTTGGGGGGTGGTGGGGGATGTTCACGTTCATGTTAACTTGCGTCACATGCACATCTTACGTTAAGTCAGGGTTGGGGGGGTGGGGCAATGGGGCATGTTTAAGTTTTTCCGGTTAACTTGCGTCACATGGCCACATCTTAGGTACGTCACGGGGTTGGGGAGGGTGGGGGATGTTAACGTTCATGATTAACTTTGCGTCGCATGCAAATTTACGTTACGTCACTGGGTTGGGGGTGGGGCATGTTCACGTTCATGTGAACTTGCGTCACAGTGCACATCTTACTTTACGTCACTGGGTTGGGGGGTGGGGCATGTTAACGTTCATGTTAACTTGCGTCACATGCGCATCTTACGTTACGTCACTGGGTTGGAGGGGTGGGGGATGTTAACATTCATGTTAACTTGCGTCACATGCACATCTTACGTTACGTCACTGGGTTGGGGGGGTGGGGCATGTTAACGTTCATGTTAACTTGCGTCACATGCACATCTTATGTTACGTCACTGGGTTGGTGTTGGATGAACTCCAAGACGAAAAGTCTTATGGAGGTCACAGGTCGAGCCTTGAAAGACCGTGTAGCAATGTGAGTTGGAAAAAAAGACCCGGCGAGTTTTCAGGAACAAATTCCCTGTAATTTACAGGTTATCGTTTAAAACACACTTCAAAATCCCGGGGAAATTTGAGCCAATTTTGGGGCATGAATCAGTAGTTTCGCTATGGCAAAAACGACATTTTTTTAAAAAACCCTCAAAACGCTGGCGCGGTTTCCCCCCCGGCGGGATGTTTTTGTACATATATTTGCATCATGTGTTCAAATGTTTTCAAACAGCACCTGGCTGACCTCTGCTGATGCCGCCAGCTCAGTCCCTGGCTCTCCATTGATGACGATGGCCTAGCCCACGAGTTGGTAACCAGTGGCCAGGGGAGGATTGGTCAGTTGTATTAGGATGTGTATCCATATATGAATATTAATCATTGAAATTTATTGTAATATATGTACATATATATATATTATAAGTATATATTATATTATATTATATTATATTATATTGTATTGTATTATATTATATTATATTATATTATATTATATTATTATTATTATTATTATATTATTACATTATTATTATATTTTATTATATTATATTGTATTATATTGTATTATATTACATTATATTATATTACATTATATATATATATATATGTATACACATATTATATTATATTATATTATATTATATTATTATATTACTATATTATATTACTATATTATATTACTATATTATATTATATTATACTATATTATATTATACTATATTATATTATATTACATTATACTACATCATATAATATTATATTATATTATATTGTATTATATTATATATATTATATATATTATATTATATTATATTATATAATCTTATATAATATAAGATAATATAATATAATTTGATATAATAGATTATATTATACTATATTATACAAAATTGGTATAAATTAGTTTCATATTGTGTATTTTTCATGGGTGTATCGTATGAATGTACTCAAACATGATTGAACATATCATCATGCATTTCACGACCTCCGACCTGGATTGTCGTCCTCAACTATTCCCTTTTTTCCCTACCTGAAACAAGCCCTTAAAATAACCAGGACCAGCACCCAGTCGGATGAGTGTTTCAGCCGGTTTCAGCTAGGACAATGACAAATGACGGGCAACCGATTTTCACAATTTGGGGTATCAGTGATTGTTAATGTTCATTCTTACTTGCCCGTTCTTGAAAGTGGCCCTAGGACTATATAGTCCCCAAATTCAAAAAAAAAATGCAGGCCCCAAATAGAAGGCTCCCAACTCAGTGTGATTCCCAAGCAAACAAACCATGAAACAATGGATCTGGGGGTCCTCTACTGCGACATCTCGGACCCATCACCAACAAGCCTGGTGTCGCCGCGAGGTTCGAAGATTGGACCTTGAAGCCAAACATGAGTACCATGGTACCAGAGGTGCATGTCAGTGGTGTGTGGGTTTCTGTGCCATGGGTACCTGATGCCAAATGTTCGTACTTTGTCACAAGATTAGAGTATACAAGTTGTAGTTATAAGTTATATTAAACAATTGCCATGACGTGACGTGTGTGAAATGAGCTTCCTTTTCCATATTATAGAAGTTAGATACAAATAGCAAATATGGAAATTTCATGAAATCTTTGTAATGGACTCAACTTTGACCCAACTGCCACAATGCTCGGGTCGCTGGCATGGCATCTGCTGCAATCGAAAAAATGTGTGGCGGAAGAGCCTCACTCAGAACTTGGATTGGGAGATCTTAGGACGTCACTCTGCTCACTCTGCTGTTGATTATTGATGAGTTATTGATGAGTTATTGATGAGCATAAATCCTCTATGAAACGCCCACTGAGGCATGGACCCGAACTTCAGATGCAAACCTGGCTTGGAGCGGCCCAGCTGGGTCGATATTCAATGGACGAGGCTCGGCCAAAAATACTGTTCCAACATGTTCCAACGGGCCATCTCTGGAGTCAACACAGAGGGGACAGAGCGACTAAAAGACCAAAGCAATCCGAAGCATACAAAAGCCACGAAACGGCATTTTTTGGAGGTCGTCGCGAATAAACTGGGTACAAAACACGTTCAAACTGGGATGCCTTCGGGGTAGTACATACACGCTATATAGATCTAGCTAGAAACCCAGACCCCTTAGATCACCACCCAACTGTATCTCACCATGTCTGCTTAGTCCTGCCTGTATTGGTCCAACACTTGGGAGGAGTACAAGGGCAGCACCTGACATCTTAACAATTGGCACAATTGGAAGCGCTGATGGATTTCCGCACCTGGAAGGGGTTTACTGCCAAAAGAATGCGAGACACCCAGGTGTAGACCAACTGCTTGGAAAAACGCACCTCAGTGAGTCGCAGCGAGTCGCGGAGAGTCAGAAAACATGCGACCAACGCAATTTCTGCAGGGTCAAAGAAAGCTGACTGTGATTGACTGTGTGGATGGGTACAAAACATGCGAAACATGGTACAACGGGGGTACAACCCTTCTGCTGTTGCGCTTGAGTCAGCTGGATGTGGTTCTAGTCTACTTCGCACCTAAGGCAGCAACTCGAATCGTATGCAGCAATGCAGCTTTGGTCACTGTGTCGAGCAGGCAAACGTCCTCCTCACCCACCACCTGCACACAATGGTTTGAGGTTCACTGGATCCTCAATAGGCCATGATTAGGCCAGGCTATCTGAGATAAACTGTTTTGATCTCCCACAACTTCCACTAGTTCTTAAAGTCTGCAGTCGGCAGCCACCGCCTGCTGCTGGTGAACTTCTTCCAAATCATTGACGCCGACGGCCGGGATCTCCAGGGCCTGCCAAGTGTCTTGAGTGAAATGCAATTGGGAAGCACTGAGGCCTTCACACATCTCATCTGTTCAGATTTGGAAGGAGCAGAAAAACTGCGTGCACCGAAACCCATCAGAGGGTCTCTACAAGAACATCCTGTTTGTAGGTAATCCATCCCCGAATTTCTGGAGTATCGCAGATAGACATCAGCCAAGTGTAGGATGGACTGCGCTTGTAGCTGGCCTCTCCTTCTTCTGTCCCAAACCTAGTGCGGCGATTGGTACGGCAAACATCACCAGGGGGACCCAGGGCAACGGACTTAGCTGGCAGTCAGCCCCCAAGAAAGGGGAATAAACAGTAAAAGTGAAGGAGACATAAGATAACAAACAATTTTGACAATATGCTTTATTCATCTTTATGCTACAAGCAGAAAAATGACGATACAAAACTATACAAAACTAATATAGTAGTACAAACAACACAAAGAAGAAGAGATGGAAAATCCTCCAACTTGGAAGCCCGCTTTGATCTTTAAATTTGCGAATTCCTTATCCTGAAGAGATCCATCAGCCGGAGAATGACTGAGCCCCTTGCGTGGCAATGCCATCGATGCTATCATGCAACCAACATGGAGCCCAAACCTGGCTGTCCATGTGATCTATGAGACAGGTGTTAGTACCTTTTGTTGGAAAAAAGGATGGGGCCGACTTACCGCAACGATTGCGCATGACTGTCTATCTCTCCAATATATTCTTACAAGAAACAACTTCAACCAGGGCAGTGCACGACTGCCATCTTGGCGTGCAAGACGATGCAGCAAAGTGTTGACATGCGCATATTTTGACAGCGTTTGCCAGTGGCGACATCGTTGCAGCGCGGTCATGGGAATGACGCCCTTGCAGGCTGTCTGCTCGGTATTAAAAAACTGCTTCAAGGACCTTTGCCTTTTCCACAGCGCAGAAGTCAATCATTGTTCAAAGAAGCGGTCAATCTCCAGCTCTAGCAGCCGCGCAGTTTCAACACCAAGTGAACTGTGCTCAAATCTGTAATATTGTAATCCTGGAGGGAGCGGGCATCTTCCATGTGCCGCCCTGCAAAGATGAGTGCTTGCTGGTCAGGAGGTGCTCCATCTGCATCACATATCATTCCCTTCAGGCCGGATCCATCCTTACACAGCTCTTGGTCCCTTTCCCAGAGCGCTGGCATAGGCCAGAATCGACTGGGTGGCCCTTTTCCAAATAGTTTTGAGTACTTCTTGAACGTCAGCGAATATCGTTCTGGTTCTGGTCGTCAGATCTTGGATCGTGGCATATCATTTCATTCACCAGGCGCATGCAAAGCTAGCATGCCATACCTGATCAACATACCAACTGGGCGATAGAAGGGCTCCACAGCTTGCAGCTTTTGTCCTGACGCGCTTGGTAGGAGGTTCTGCAGCCAGCCTTGGCGCTGCAGTGTCGCCATTCAATGCTTTCAAAATGAAGAAGCGACTGGCTTCAATCAGCAGCTCATCCAAGGATGCGTTGGAGTCGATGTGGACCGAGTCAGCTTTTTGGTAGCAGCTGATCTCGCCAGTTTTAATCACTTTCTTCTCTAAATACTCCCTGACCGCTAGACCATCTGGGCTCTGCCAAAACCGAGACATTTCCTCGGCCGCAGCTTTGACCAACACTGAAGCTGCTTCGCCTTGAATCTTTGCAACTGTGATCCCTTTACCTCCACAGAGAGTGAAGAGTGGGATGGAAGGAACTGGGCCTACCTTTGTTGTTGGCTCAACATTCAAAGTAATAGTTTTGCCTGTCAATGTCTTCGCGAATATCCGCATGAGCTGACCTGCGCCAGAACTGCTGCTGGCAGTGGCACAAGGTGCTAATCAAGCCATGTAGAGCTACTGCGGGCAGAACAAATTTGAGATTGAGATCCATTAATGTTCATGACATGTTAATCCTGGAATGACCAGGATGGCAGCCTTGAATTTGTTGTTTGCATGGTGTTTCCCGGCTCAAAGAGCACAGTATGCTGCCTATGAGCCAGCCGGCCACATCAGCACAGAGAAATTTCATGGAAATTCCAAAATAAAGCAAAAACTATATCATGACTGAACAATCCTGAATGACCCTCCCTGATTCGTACATTGGAGACGACAACGAAGTCAAACCACGGAAGCGTCATTGACTCATGCTGCACAAATAGTTCTATGATGTTCCATGCAATACCGTGTCGAGATGTGTCGAGTATATCGCTGTGACAGGGTTTATCAATGGCGACAAGTACTTGGGGTGATAACAGTGATAACCCAATGATATCCAATGATCTCAAATACAAGCAGCGCCAGCCCTTGGATCCCTTGGCCAAATGTCAGGAGATCGTTACAGATTGCCATGATTCCCCCAACCTGGTCTGGATGTGGCACCCAAAGGCGTCGCATGTACACCGCCTGGCCGGGCAGCTGTGTCAGGCTGTGTCAGGCTGTGTCAGGCTGTGTCAGGCTGTGTCAGGCTGTGTCAGGCTGTGTCAGGCTGTGTCTTTCTCCCACTGTGTAGCTCACAACTGGCTGACGGCTGCGATCTTGGGAGTGTCATGGGTAAAAATATGTAAAAATCGAGGTGTCTATCTGCCAACATCAACAACCTCAACAACCTCAACAAGTTTGACATATTGAATATTATTGAATGTTGCAAGAACTGGGCGCCTCACACATTCATACCCATTTGGGATCCAAATTGCACAACCAACAGTACTTCCGCTTTCTTGTATCCTTTTACTTTTACACATTCACTAGATTTCACGAGTCTGTGTTTTTTCAATGCCCGGGTACTGCTGGCCAATAACAAGCTTTAAGGAAATAATTAGGAAACTCCCTCGATCCGATTTGAGGCTCAGACTGCCCCACATGGATCAGCCGGCACTACCCGGGTTCGGTCGTATACTTCCCATGGGCCCGAGCTACGTCATCGAAGACTTGTCACAGGTGGTGGTTCTGAGGATAATTTCAAGAACAGCCGTTTCACATGCTCCCAGATTGATGCTCAAGGAGGTTGAGGTCTTGTGTAAATTGAGATCAAAACTGAATGCACAACGCGCGGTATGTTGGGTCACATGACTTGGTGATGGCTGCTTGGTATGCCCCCTGCATGTTGCCGCAGGGGAGTTGGGAGCTTGGATTGTTGAATGCTCGGCAGGTTTCAGGGTGACAAGGGGTTGGTGGGCCCAGCTGATATCATTTGTGACTTGTGTTTCAAATTTCTCTGAAAGCCGAATGACTGCAGTCGCAAACATGATCTTGATCAACGAGAGTGTGCTCTTTCCTGCATCTAAGCTGCTCGAGATCATGGCTGAGCCAATGTCCTGGATTCCCTGGATGTTCAGCCGTGATGCTTCAACGCTTTTGATTTCGGGTGAGCTTCAACGCTTCGGTGCAAGTCCCGAGCATGGGCTCTGTGGCTGATGCAGGAGGTACAACATGATACAATCTGGACATGGAAATCTATGGAAGTCTAATATCCAACAGTGAAATAAACAAAATAAACATGTACGAGTAGATCATGTAGCCGATGTCAACCATCTCGATTCTGCTGAACCTAAATCCCATGCTGAACCTAAATCTTGCCTATCTTGCCTTCAGCTGCCTTCTCGGGGACGATTTCTGCGGAAACAGTGCTATGTGCTATTGCTATTCACAAAAAATAGTGCTGAGACAAGCAGCAAGCAGTGCATTTCAATCATTTCAGCACTTAAATGTGCCGGGGCTTGAACATCAGCTCGAAATTGGTGTCTTTAGAATGGAAGCATGCCCAACAATTCATGACGATGGATTCCACTCCTAAATGATATTTCGTGACAGAGTATCCACGTGATCCACGTGCCATGTCGATTTGATGACTCTGCTTGTCTCATCCAGGCGAAATTAAGCTCACGAAAAGGCCCAGGAGCGCAGGACCGACCGTGCTCTCGAGCGTTAAAAGAATGGAGCATCGCTCCACTTCGAGTGATGTGGTGCGTATCACCTCCAAGTCTAAGAATCTACGCCGTAGAACTTAGAACCAGCACAAACAAATTGCAGAACAGCAAGATTTGGTAGAGAGATGGTATCAATAGGCAGGATTATATACTATTATAGGTTTAATAGATGGGAATTACTAGATGAGATCAATATATTAAATTCATGGATAGATAGATCGATATATCGATAGCCATGTTACACATATTATACATTCAATACATAGATATGATACAATACAAACACACACGCAATCACGTTATTATTAATTCAAATGAAGTATATAAAACATGATTACAGCCCTTTATAATATACGACTATAAAATACGATATATCATGATATATATATATAATACTAATAATAAGTAATAATAATATCAAATAGTATCTTATAACTTATAACATTAGATAATAGAGTATGTATTATTTCGCATGTTGCTCTAATATGTTGGGCTTTGTGTCGCCTTGACTTTGGGATTCGTGTCACCATGTGTCACCTTAACTCCCGGACTTAAGGTGACACAAATTGGCTCATTTTGGGGTCATGTTGCCTTCATTTTAGAACCCTCCCAGATCCCCCACCAAACGGTGACCGAGGTAAAAGTTAAGGTGACACAGAGGGAGAAGTAGGCTGTAAAGAGACCTCCAAAACGTGGTAGAGCTACATCCTATAAGATATATTATATATATACGTATATTTATATGTTTATTTATATTTTATATCCATATCTATATCTATATTTATATTCATATAATATTAATAGAGTATATCAAATAGATCTTTCTAAATTTATTGTACGTACATTTATTGTACTGCATCTTGGTCCGCTGAAATGCACTGATTTCTGACTCGGAACGCTCTGAGCACAAGCTGACAGTTAACACCACACAGGCTGGATCAGCTGCACCTCAGCTGCACCTGGAAACAGGGATCGAACTGCACATGGAGCAGTGGGAATTCGGCTCGGCCGGTGACTGGCAAGGAACGTTGACAGACATTGACAGACATTGACAAGATTTACGAATGAATGACTCTGAACTGAAACTCGAACCTTTTAGGACAGATTAGTGAAGAATGATCAAGAATGTGCTCTGTTTGAGCGGGTCTAGTCAGTCTAGTCTCAACCGTCCGCTCTTGCAAATCTTTTCAAAGAGCATCGTTGTGTTGTCATACAATGAATGGAGCAGTTCCTTCGGCAGGGCCATTCGGCCAATGCCCATTCAACAAGGTCTGTCTCTACGGATGGACCAACAAAAAGCGTGAGACTTTGATACATCTAGCGATCCATGCGCCACCATGGTGGCAACCCAGATCTATGAGCCTCTCACATTGGCAAAGCCACAGTCACAGCTTCAGCTGCTGGCGCGGCCTCGGCTGCCGGCTCTGCAGGCTCAGCTGCAGGGGCCTCAGCTGCCTCGGTTGCTTCGGCCGCTGCCTCTGTCGGCACCTCCGCAGCCGCCTCGGCTGCTGGCACCTCGGCGGCAGCTGCCTCGGCCGCCGGCGCCTCGGCGGCAGCTGCCTCGGCCGCCGGCGCTTCAGCAGGAGTCTGAGTCTCAGCGGGTGTTTCTGCTGGTTGCGTATCAGCAGGTGCTGCAGCTGCTGCCTTTGCATCTGCGGGAGCCGTTGCTGGGGTCACAGACTGGAGGTATGCTTTGCATTCTTTCCAGTCATCGCCACAACGTTCGTAAGGGTTACGACCCGAGCCGTCCTTCCGGGTTGGATCGTCACCTTTTTCAATGAGAAATTTGCAAATGTCTGTCTTCCCAGCCCTTGCTGCCTCATGCAATGGAGTGTTCTGTGTCTTTGTTGATTGATTGTCGACCTTGGCCCCGTACTCCACCAGGATTTTGCACACCTCGAGTTGATTCCACGCTGCATAGAACAGCGGCGTCTGCCTCAGCTCATCGTAGATGTCAGCATGTGCTTTGGCTTCCAGCAAGACTTTCAGCGTGTCAACATGGCCTTTCTCAGCGGCGAAGTACACTGCAGTGAGGTTCTTTTTGTTGAGAAAGTCCACATCTGCCTTGTGCTCAATCAGAAGGGAACAGGCCTCTGTTTCGCCCTTCATTGCAGCACAAATCAAACCAGTGTTGTCCCACTCGTCCTTGGCATTGGGATCGGCACCGGCTTCCAAACTTTCCTTCATCTCCTTCACAACACCCCTGCGGGATGCACTCACCAACTTTGAATTGGCGCTAGCTCCGCAACCCATTCTGACTGGTGTCTGGTCACTGAGATTCGCTGAGTCAGGTCGCTGTGCACAAGATGCACCGGATTTGATCCAAAGTTGCTGCGTGCATTCAGCCAATTGTAGGACTTGCTGCATTTTGACTGTGCACACTTTCAGCATGCGACGCTGTATCAAGATCAACCAAACTCATGTCATCTATGGACATGGATGGTTTTTGGGACATGCTACCGGCCTAGCTGGAAGCTGCAGCTGCAGACCTTGAGAGCACTACGGTAGACTACTTGCAGGTGCCAAAAGATTCTGAGGTTTTCCAGACTCTCCAGAAGTGCCGTTTTTCATCCTTCTGTCTGTTCCGTCCATGTGCTTTCCAGGATCCTGCATTGCGAATCTTGCTAGTCACTCTAGTCATCTGCGTTTCAAGATCCACCGGGTTCCCTTGCTGAGGCAATGGTTTGGCCACTTCCTCTTGAAGTTTCTCCCACCTGGACCGGGGATGGCTGGTGCACCGTTACTCTCTGCGCTACCTTGGAATGTTGGGTGACAAGAAACTCCAGACATCTCCCCGCTATATTACCAGATTATCAACAGAAAACTCTCTCTACATCTCTCTACCATAAATTGGAAGGGGCTTGGCCATCTTGGCCCCAGCTCAGAGCCAATGATCTTGATAGGGGGTTGAGTGGTCACTAGCTGGCCACTTTGCAAAACCAGCAGATTTTTGGATCCCAAAAACCTGCATCCATCTTTCCTAAGGGTTGGGACTTCGATCAGTCATGAAAGTTTGCTGCCGTTGCGGTTCCCTGTGCTCAGAGCAAGGCCACTCATCTTCATCCTCAATAAACACCTGAGATTATCTTGGACTCACTTTGATCTTAAGAAGCTTTGACACATATCACAGTGGTTCCACCGTCTTGGGCTCTTCAAGATTCAATTTTGAACATGCATGCTGCGAAGTGTTTGGCATTGCGCAGATTCCTGTAGTTTCGATCCTAGGCACATCCCCACGCTTGCGAGCAAGTTCCTTTTGCCGTTTGATCTTCTTCAGTTCCTGGCTTGCCCGACCAACATGATGCAGAGCTATGAGTCCAAAGGGGACCTTGTTTAGTCAACAAAATGTCTTTATCTTTGTGTGCAAAGGACCGAAGGGCACACAATGTCTCATCAATTGCTTGATATTCTGTGACAGTGATATTATTATTATTATTATTTTATTATTATTAGTAGTAGTAGTATTATTATTATTATGATTATGATTATGATTATTATTATTATTATATTATATATATATATTATTTATTTATGGTATGATCATTCTTCTGGTGCTCGCAAAGCTGCACAAAGCCATCGGATCATCGCCTTCTCCGTGTGGTTCTGCTTTTTCTTGATCTTGTGGACATTCCCAAATTCGTCGGTGTACCTGCGCAGTCTATCTATTGGTGCCACCGACCCAGTGGCTCAGGCAATCGGGTCAGCTCTCTCAGATGCCTGTACAACCTCAACCACAATACCACAATGTCCCACAGAGTGAGATGCCGAGGCAGGTATTTTTTTCAAATGGAGGTTTTCTAAAATTGGGGATACCCCAAAACCATGGGTTTCAAATTTGATACTAAAATAGCTTACATATCGGGGTTGATATTTGGGGGGGACTGTTGGGTCCAGATTTTGTAGCTGTAAACTTGCTCTGCCCAATCCCAATCACTACGTTATCATTTCCAGCCCCAAAAAAAAATCACTACAAAAGTGCAACCCCAGCCTGGATAAAAGCTCACTACAAAATCCAAAGGATCTGACAAGAGGTCTTCAAGAGACCCTTCAAAAATCACGTAGATGTTTATAGTGACTTTTAAGTAGATCCCACTGAAGTCTTCAAGATCAGTGGCATCTCAAAAAGATCCCCCAAGAAACACTACAAAGTTCTTCAGGGGTCAAGCCCAGCTGATTTCAGAACATTGATCTTGGAACCCCACAAATTCACTACAAAGTACTTTTAGGTCAAATCTGAGTGAACTCAGAAATCCATTTTCGGTTGACTATTATCTCGCATACTTAAGCACTACAAACTTCTATGACCAAGCCATGCTTGAATCTAGAAACGTATATGACATAGGGTTACTACAAAATGCAAGGACACATGGCCCTAGGGGGACTGTAAAAACCACTGGAAAACCTATTTTACATAGGACCCAAGTCCACTACTTTTGTAGTGGAAATTCCAACGAGGATGCTTACATAATTTTGGATGATTTGGGGTACCCCCATTTTAGGAAACCAAAGACCCCTCTCAGAGGAGCACTCGTCTGCCATTGCCTTCCCCTCCAACCTGAGAGCCACAGCTGAGTATTTTTTCGCGGCTTCGGCATTGGCCACTCGGGAACCAAACACCCAAGCTGCATCAAGCTACCATCTGCCTTTCTTGGTACAAGTAGGTCCGGATAAAATTTTGTCTGGCAAATCTCAGATCCTCCGCCCCAGTTATAAAAATGTTTAAAGCATAATTAAAACTTAAAACAATATAGAAGAAATTAAAAGAATATCTTCCAAAATCTTCCACCGACGCTGACAAACCTCTGTGGGCTTTGGATGGTTTTGGATGGTTTTGGATGGTTTTCTTACCTCCAGGGGCCCCCACGCCACATCAGCTTTGCTGACTTCACCTTCTCGATTCAAGCGACCTGCCTCTTGGTACGAAGCTTGGGTCCGGCATTGCTGTTTGCAGAATCCCAAGCAACCAGGGATCAAAATTGGATGCCCAATACTTGGATTGTTTACTTCTGAAATTGACCAAACTCCGCAGTTCCCAGGACCCCAATTTTGGGGATGTAGTGATTAGATGAGTTGGAGATAACTCATGACTCATCACCGACGCACACAGACTTCATCACATCTGATCTGAGCTGGTGACATTCATGACCCATCGTTCATCGCAAACTGCGTGGCAAAACCTCAGTCCCACTCGTCTGGCCGGGACTCACTGCAATCACTCCACTGAGGTGAAAGCTCTCGGTTGTGCGAAATGACGATGACCTTGGCAATGGCCACATACAGCACCAGTCCAACCAAGGGGGCTCAAAAAATCAAAGAATTTTATAGATCCTTGGTTTTGTTTCGAATGTTGTTCTGCGCCATTTCAACTCCAATTTCCATCCATCGGGGAATAAAACCTTTGACAACCTCTACAGTGTGCTTAGGCCAACACCTTCCAAGCTTCAGAATGCGCTTGGGTCATCCGTGATATCACATGGGTTGCCATTCCAAAGATTTGGAAACCCTAAAACAACCCCTAAGCGCCCTCTAAAACATTGTTGAGTTTCTAACCAAATGAAGCCATCAAGTTTGGATGTGACCAATTTTGGGAAACCACCTGAAATGCTGCACCCCGAACCAAGTTGGAGACTCCACCTCCAAATTCTTTGAGGCCTTCCAGCAAGCGATCGCATGAGAAGTGGCTCAAACCATCAGCAACATTTCCAGATTCTAGGTATACGGTATTTCTATGTATTTCTAAGGTATATAGGAACTGGAAACCATGAGTGGTGGGATGTCGTAAAATTGGAGATCTTGCCAAACCAGTGATTGTAAACCTCAACGTTGGAAAACACTGACTAAAGGTGGCATCCAAAAGTGCCGACCCTCATCCAAAATTGTTGGAATTGTGGAACCAGCACATGTCAGTTTGGTGTCATTCCCATGGGCCCTGCATGGGCCCTTGATGGCCCTAGACTATGGGCCATTGGGCCATTGGCCCATTGGGCCGTTGGGCCATCGGGCCATCGCACCTGCTGCCAGAGCTCCTAAAGAGTCTCGATCCAAATAGTTGGTCGGCCTGAGGATTGATGTAGTCACTGTAGTCCATGCTGAGGAAATGCTGAGGATATGCTTCACCAATTTGTTTGGTATGACTCGGTATGACCATGTTTTTGAAATGAAGCATTCAACGGAAGATGGGGTGACAAGACTTGACAAAGAAAGCATGTTCCAGCTACACTGACAGGAAGATGGACCATGATGGACCATGATGGACCATGATGGACCATGATGGCCATGATGGCCATGATGGTGACTGGGTCCATTCAGAGTTGATTGATAGCACACTGAAGCAGTTCTGTGGCCACAGCTCGTCTAGAATCAGAATGTGTGGAGACAACCTTGGGGCAGCACGGGCAGTCTGCCTGCATCGGTCTGCACAAAGGAAAAATGTTTTTGGGGGTCATGAAATTTTGAGGCACGCACACAAACACAAGTCCTACTTAGCTGGTTTCAGTCAAATTAAAATCTTTCAACAAGTTTATCGAGTCATAAAAGTATCAATTTGATGGAAAAGGATGTCGTCACAGGCAACAGGGAAAAGGCAAACCTTAATAGCAGGCTAATATTTTTTCATGCTCTGAGGGGGTAGTTCTGACGGGTGTAGTTCGGACTTCTACGATAAAAACTAATCCAATACTAATCCACATAATCAAGACATACAAGGTCAATGAACTTGGCGGCTTCAGCCCAATCTGCGGGTCCCAACCACATTGCCGCACCAAGAACCACTTTGACCTTCTGCCCACCAGACAGGATTCCAATCCTGACAGAGCATTCCAACCGGATTCAAATGTGGGGCCACCAGGAACATCCCTAAAATTGGCCAAGGGCTGTTTTTTGGGAGTATATAGTTCAATATCTAGCATGAACTAGGGATTGGGTGGGACAAGCCGTTCTTTTTCTCTCGAAGCGATAGTCATGCCTGGCAGTGTTACCCAGCATCTGTCTGGCAGCAAAACTGTCTTTTTGCCAAACCGCCATGTGGCATCGATGAAAACCCCAGCTCCCGACAATTGCGAGGCAAATCCAAATGACATCAAATGACGTTGTGTCTTGTTCAAAGCCTCTCAACACTTCTGAATCTCTGTTATCTCTGTTCATGATGGCCAACTATAGTCTTCAGGATTCTCCATGGCAAAAATGAACTCGATTTGCTGGGTGTGATAAACCTCAACTGACCCGCAGGGTAGCGCATCCAAGCCTGTGTATGCAGCCGAATAAACCTTAATGGGTCCCAGCATGAAGCTAAGTGAACTTCGCAAGGGGAAGAAGGTGTGCTTGGCTCTGGCGGCCTTGATCTCGCGCACTGACATTGTTAGTCCACTTTCCGAAATCTTTTTGAGGATGCCCTCCACTTCAGATGCTCGGCTGGCAGGGAGTAATAATCCAACCATCGATCGAAGCTTGGCAGCTTCCACGTGTTGTGGACTATCCATTGGCATCATGGCCATGTTGTGCAGACCCAATGTCGGTTGCAGGGGAATGAGTTTTGCGAAGATGCTGCCCGTATCTTTGTAGGGCCCTACGTGTTTGATGAAGAGAAAGATCGACGGCTCCGTCCTGGTCTCGGTGAATTTGATGCTTCGGAATGCGCCCAAGTACCAGGGGATACCGACCAAAGCCCCAGCACAGGCTGCACCGGCCACCATAAGAAGCACCATGGCTTAGGCTGAGATATAGCTTTGGGTTGATCAGAACCAAACCATTCAGCCCTGTCATGAGCAAACATAAAGAAATCTGCCTGTTTTGGTGTTCGGGAGTTCAGCAGTACCCTATCACCATGAGTTGCATTCAGTTTGATCTTAAAAGCTTCAGGTGCAAGGTCAGCGACTTGATGTTGCCTTCAGATCAATGGAGACCCAAAGGCATGACATGGCGTGACCATGTAGCCACCTTCAGTCACCGCGACCAGGCCTGGTGTGAGATGCCAGGTTGGAATCCAATCCAAAGCCCGCCAAGTGCTCTTCCACCTGCCAGGAATCCACCACTGGGCTGAAAAAAAGTATATATATGTATATTATAATGGCAAAACGCAGTGCCTAAGGATGGCGGCCATGCCAATATGTAAACAGTGCTTGCTTACCAGCTCCAGTGAAAAACATCAAATGGAAGAAGTTGATGGAACTTCTGGGACAATCCAGTATGAAGATGGATGAAGGGCGATGCCGAGGTTTTGCAATGCAAATTCCTGCATGTAACATAGGATTCATTGGGTGCCGCAAATCAAATGCATCCTTAGCTTCGTTGCATCATCGTACTTTCCCTTGATGGCCAAATGCTCTTGACTTGCAGCTTGCCATCTGTGGAATTTCAAGGGCGCGTTTCAAACAGAGGGACCCACCAAACTCACAGCATTTCAGCATAGGAATTCATTCAAGTCGACAGACTCGACTGGAAGCCTCCCAGCCCCAGCGACCTGCGGCTGTGTCAAAGGTCGCGCCACAAGTCCATGGGCTGCAGCTTGCTTCTCATCCTGTTGCTGCAGTCTTCTAATGGTTCTGGCAAGACATGGATCTGCAAGCAAATTTCTGCTATCTTCTCGTCATTTCTAGTGTTGCTGGCTATAAGATTGAGAATTTAGCAGATTGATACAATTTACTGACAAATTTACTATATACATCATCATAATCCACCACAACTGTTTCAAGTTTCAACCCTACTATAACAGTTCCCTTGCTCTCTGAGTGCAACGTCCTCCCGCTGTATCATTCGCAAATGGCCCATCTCGACAAGTATCTCTCGAGGCACCTCAGCGATCTCAGAGCAAATTCGAAATCGAAAGGCCATGCTACTGGCATTCTGCCATTAGGTGGGAGGGGTAACCACTCCCCCAACGTACGGAATGCGCCTGTGTAGGCCCAACTTAGGAAGGGGCCCACATTGCGCTTTCCAAACTGAAGTTGTGCCACTTTACCTGTGCTGGAATGCATGGGAATCAGGTATATACATGGCATACATTTCCTGCTGAGGTTTGAGACAAAGAATATTCAGTGGGACTATGTCACCCTCATCATATCATCACTTCTAATATTTCTAATACTTCTACAATCTGCCAGTGCAGAAATATGGATGGTGCTGACTTGCTGACTGAAATCTTGGAGCAAAGATCTCCGGTCCTAAAAATGACCTCTGACCTGGTAGTAGGGGTTAACAGCGGTTGGCAGCTAATGTTAGTGTCACAAGGATCGAATCTGTTAGAATCACACCGCTCCATAAACGGCCAAACAGTTGCCGTTGTAGTTCGCTAAGTTTATCGCGGAGTACTCGTACTTTTCATCGCCGGTGCCGGCTTTGGATTTGGACCTCAGAGGCTGTACGAAAACAGCCTGGTCATAGCAGTGTTCACAAACAATCGGACTTTCACAGCTTTCATGTTTATCAACCTAACGATATTTAACGATCTTGGAATCCTTACAGGATATTATAAGACTAAAATCACTCTGGTCAAATAAATATGGATCCCGGTATCCTTGCAATGCATCGCTCTGGGGATTATAACAAGCTCAAACTCTAATTTCTCTAATTTGAGGTCGAAGCTTCTTTCGGCTCAGAATTTGTTCGGCCGTCACTGCACAAGCCTCCTCCTGGTAAAAATGCGGTCTCTCTCACATTGAAGCAAGTTCAGCCCAGACCCAAAGATGCAGCTGATCTACTGCTAATCTAGCCCCAGGTTGCAGAGCAATCAACACAATCATGACATGGAATGACATGGAATGAATTGCCTAAACCTCAAAGGACATTTCCACATCCTGCAGTTGTTCCGGAGTCCTTCTCATTCGTACATTTGCACAGAACTCCAGCTTGATTGAGCCTCAACAATGACAACAGCTGCCTTCTGCACAAGTTCATTCCCATGTTTATCAGTAATACTGTTTTAAGTCAGAAAGCTTATGGTTGGACAACGCTATTCACATTTAAATGGATGCACCAGTGATGATATTGCTGATGATCTGCTGATGCAAATCCGCAAAAGCGGATCTATGGGCCACTTCCAATTGGATTACACTGATTGCACTGAGGTCCGCGGCCAGTACTTTCTCTTTTCCACTTTGACTTCCTGGCACAGCTTGAGTGCTGAGACAATTTATCGAAACAGGTTTTGTAAGGTGAAGAAACTATGCCTACAACATTGCAGAATCAATTTATGGACCGCTGTATTTCCTTACATATTCCATGTTACTACATCTGCAGCATCTTCCCATCTGCAAGCTCACATTGTGAAGGATCACTAGATGGTGAGATCACATTGTGATGCCTTTATTCTTGGCAGTTCTGCGGAATTCCTCGCGCTGCTGCTCCTCAGCCCGATGATTCAACGCTTCGCAGTCTTCCCCACCAGCAAAGCGCCACAACAAGTACCTTGGCTGAGCTGGTCACGGGGTGCAGGGCCACCGAAGGGACCACTTAGTTCTGCAAAGGGGTCACCCAGGATCCCTTGAGATTTCATTTGGTCCCAAATCAGCAACGGCTCTTAGAATGCGACTGGGTTGGCGTCTTGTCCAAGTGCTGTTCCTGGACTCCGCAAAGCTGTTTCAGTGGACTTTTGAATCAACTCCTGGTAAAGTAGTCAACCGAATTATCAACCAAATTGTCAACTGAATTGTCAACCGACTTGTCAACCTAATCAACTTGACTTGGGAACAAACCAAAGGGATCCAAAGGAATACATCGTCCAGGTCCTGTTAGGTAATAGAGCACTGGAGGGCATTAGCAAAGTTTCAGTGAGTCTGAGCTCGACACTACATGATGAAATGCATGTTGCGCAACGTAGGAAATGCGAACCTCAGAAGCACACATTGATGCACGCTGATGGGCGCTGATCGGCTGTAACCATGAAGGCAACAATCATCTGTCCGCAGGTCATTCAAACCCACATCTGATCATGGCTTTGGCGAACACTTGCTGGTGCATTCCAAAAGACAGATCCCCCACTTCATCCTTGATCATCCTAGCTTCAACAGCCGTTGTCCAATTTCTGGAGCGGGTGGAAATAATGAGGCCCTGACATTTGGATGCTTCCAAACAATCGATTTGCCAGTGATAGGCAGCTCGCCGACCAAGGCCTAACCGAAGGTGCAAAATGTCCCACTGGAGTCACTAGAGTCGCCAGTGATTGCTTTGAGATGCCACCCCAATCACGCAGGCAAACAATCTGGTCGAACTGAGTATGAAAGCATATTACAAAGGTCAAAATTTGGTACTGTACCCCCAAAAAACTGGCATAGTGTACTACTAAAAATGACATGTTTCCACAGCACTGCGGTTCCCAGCGACTTAAATGTTGACAGATGGCAAGTGCAGCCTGCCTTGATCATGGTGGACTTGCCAGCACCGTTGGGACCTATCACCGCCACGCGGCCTTGGCATGGCATGCTGCATGGCCATTGAGTACATGAAGAGCTCTTCATATCCTTCACACCGATTCATAGCTTTTGATTCAATCCCATTCATACCTTTTGTCGCAAAAACATCTGTAATTGCGGAACGACCCTCAGCATTCCCAAAGCTAGATCCAAGTAGAAACTGTCGAGCCAGGTGATCAATACCCCAAAAGCTTCCACCAGTAAATCAATAAATACACGAAAAAACACTGGCCATGGAGATAGGACCCCTGAATGTACCAAAATATTATAGAAGGGAAAAAGGATGAAAAAGGTAATGACCAAGTATAAAATACATAAAATATCATAAAATGGTATAAAAAGGTGACAAAGCCCAGGATTGCTCACTACTCGCTGCTTGGGTGGGTCATCTAAACGCCCACATCCAAATGAATTGACTTGCAGGTGGCTCAGAAGCGACACCTCGATACTCACATTGTAGAGAGTCGGCCTTGGTACACGGGATGTGGTGTCAATAGAGACAGCATGTGCTTTGAAAAAGGCCTCAAAGCGCGCGTCGATTTTGAATGAATCATTGGTCTTATAGAGATTTGTAGGGTTACACATGAAAAGCTTCCAACCAACAGACTATTCTCCACTTTTTGGGATTGTACAAAATTAAACATGCTAGTAGCAGAAACAGTGGGATTGGCAAAAGTTAAAACACTCGCAGCACAATCAGGATCGGCACCAGGTCTTCACACACCCTTGCATTCCTGCAAACTCTTGTAGACTCTTGTCATATCTGTTCATCGTTTTGAAGTTTAAGGACAGGACGCCTGGTTGCCGGGATATGTGTAGGTGACCTCGACAGGAACACCGTAAAACCATGTAAAACCCGTAAATTTATGCAACTTTCATCACCAACATTTGATTGAAATGCATCACTTCTGATTTGCATGAAATCAGCCCAGTATAGCCCAGTGGCATTCTGCATCTTCAAGAGCTTCTTTCCCTTGGACTTCACGCCCTGATGAGAAGGCACAGTGATGCCATGTCATCGCCATGAAACATCTGCAACGGGCCAACGGGTGCTCCATGGTGCGCCTCCAGCATGCCTGGCTCTGGCAAAACAAAGCGCTGTTTTTCGCTGGTGAGGCTGAGATAGGACCTCAAATTCGTGAGAACTCTGTGCTGAGAAGTGCTCACCTCACGATGCAGCCAGTACAGCCAGTACATTCTCCTGGGCCCTACATAGACTAAGAGGCATGCGCATGGGAGTCTATGTAATCAATTGACATACCCAACGATTATATAATTAGATAGGTGCGTTGAAGCGGTCAAGTTCTATTCACATGTTCGCTTGAAGTTCATAGGCTGCAACTAAGCCAATGTTGTACTTGGTTGCATCAACTGTAGGAAGCTTGCTCGTGACCCGGGTGAACCACTGAGCTGTTGACTTCGCCTCTGGACATCTGCGCACAAAATCCGTGATATTTCCCTTGTAGGTCTTCAGCCTCGCCATGCTCACGACGAGATCACGGGATGATTTGGATCCTGACTTCCGACATCCTTTGCCCTACTTGGATGGTCGCTCCAAGACCAGGTGATCCCGAAAATTGATGAAATAGATCCGGTCATTTGGAGTTACCTATCTTGAGTTTGCAGGTTACGGTTAGGCAATATTGAAAGCATGATGTTGTGTAATATGACATAAAGCAATTGCCACCAGCAAAGTGTAAATCTAGCCCCATCCCATCCCACCCCCCATTTTGACACAAACCAGCACAAACCCATTTCCTCCCACCTGAGGCCCTGAGGTCCGGACTTTCGTTGCTTGACATTGATGACATGGCTACAGACTTTGTCCAGGAAGGTGCTGTCATGGGAGACCACAATGGTCGTGACTGGTCTGGTTGCATCCTTGCCCAGGCTGAGCCTTGGGAAATGGCCAAAGGGAATCGAAGAAATATGAAGAAATGCTTAGTGATCAAAGAGGATCAAAGAGGATCAAATGCAGTAAACATGGAATTTTGAGGAATTTTGATCATGTCCTTATCATGATCCTCCTTGATCCTCCATTTCCTCGACTCTTACGATGGATCTCCAACCGATTCCATGGTCTATCCATGGTCTAGGAGAAAGGGAAGGTCCCCACGACGCAAACCAATGGCAAACCAATGATGGCATTCATTTGGTCTAGGATCGAGCTTTGGCAAACATCATTTGTTCAACAGGACGACAGCTTGCCAAAGATTCGGACGGGTACCACAACAACCTTGATCCATATTCAACATCTTCAACAGTATTGCTTGCCTACCCTAAATTGTGAAGCAACGAGCCAAGGAGAAAAGGACATGAAAAAAGAAAGGCCCACCGCAGCTATCCAAGCAGCAAGTAATCGCCCAACCAGCTCACATTTGCAACATCCAGGTGTCCTGGAGTCTGCACAGCAAATTTGGATGTGGCAAGTCATACCGAGTCCCCAGAGCCCCACAGCGGATGTCATAAGCATCTTGACAAATCTTGAGGCACCTGTTGGTTCATCCAGCAGAAGGATGTCTGCACACATGAGCATGGCTCGCACCAGCCCGAGCCTCGAATATTCAATCATGTATTGATCACCGCATGAAGCAGTGCGGGTAACGTGAATTTAAAAAGATTGAACGAGAGCACGGAATCAGCCTCAATCGAGTCGCAATGTCTAGATATGTTGAATATAATCTTACTATATCTTAAAATCTTACTTAATTGTCTTCAGAATTCTTTGGATTTCTTCAGACTAATGCATCTCCAGCATGCTCCGCTTCTGAGAATCCGACTTCATTTTCCATCCTCCGGAGAGATGGCCGATCCTCGAAGTAACAAGTTGACAGTGTTGGGCCTGTTGGGCCTGTTGGGCCTGTTGGGCATTGAAAAGTTATGACACACGCCTAATGTACTGTATGTTGCGAATCTGAGGGTCAGCCAAACGTCTGAATCGCTGAGCATGTTCAAAATAGATCAAAATTCGGCTCCGCCGGCTCCCCACGAGTGGCTTGCCCTACGAGCGTCCCAGAGCGACTAGAGCTCTAAGGTGAGGCGCGCCCCCAACCGCCGACCCTCCGACGCCGGGCCCCGAAAAACACCAAAAATCCTTCAGGAGGGTGGGGGAGAGCTTTTTGGCCGGAATCCGGGTCGCTCATAAGCGTCTCCAAGAGCATTCCCCCCCCCCCGTTTTGAGGGTACCTAAAATCGAAAAAAAGTGCCGTTTTGACACCTTTTTCGGACGATTTTTCGCTTTTCGAAATGGACAAAATGCTGTAAATTACAGCATTTTTGCGTTTTGACGTCTTTCGCGGGAGCAATGAAAAAAAGCAGAAAATGCTGTAAATACCAATACTTTTTAAACCGGAGATGCACAAAACACCGCAAATACCAGTGTTTTTGAAAGCCAAGCAAAAAAACACTGTAAATTACAGCATTTTTGGCAAGTCGATCGCAAAAAATGCTGGTATTTACACTGTTTTTGCAATTTCAAGAAAACGTGGAAGGCACGAAACACTGTAAATAGCGGTGTTTTAGCCACTTTCGGACGCCGAAACGTTGGTATTTACACGTTTTTTTGCCCGTGACGGCGCCAAACCCCTGTAAATTACAGCATTTTTTGCACTTGTTGAACCGATGTTTTGCCTTGATGAACGCAAAAAACGCTGGTATTTCCGCGTTTTTCAAAAAATCGAAGGTCGTGACGTGAACGAAACCCTGTAAAAAAACAGTGTTTTAGCCACTTTCGGGGACTAAAACTGTGGTATTTACGCGGGTTCTTGCCATCTGACAGCGCAAGATGCTGTAAATTACAGCACTTTGTGCGCTGTTTATGTTCAATTTTTAAACACGCGATGCTTTCACATGTTCTTTGCATTATTTTGCACTCTTCCACAAGAAACAACGTTGCAGATTGAAACTGGACGACAGCGTGACCCGAAAGAAAGCTGGAGGGAGGAGACGCACAGAAGCTTTTACCCACACACACAGGGGCTTTTACACAGAGAAGTCTTTACAAAGGAGCTTTTTACATACAGAAGGTTTTACACAGAGAAGTCTTTACTCTAAGGTGCTTTTGCAGACCAACGTCTAGGAGCTTTTACTCACAGAAGTTTTTACACGAAGAAGTCTTTACACAGAGGACTTTTTACACACAGACGCGTTTGCACACAGAAGCTTTTACACAGAGAAGCCTTTACACAGAGGAGCGTTTACACACCAAAGCGTTTACACACAGCAAGCTTTTACACACGCAGGGGCTTTTACACAGAGAAGCCTTTACACAGAGTAGCTTTTTACACACAGAAGGTTTTCCACAGAGAAGTCTTTCCTCTGCGGAGCTTTTTCACACAAACGTCTTGGAGCTTTTACACACAAAAGCTGTTACACAAAGGAGTCTTTACACAGAGAGCTTTAACACACAGACGCGTTTACACACAGAAACTTTTACACAGAGAAGCCTTTACACAGAGAGTGTTTACACACGGAAGCTTTTACACACAGAGAAATCTTTACACAGACGGGCTTTCACACAAAGAAGCTTTCACACAAAGAAGTCTTTACACAGAGAATCTTACTTTTACACACAAAAGCTTTTACACAGAGAAGTCTTTGCACAGAGGCGCCTTTACACGAAGTAACAAGTTGAAATCGGCAGCAGTTCTTTAGGAAAAACCCTTCGCAGGAGCTTTCGGGAACTCACTTGCTCCCCAAAAAACGTCTATTCCAACAAATATGTTCCAAAAAACCTAAGGAATATACTTATTTCTGAAGCAGGTCCTCATTCAGTAACTTTCACGCCCTCACTGCGATGAAATGGAGGGCCGAGTGGTCCGGCGGAGCCGACGAGGGGCGTCAGCCCAAAAATAGCATAAAGTAGCCGTGTTCCAACTCAGAAAAACATTTTGAATGAATGAGTTTCTCTATTAGAATCCACCATGAAATGGTCCCTCTGCTGCAACTGAGGCGAGTGCTCGCTCTTCAGCTTCTGATCGTCAAAGCCAACGCTCCTTAAGGCTGCCACCACCTGACCGGTCACTTTGTCACTGGCATGGAACTCCCAGCTGCAAACTGCACAACGGTCGGCCCAATGGGCCAATGGGCCTTCTTCTTCCTGAGTTGCGTCAAAGCTGGGGAAGTGACCACACACCAATCTTGACTAAAAAAGGGGAAAATGATGGAAAATGTCCACAAGAATGCTTCTGGTTGGCAAATCCCAAACCAGTCCCCCTTCCAATTTTGCCAAGCATCGTGACTCCCATGGCTTTGATGGTTTCATCTGCAAAAATGTATTCCAACGGAGTCCACCTCAGGTTTTGAGTGGTCACAAGACCCTTTGATTTGGACCTGGTTTGTGGTCAAAACCAATGCATTTATTCTATTTTATGCTCTCTTCAACTTCATAATACTTCATAATACTTCATAATACTTCATAATACTTCATAATACTTCATAATACTTCATAATACTTTATATTTATCTTTATTTAGTCTTCATATCTTTGCAAAACCTCTGATGATTCTGTGCTTTCCACACGTGTCCAGAACCCCACCAAGGCGGCCACTCGCACTCCGGCTCTGTCTCGCCCACGCCGTGCTCCACGAAGGCCGTAACCAACTCGCTCTTGGGAGGGAACCCCTCCACCTGTATCAACACGGCTGGGATGTTTCGTGCAACTCCAGAACAGAAGTAAGAATAATTAGAATATGAAATAAGAAAATAAACATAAATAAATACAGAAATAAGTAAATTAATTGGTAAAGCAATAAATCAATAAATATATATATATATACGTATATATATATATACATATATATATACATATATATATATATACATATATATATATATACACATACATATATATATATTATGGCTTCAACGATTGGAACACAAAAATCCATGGGCTTAGGTGAGCATGGTGAGCAGGGCATGACAGCACAAGCAGCAACCGGATGACCCAATGGGATCTAATGGAAATCTTTCATCATCTTTCAGCCTGTTCGTTGTTGATCGCTTTCAAAAGAGTACTCTTGCCGCAGTCGTTGGGACCTCAGGACCCCGGTCCAAACATTGAGGGCGTTGAGGGTGGATTTTTTTGCTGTCTTCCTCCGTTTGACAATTTGATGTGGACCATTTTGGGAAATCAGTTCCATCCCTTCCTTGAATGATTTTAGTGTGTCCTCCTCTACTGTACTTCTTTGCGCCATTGTCACAGGCGAATAAAACACAAAACGATTCAGTCTTGCTTCCATCCAGATTTGTGCAACCTCCTAGGCGTTCCACCACAAAGCCCATAGCATTTACCACGTTTGAGGTGTAGCCTGACATCAGCTGCTGTGGGATGCAATTGGGAAATGCATCTGACGTTGCAGTACATCCAAGATCATCCAACACATGCAATGCTGAAGCGGCTGAAGAACATTGAAGAACTATAGAGAACTGGCATTGCAAAGAACCTGTCCACATCTTTCCACTACGGAGCCTGGTGTTATTGAGCAACGTCAGGGCCTTGGTTTGATCAACATTGGGATTCCAGCTACTGTACACAGTGTGTCACAGTGCCACGGCAGTGCTTGAGGTGGAGACTCCGTAGCCAAGCGTGAAGACGCAATTGCAAAGGTCTTCACCTGAGATGATTTCAAGAAACCATATTTGTAACAGCTTGGCACCATGCACCACTCAAATTTCAAAGCAATGCATCTCTACCCTCTGAGATGATTCAGAAAAGCAAGTCACTAGCAGCTAGCATATTTTACAGATCACATTCTTTCCACCAGTGTGTGGAACCACAAATGAAACCCTTGGGGGGTAACCCAGCCCACCTTCTTCCTCCAAATCCTCAACGTCATCACCTTCAGCCGCATCATAGCAGCTCTCAAGCAGTTCTGGCCTCGTGGTGGACGCAGACGGGAGCGATTTTCGATATTCTCGATCAGCCAGGAAAAAACAGTTTGGCTCAGGTGATCATCGGATTCCAATCAGTGGATTAGAAATGGAAATGGTGGAATCATCGGCCAGGAATCACGGCATACGCAATGGTTGGATGGTGCTGGACGTTTTGTCTGATCTCATCACTCAATATCTCATCACCTTGCACCGAGGCCCCAGCACTAAGTCATCACAGTCTTCAACGGATAAGATCAAAGGCGAGAGATAGGGCCTTAAGTGGCAGGGAAGATTCTTGATGTGCACACCGGACACTTTATTGGATACCAATTTCATGTTGACTGATATCCTGACTCTCTCAAATAGTTTTCAATGGAATATACTTCAATATGTACTTAATGCATTTAGTCAGTCATGTAGTTGAGGAGCTTTGGATTAGGCTCTCAGTTTTGGACGCAATGCACTGCCACCATTCTGCCAATTCGAAACTTCTGCAGGCCTCATCAACACTATCTGAACTGACACATCTGATGTACCACAGGAACGACTTTCACAGACGCATTTCTGAGACAGGACTTCAGTGATCTTCACAGTCTACGACTGTTTTCTTTCTTGACAGTGGGAGAGACTAAACATGAAACAAGAGCTGACTCAGGACTTCCCCTTCACTGCACATATTGCTTCTGCCATCCAACTCTGCAATCGCATGCAATCACTTAAGACCTTGACGCTCATACAGGCACAGAGCGATGCAACGTAGTCGATGACTACTTCACTCACCTTAGATGCCGATGCCATGCATTGCCGGACCTGGATCGCCATTGGCGTGGCAACTCCCAGATCTATCAGCTCCAGGCCAGTTGTAGTTTTGCTGCTGGGATCTTCTCCTGTAGCAAATCCACAACCTTAGCGCCGAGCCAGGCTATCTGGAGCCACCACTATCAACGAAGCGAGCGCCGTGGTTCAAGGTGATTCAAAGATACCAGTTGTTGCCAAAGTTTGCCAAACTGTTGCAGCATGCTGCAGCAACAGGTTCCTGGCTGAAGCTTTGCTGATGAATCTCCTTCGATCTGCCTGAGAAGTGCACAGTGCGATCTGGGGATTTTCACTGCTTTGTTTTTGTAATTCACTATATACATCAATCATCATACATCTTCTCTGTTGACTCCGAGTTGATCTTGAATCACCAACTGACATTGCAGTGCACCACGATCTCTTGCTGGTCCCAAGGTTCAGGCCTTGTCCGCTGCTTGTAGGGTGGCAAAGCAGCGACTTGCAACACTTCTGACCTGTCGCAGCGTCAAATTAATGTATGAGATGCAATTCTAAGTTTAGACTTTAATCTGCAAGTTGGTGTGATTTTGTTCAAGATGGAAGGAGGTCGAGGTCCACCCGATGTCCACACAAGGTTCATACCCCATACACTTCACAGCAACTTTCCTAATCTTTCCCCACCTTCCTCCACAAGCACTGTAGAGTTTTTAGAGTTGCATGGAAATGGGAGAATTGGATCAATTCCAGTGACCTCCGGATCGGAAATGGTTTGGATCGATTTTTCCACCAAAGGGATGAGCCTTGGTGGGTCATCCAAATCAATGCAGCGCGAAACTCTTGAACAAAATATGGCACTGCCATTCTTCTATAAATTCCAGTGGAGTGGATGTGAATAGCAGGTATTCCATGCTCTTGTCCGCACTAGGCAGCTTCGCTCTTGGGACACCACGTGGGCAAAAAGGGCTGAATCTCTGTGACGTCTGGGACCAGTTTGCACATGTTGTCGGCGATCACCAATGCCCGTCGCTTCGTCCTATCGAAACCGGCAGTCAGAGCAGCAGCAAATACTGCAGGCGACCGGGGGCCCTCTGTTCTCATTGATTCATCCAAGCAAAAAAAACACCTTCACATGATATTTTCTGATGGGTTTTCTGAATCAAGAAAAAATAGTAACAGTGAATAAAGAGGTGCAGCAAGGGGATTGCTGATTTTGTCAGCACATCCCGAGTTGTTTTCAGAAGTCTGTGTCCCCACCAAATTAGAACCCGACATTTTGGGTGGATCGATGGCAGCTCCTCTCGTCTCTGTCTTTCAGTCCACGGAGGATCAGTGGCATGACCACAGCCAGGGCTGGTGTCTCAACCTTTGTCCAAGCAAGAGGAGCACGTGTAATTGATGGCAATGTGATTGATTGTGATTCTATGATGTCTCCTGTGAGATTGTGTAACAACGTCAAGGAAGTTTGCTGTAATTAGTTTCGTCTTTTTCTTGCCTCCTTGCACGTTTCCCCTAAGTCTCAGCCACACGATTCACACTGAAAACACTCAAGAGTGTTGCTTGTCATTCCCAAGTCTCATCCATGCGCAGTGCACACCACCAGAATTATCATCCCTTGAACCATCTCAGCAGCCAACCGACTGGACGAAAACGATCTCTGAGAGCTGGTTCACCTGCATGGCAGCCGCGTTTCCCAACATTGGGTGACACAGTACAGGTACAGTACGTGTTGGGTCGAGCCTTTGGGTTCACAAATTGTTCACCACTTTAGAATTATCTAAAATCCAAATCAAGCTGGAAGCACCATCAAACCACCTTCATAAAATTGGTGGCAGCTTTCATTCCAACTTGTGACAAGTGCCTGGGGGCCTAGGAATTATTTCCCTTCAATGGTGCAGGCTTTCAGGCTTTCCAGGACTGGGACTTCACAGTTCCCCTGGATGGTGGCAAGGCTGCGCGGCCATGTGCCACTGAGCTTTGGACCACTTTGGGGATGACTTCCTGGTCCATCATGGCCTCTGACCCATGCGGCAAACAACTGGAGCTTCGTCAATTTCGTTGACAGCTCTCTCCAAATAAATACCTTCTGAGGCATTTGAGGCCCAACGCTGATGAGATCAACCAGGTAGGGATCAAGGTCCTGGGTCAAGAAATTAAGTAACCGCACCAAAAAATGGAACCTTAAGATTGGCCGGCTTTGCTAAGCAAGTCTGTGCGAAAAGAAAAGCACGAAGTCTTCACATCATGCATTATCTTTCCTTCAAAGTAAGGACCTGTTGTGCAGTGGATGTGGCGTCATCTTTTCCATATTGACAGATAGTACCGGTGCCAGCAAGCTACGAACACCGCATGTTTGCCATCCAGACATCCATGCATTGGATTGCATTGGCACAAAGGCAACCTGAGACTCACCAAACCTGTCCTTGTTCTGCGCGCATTCAAACAGAACTCTGGCAGTATCTGCAGCCTCTGTCGGCTCAACCGGTACCATGATGCACCCGGTAGTCGCAGGTGTCTGATCAATGCCGAGCCAAGGGCCGTTTCGCGGACTTCTCGTTTCACCTGAGGCAGGGAGGACCATGAGGATTACTGATGGATTCCAATGGTAACCACAACTAATAATGATTGACAACAATAATCGAATAAACATTATAATATGTATGCAGTATACATACAATAGATACTACATATGTTTTTCAATTAAATCATAAATACATATAATATAACAAGATACAGGAACAAGCATGGTAAATATGACAAATGATAGATAAACTGAAAATGGAAACCATAGATGGCGACTGATGAATGACAATGATAAGAATAATGATCCTCGTTATCATCATCATCGTCGTCGTCGTCGTCCTCCTCCTCCTCATCATCATCATCACCACCACCACCATCACAATTATGCCTGTGATATCGGGTACAAAAAGCGGCGCGCAGTACAGCATATCTCTCCATTTTTAGCAGCCTCCAAGCCAAGGCCATCTGAGACCTAGACGTCGTTCAACATCTCAGCAATGTGTGGCATGATTCTGTCCTCAGTGGTCCACTCAGCGCACCAGGAATGACCAGGATATCCTGAAGCTCGAGGCACGAGTGTGCCAATAACCGAATTAACCGAATGAGGCAGCCACCAACTGCCGGGCCAATGGTCGGAAGGTGTCCTGGAGAATCAGGGCAAAAAAAATACGGGATCGTAATTCTTCCCAGGAGCTGCCGTGAGTATTAGCGGCGCATAGAAATACAAGAGATTACACAGGAAAGCCTGTCCAACCTACCCCTAAGGCTACAGATGTTAAGGTCGCAACACCTGGATTTTGCTTTGGCATCCTCCTTGACTGACAATAAGTTGACTTGGCATACCTGCTTAGGTTTTACATGGTTTTACCAAACCATGCAAGCCAAGTCAGTGCCCTTGTCCTCATCTCGCATGAGGGCCAAAAGTCGAAGCGCTCCCACCTCTTGCCAAAGAACTGCAAAGATTAAAGAAATTACATTACAGTATATTGTAAGTACAGCATGAGCTTCTCACTTTTGCACTCAAAGTCTGTGTTTGAAGCCTAACAAAAAAGGTGATTGTGTCGCCAAACAGCAGCTATTTACAGCTATTTCATGCTGCCATCGCCAGGGCCTTGATCTCGGTCTTCTCTTTCTGTTTCAAGGCCTTCAGTGACTGAAATTCACACAGCACAGTCTGTGACCTCCTGAGGCCCGAACTCCCAGCACGAAGGGCAGGACCACATCAACGCCTTGGAACGGGGAAGCTCCAAGCACCGTGTCAAAGATGTCGCACATTTTCACACATCTTATATATATATTATATATTATCTTTGCGGAAGAAACACTTCTGGGAAACAATTTGGGAAAACAAATCACTACAGCAATGACCTTTTTCTGGTTCGAAACCAAGTTCGCAGTTCTCTAGGATAGGCAAAGGATTGAGCAAAGGCAGGAAATCATTCCGTATGTCATGGTAATCGTGATCATCTCAAGAGTGACTGTGGTCAAACATAGTTGCGACGTAGTGCAGACCTTGACATGGAAAATACACAAAAACAAGCCAAACCTGCCAGAAAAAATCAAAGGAATACACGTCGTACCCAACCAAAGTCCACCCGAATCAGGTAGACCCTTTCGAGATCGCACAACAGTGTGTGGCAAAACAACGTTTGAAATCTTTTGGATACTTTTGGCACGTGCGCGATGCATCAAGCCATATCTCATTAGCCTCCGCTGACCCACCTGCACACGCTGTCCGGGTCCCTCACATAGTCTCATATCCAAACACTTCAAGGCACAAAGCATTTGGACAGCATAATCGATTATAATCGTGATGGAATCTGTTGGGACAAAAGTGCTCAGGAGGGCAGGTCCATGTTGGACAGGAGCGACCATGGTCTGGCATTCATGAGCTAAAAAGGTTCGGCTTGTGAGCCGAACGGTGCCTAGATCCTGCCATTCGGCAAGTCCAAGAATTCAAGGGCCACCGAAAACTTGCCTTGAGCAAAAGTGACCAAACGGCACGAGCTCTCGCATTCCGGTAGTGCATTAGTACTCCCAATATGGGATCATATAGGTATGTCAGGTGCTTGTCGGCAAACGAACTCCTCTGATTCTTCGAGTGCAATTCTGGATGTAATTAATCCATGGTACCATATTAATCCATGTTACCATAATTAATGGTACATCATGTTACCATATTAATCCGTCAAGCTCGAGCCATGGCACGGAGATGCACGGAGTGAGTGTCAATTCCCTGTCACTTGTCCAGTCCAAGGATGCCAGGTGGGATCCTTACCGTGCGCAAACTGGGAGGATTTGGGAATTGGGAATCTATGTTTCTGGAGACCCTCGCTGAAGCATCTCTCTCCATCTCTGTCTCAATCCATTGCTCAACTTAAGGTCTCAAGTTTCACGGTTCAATGCCAATCTTTGATAATCTTTGCATGTGGGCTGAGCTGGCTGAAGAACTATAGCCTACCTGAGAATGATCCTGTAAAAGGTACCAAGAAGATCATAAAACATCAACACTAAAACCATCAACAGCTTTCAGTTGAAGGCCCATAGCCCTTGCAACTGAACGCACCCGAAGCAAGAAAAAGCTGGTGCATGGCCGTGCGGATTGCAAAGTGTTTGTTTATCATCCATGAATTGATGACGCTGTCATGGTAGATGGATGTAGATGGGTGTTGGGTCTCAGGCCGATGGCCAAGTTCCATGGGATTGTCAATCGAATAGCCCGAAAATAAGTGGCTGTCCCGATCTGTAAATGCGGCTCTCCGGCAACATGTTCCGGAAGTAAGAATCAGCGGGTGAAGTTTCACTACAGGAGTACGGTTCAAGAGGTGAAAACAATTGGTTTCTTTTTAAATGAACATATCTCATGAATCATTCAATCACCACATATATGATGTATCTAATATTGATTAGAGAAATAAATTGTTATTTGATGTTATTTGATCGAAACATCCGATTCTGCCATATTCTTCCCATCGCCTTTAGGTTCCTTTTGGAGGTACCAACTTGGATCCCCACAGCATCCCCACAGTGTCTGCTGAGGCTCCATGGCGAGCCCGGCAGCTGCCATTGCCCCATGCGTGGGGAGGCGGGCGAGGGTGCGGGAGCTGCTGTGCGGATCCGCAGGGTGTCCTGGACAAGGCCAGCAGTTGATGGGTGTTTGGTTGATGGCCACGAGTGGCACGACTGCATGAGAAAAAAAAGGGTTGTGGATCCACCAGCGGCTCCTGCCCCAACTTGGAAAGCCCCTGCTTCAAGAAATCCAGTTGCTGGTCGGTCAAGATCAGTTTATCCTGAAGGACACTGCCAATATGCAGGTTTAGGACAGATGCACTATGTTCCCCCCACATCTTCACTTCGGCAGTAGCTACTGACGTCGTGGACAAGGAGCGATGGTCTCTTGCTGCTTCTGCTGGATGTTGTTCAGGACTTGCGCCACGGAGAAGTCGATAGAAACCTGGTCAAAGTACTAGTCCAGCAGGTGGCAGGGCATCTAAATTGAGTTAGGTCCATATGTTTCCGCTGAGTTTACAATGGGCCCTGCTGCATAGCATCATGGTATCATTGGGTCAATTTTGGGGGCCTTCTGGTCCTTGATGGCGTCCAAAATCTTGGTCAGTTTAAAGGCTTCCTGACTGTCCGCAGTGCTCTCCGTCCTTTCCGCCTGAGGCAGATAGGTGGTCGTCATGCGTGCTTTGGTCTGCCTACATCTTGTCCATTCCAAAGTGCTATATATAAATATATTCTGTTTCCCTTGATAAACGAAGTGTCCAAGTTTGGTGGAAGCATGATTCACATCGTCCTTGTCTTCCAAACATAAGTCACACAATCCACCGCGAAATCATGCAACCACGCTGTTGGAAGAATGGTCTGTTGTTCTGTATTCCTTTAATTATCCCAAAATGGCCCTTGGGCCGTTCTTGGGCAAAACACGACCAGAGTCCCGCTTTAGTTTTCTTTACATATTATGAATATGTATTGAATAGAAATAGTACAAAAATGTACAAAATATGCTATTTTGTACTACAGTCTCCCATGCCTTCGCTTGTGGCTTCCTGCTGGCCGATGAGCGTGGCCGGTCCGGGCCCTGCGCAGCCATCGTCGTTTCTCAAACATGTACGTAACGAATGCATGCAAGTGGTGGGTGACACATGAGAGATTGAAGACTTTAAGATGACTCATGGTTTCAGATGATATTATATAGATGGTTTAAAGATGTTTAAAGTGATTTCAGGTGATGTTTAACCCAAGAGAGGACTTAAAAGTGTCTAGCCAGAAAATATGGAGATAGCCAAGGAAAGGCAGGACATTGCCCACAATGGTTAATGTGGGTGTAGCTTGGGGTCCAGGACTCGGAAAGCTTGAATGTGGATGTGGTGATGCGATGATGATCCTCGTGGTGAATGGCAGGTGTTGGAGATTGTTCAACTTGAACCCCCTGCAGAATCCTTGGAAAAGTATGGGACTACCGTGGAGAAACCATACTCATACTCGGATTATCACAATTTGACCTTCCTCTAAATCCTCCAAATAGAATCCAAATCCGGGCCTGTCGAAGCATCTCTCTTAAGTCGTCGAACTGCGCGTTGATGTCCGTTTTCTGTTCTTGCAGTGCCACCAGAACAGGTGTGTGTTTCACATCCTTCTCCTGAACCGCTGCAATCACTGCTGAGAACTCATGCGATAAGTCCAAATTTCGCTGAAGCTCACGGATGGCTGCCAGGATTTCTCTGCTTTCTCGCTCCGCAGCAGCTGAGACGCTCCGATCTGGAACATTTGAGGGGCTTCCCTCAAGGTCGTTTCGGATGCTGATGGCATAGGGACTCGAGGGATTCTGTTGCAGCTCTCCTCTCCGCAGCTGCTCCATCTCTCGCAATGCCAGTTGGAAATCCCCGTGCTCAGTGACCCAGCTGTGAAGGGCTCCGGTGACCTGCGACAGATCCACCAGCTGCCGGTCACCCAAGATCTCTTGCAGCTGCTGCAGCTGATGGTTGAAGTGATCACTCAGAATTTTGGATAAGAATTCCTGCCACTCCCAGCTCCTTAGGTGCTGAAAAACACCACTAAGTGCTTTGGGCCACCGGGAAGACCTATGGACCCGTTTCAATGGGTCTTTCCTCCACAAAACATACACATCAGAAAAATCAAGTGACCCAGATGACCCCAGTCTAGTTTCTCGTGGTAAAATATGTTGAGCTCAAGGAAAATCATTCACTGCTGGTTCCAAGGGCGTTCCAAGCATCTGAGGCCCAATTTCGGTGCTTGCGCCAGTCTCCACCTGACCGCCACTTGAAGCAGCACGCCAGGCCCGAAGAGCATTGCTGACCCCCTGCACCAACATTGAAGCGATGGAAAGAACATGAAAGAAACATAATTGGAATCCAATTTATATACATGTGTATATATATAGAAAGTGCGAACCCTTCTGCAGCACTCTTTTCACTTTCCTTCAACTGGTGCGCTGCACGTGAGAAGATACCAGCCCTCCAGTAGCGGCATGGTAGTGAACCCCTCATTGTTATCAAATAACAATGGGTCAAAACACAGATGGGGGGTTATACCACACACATCTGGAACATGGTTAGACTCAACAGTCTAAACACATGTATGGTTAGACTACCATGAGTCCAAACACATACCCCTACATGGTAAGGTACCAATGTTAGAGGGTCAAGTCCCGTCGAAGACCCTCTCCCTTCACTCCGCAGAGGAGATCCGGGAGGGAGGGTGGGGAAAAACCAAAAGTGGGTCCTTGAGCCAAAATTGGCATCAAGGCCCAAAAGGTATCAACACTTTCACACCTCATAAAGCCCCTACCCAACCAACCTACGGTTATGAAGGGGTAAGAAAGTGTGAACCCTTCTGCAGCACTCTTTTCACTTTCCTTCAACTGGTACGCTGCACGTGAGAAGATACCAGCCCTCCAGTAGCGGCATGGTAGTGAACCCCTCATTGTTATCAAATAACAATGGGTCAAAACACAGATGGGGGGTTATACCACACACATCTGGAATATGGTTAGACTCAACAGTCTAAACACATGTATGGTTAGACTACCATGAGTCCAAACACATACCCACTGTTCAAATCACCCACTGTTCACTAAACCACGCTAACCGGAAGGGACTGAAGAAATTCTCCGCGGCTGAGGCCAGGAGGAAAAGTGTAAGAGGTGAGGGACCAGCCCTGGGCCTGTGTCCACTCATCTGCTAATCCTAATCTGCTCAGCCCATCACTAGGATTAGACTCGGAGTCAATCCATTCAAACCACGCCCGGGCGTCCAAACTGTTCAGCAGATAGTGCGAGAACTGTGCTATCTCGTGGACATCACACTGAGATGAGACACAGCGGATCAAAGTGCTGGTCGCGCTCTCATTGTCGACGAACCACAGGAGATCCTGGCCTCGTAGTAGGTCAGGCAAGAGAGCCGGAATGACCAGGGCCACAATGGCCTCGCCTGGGTAAATCTGCTGGCGACGAGGCACCCAGCTATCTATGACCTCTGGTGGCACCTCACAGGTCCCCCCTTGAGGTTGGTAGGAGGTACCCGGACACATCACTACCCACCCCAGGCGTAGGACTCCTTGCTCAAGAGAGGCATCGGAGTAGATAACCAAAGGCACCTTATCCATACCGCACACCTGGACGTCGCGAGGCTGACAGTCCAGGACAATGCGCAGCAGCACCTGCAAGGTAACAACATCTTCATCATCCATTGGCGTCGGGCCATCACTGCTGCACTTGGCCAGGACAGGCTGGGCGATACGGCCCATGTGACCCGCCGCCAAAGAAAACATCCAAGTGATGTCGCCCCGGAGCTTGCCAGCTTCCTCTTTGGTAAGACAACGGTTGGCAATGGCCACTCGGAGACGACCAGCAACTTTGGCCACCGTCGCGAATTTTGGCTGGATACGGACACAACCCGTTGTCATCACAGAGCCCAAGTGAATCGCGGCTCCCAGGTAGTGGCGATCTGGTGAAGGCGCAAATCCCTTGGCTTTCTGGGGCGGAGCGCCAATACTAGTAAACAAGAGCCGCAAGGCTTGTTGTGAAATATCGGCTGCTGCCACCACTTCAACGGCCAGCTCGTCATCAAAATAAGCTGCTGCAAGACCATAGAGGCATCTTCTGGTAGCGGCAATTCCCAGCTGAGGCAGCCGGTTGAAAGAGACTACAGCACTTTCGAGTCCAAAGGCCAGTCCCCACAAAATAGTGTAACGCCATCCCTGCTGGGGTACCCAGACTGCCACAGCAGAGTATGGCAAATGTTCTGGGCACACGGGCAGACCACGATATGCATCCGGCAGATCATCCGTTCCCAGGCGAAAATGCGCCCAGGGGTGGAAGACACTCCAATCCCCTGGGCTAGTCACCTGAAGCCGGTGCGCCAGTTGCTTGATAACGGCCGGGATGAAGTCCAAGTGCACTGTGTAAATCGTTTCCATCATCGCCGTTGAACTATTGTGGAGAGTCTTGCGTGCATTGTCAATGACTCTTTCCTTCCCATCCGGCTGCACAATCAAGAAACGTTGCAGCGGTCGCCACTGTCCTACGCCAAAACGCTCATCCATGCAGCGCTTGGTAAGGAAAGGCGAACAAAATTGCTTTTGTTGCTCAAGAACTGTGGCAGCATAGATGCGCTCGGCAAACCGCGGAGGGCGAGAGCTCTCAATCCTCTCCACAGCTGCCACAGCTGCATCCCCCAACCACTCCTCTTTTGGCAAAGCTTCACGAGCAGTAATGGATCGGAAGACTCCACTAGGCTCCAGTGCCCCGACAATAGGATAGCCCTGCAACATCTGCAAAGGTTGCTGCAAGTCGGGCCATCGCAGGATCACAGTCAAAAACGCCAAAACGGCAGGCCTTTTCCCAGCGGCCACTTTCACTGCACTGTGCACCCTGAATTTGCGCAACTCATCATCCAATGGCAGCAGCGCTGTGCAGACCTGTCGAAATACCTGGCGGCATTGCTCAGAGTACCCGATCAGTGCCTGCTGCCATGTTGCAATGGCGTGGAGAACGAAATCCACATCTTGCTCAGGCCACTCGCGAAGGCGAAAGGGCGATGGCAGGCCCACAGCCTGTTTGATATGCTCCTCCTTGCCTACGCCTGGCGGCAGCAAATGGTCCAGGCCCTTCCGGGAATTGCCCGGGTAGCGCTGCCCGGTGAGTCCTGCAAACAGAGCTGTCCGATGGCTCGTTGTCAGCGGGGTGGGCCCTAATTGATCACATGATGCGCCTCGGCCGACTGCCCACGCAGTATAGGCTTGCAGTTGCCACACTGGCAAGGGAGCCAACCGGGTGGCTGTCAACTGCCACACATTTGCAGAGATTGGCAAGGATCCGAAGACTGTCCGCTGCATGGATTGCACCACCTGGTCACTGGAAAGCAAACCAGGGAACACCTGCAAGCGGCCTGGTTCCCATACCGTACCCGCCAAACGCTCCTGCAATTTGCGCTCCGCGAGGTCAAACAACGGTCGCGGTACCTTCATACTCAACACACCTGGCAGCAGGCAGAAAAGTGCCACAATCATCGGCAGGTGGAAGCCGTTGCCAAGCATACTGTTTTGGCGTTGGCGACGCACCGCCGCTGGTCCCTGAACGGCCTGAAGGCACTGCGCAGGAAACCCCATCATCTGGGCACGCTCCTCAGGCCCCGGCTGACGCCACTCATCCTTGCGCCAAAGCAAACTCTCTGCTGTGTAGGCCGAGGGGGGAAACCGCCTCTCATCTTGATAGAATCTAGCAGCCGCCTCTGGCGGAACCAGCTTGACCCGATCACAGGGGTGCCAAAACTCCCTGGTGAACGGATGCATAGCCCCTTGTCCCGCAGCCTTAACTACTTCCGCAGCATCAAAAAGGGGGCCAAAACTCTGATCAAAATGAACCTTGGCCGGGATTGGCTTGGGTCCCTTCCAGCGCAGCTCGGGGGGATCGGTCCCAGACTCGACCCATACCCAGCCGTCGGGGGGGGTGCAACGAGGAGACACCCCGCAGCGACCCAGCCGGCGCCGTTGCACCCATCCGCAAGCGCCCGCATCGATGAGGATAGGTGGGAAGCCCATCCATGCTGTATACTGGTCCATGACTTCGCGGGGCATAGAGGCCACGTTTTCCAAAAACGTGACAATCTCCAGGGTCGCACATTCTGGGAGGTCTTGCAGCTCCTGGCGGATACGTACCAACTCTTGAGGTTGTTGACTTCGGGTATCAGCCAACCCTTTTCGGCCAGTGTTCAAAATAGAGTTGCCCTGGCAGGGGAAACCTTTGCCTAAAATAATGCCTCTGACTTGCCGACGTTGCAGAAAAGGACGGAACATGGTCCCTGTCACAGTTTCCACCGCGTCAACAGCAACCACCTGCGGCATGATCTGTTCCGCCACCTGGGCAGGGAAAATGTCGTTTTCCGCAGCCACTGCGTGAAAACGCACCCCCATCGCAAGGAGGGCCACACACAGCCCACTGAAGCCAGCCCAAAGGTCGATCACCAACCATGACCCCACAAGCGGCTTGGCCCACGTGAACTGGGGCAGATCCCCCAAACCTCGCCATGCCACTGGCTTTGCCGCCCGGAGGCGGTCAGCACTCGCTCTGTCAACTGGTCGCTGGAGGGGGTCCACCAGGGGGTCCCTGAGTGAGACCACCCGTCCAACAGGCGTGGCAGGCAGCGCAGCAGCTATCTCCAGACATGGGTCCCCGGGGGTAGCACACCTCCCGGGGGAAAGGAGTCATTCCTCATGCTGGACCCTGGTGTGGGCCCGACTCAAGCAAGGCTTTCCGTTGGGCAGTTTCACATCGCAGGCATGCATCTGATCACACTGCGAGTTGCTGCACCCCCTGCCGTCGTTGTACGGCTTGCACAATCGCTTACCGCCCTTGATCATGCTCACTGTGGCCCACCGATCTGCCTTCAAGGTGCGCGGCCGCTTGGTCGGTGCCTCACCCACAGGCAGAGGGCTGCTTTCTTGCTTCCGCTTGGTGGTCCCTGGGGACCCAGACCCAGAGGACACCACCAGCGGGGCAGCCAAGGGAGACCGCCACTCCAAGTGCGTCTCGTGCAAGGGCTGTTTCATGGCCACAGAACCTGGCATGCCTCTGTTGACATAGGTCGCCAGCTTGCCCCGTGTCAGCACGTCGTTTCGTTGCAGCCACAACATGGACCCACCTGCGAATTCGATAGAATTACGCAAGGCGACATCCACATAGCCCAGCACGGTGGAAAGGTCCATCATCCAGTGGCGCCCACCTTCATAATCCACCTGGTAGTTGCCCGCCCATGCCAAAGCATGAGCAAGCACCCGCATCTGCAGGTAATATTCCACACAGCTCTTGATCGGGATACCCTCCTCCTTCTCAAATTCCAAGTGGAGGTTGTCTCCCAGAGTAACCGACCCTTGTGTCTTGGGCTGGGCCACTGTGATGACGCTCTTGACTTTGCGAGCCTCAATGACCGTGAGCTGGCCTTTCCGAAACTCTCGGTAGAGCCTGGACCGGAGGGCCTCACAGGGCTCCAACGACGGATCCAGCTGCAAATTGTACCGGCGAGCCCAATCCTGGTTGAGAGACTTCATAGTCGCCTCTGGCAGAGGCTCGTCCAAATCGGCACTCTTCGTTGCTGGCGCTGCAGCCTGGCGCAAGGCTTCTCGGCCAATGTCAAAAGCGCTACGAAACCGCGCTAGCGCGATCATGTTGTCCCGGAGGGTGGGAACCTGGGACACCAAGGTTTCCACACCCTTTTCCCATGTATCATGGGCAACCGAGTAGATATAGTCGTCCAGGGTGACCAACTTGTGCTTGGTGATAAAGTCCTGCGCCCATTCTTGCTGGATGTTTGCCACCTTGAAGCATCCCTGGAGGCCGCGGTCATCCGCCAGCACATCGACTCGGCTCATGGCGCGCGCTGGTGGGCTGGCACACTACTAGCTTGGGTCCAAAACTCCAAAGCATAGAGTTTGCACAGGCACAACCGACGGCTGCGCCTTCTGGAGACCGACAGGGGGTTGCCTGTCCACCAATTACAGCCTGAGGGCCTATTAGGCGTGACAAAACAAACCACACTGACATGAAAAACAGGGTGAAACTGCCGGCAGCTCGCGCCCTTTTTGGCACACACAAATTAGTTAGAGTACGGGCCCGCAGCTACTCAGGACTCAGGAGGACCAGCCGCAGTGCTCCGCCAGACTCAGGTAGAGCCCCCGTGGCATACGGCTGAGACATCGCTTGCAGATGCACTCAAGCCCCCCACGCACGAAGCCCTCGCCCCGTCGGGCAGGATCCTGGTCAAACGGCTTGTCTCGGCAATACGGGATCAGCCGGTCACTCTCCGATGTGTCGCTCACCAGGTGCGTCTTGGTGCCCTGGCGAAACCACTTGATTTCAGCTGCTGCTGTAGGGTCCGGCAAAATGCCCACCAGGTCATCCGCATCGGCGGAGATGTCAGAGGCCGAGCTGCTGTCATCGCCTGAGGCACCTGATGCCGCCTCTGGCTCCCCTGCCGGCTCCTCAAGGGTAGCGGCCTGGTCGTCCGGCTGCTCCTCACCTGGTTGCTCAGGCGCCGGGGCCGCCGCATCCGTGATAGCAGCGGACAGGTCTGGATCGGCTGCTGACCAAGGAGTCTGCCGGTGCAACGCCTGCAAGTCAGGCCAACGCCAGGAGTCAACAGGCAGCAGGCCCTCGGCAGTGAGGGACACATGCTGCCGTTGCAACTTCCACAGCTCCAGGAAGCGCTCCAGGAGGCGCACCTTGACCACCGCCGAGCGCAGCACCTTATGGCCCCCGTAGTGGCGGCCCATCGTCATGGCAGCCTTGGGTCTCGGTGCAGTGAGGCCACCTCCCTGTGGGACCTCAGTCCAGTTTCCCACCGCTTGCGCATCCACATCGGAAATCTCCAGCACATTACCCAGCGTAGGCAGGAAACGCCTCAGCCGGTTAAAGGTCGCCCCCTTCGCTGAGTGGGTATCCAAACCACACTGCATGAGGGCACCCCGGAAGATTTCCAGGAAGCGTCCCCGGCTTTCCAAGGACCAGCGGGGTAGTCTCTGTGACTTCCCAGAGGTTGTCCGCAGCCAGCTGCAATGCTGGTACCAGGAAACCCGCCGTGGCCAGCACTTCATGCCGGTAAAAATCCTCGAGGATGCGGCCAACACCATGGCCTTCCCAGCACCATTCTGGTAGAGCCCATCCATACGCTGGCCTGGCTCCCTTCTTCCGAGCTTTGCCTTGCTGGCAGTGGAATTCAATCCACTTGGTGTGGCCAGCCACGAAACTCGAGCGCTGCAGGTGTTCCCAGCGAACGCAAGAGATCGCCGCCATCACCACCCAGGCCAACAGGAGCTTATGGTTGCCCTTGGCACGGCCGAAGAGGCAAACCAAGTTGATCAGCTCCCAGGGCTGAAGCTCCGGGGCCTGCCTCGCTGTGTGGGTCACAGCGTGGAAGCGGTAAGGGGCCACCATGGGGTGCGACAGATCCAGTGCCGCACCAGCCTGGTCTGCGAACCACTTCAAGGCTGCATGCATCGACGATGCCGCTGTGGGCCCCCCCTGACTGACACAGTGCAGGTAAGTGGCCAACTGGAACGGCTTCGGTGCGTTAGGCGCCCACTGCCTCTCCTCACAAAACTTCATCCACCTCTTGAAGCTGCTGATCAAAGCACCAAGCCTCTGGGTCGACAATCTCTGGGCCCCGTGGAGCACAGTCTCACGGACCTTTGTGCGACCCAGCGGGTCAGCCAGGAGGGCAGTATCGATGCCCAGCTCCTGCAAGTCTAAAACGTAGTCAACCAGCAGGTGGAAAAGGAGGTCCAACTTAGTCTGCTTGGCTACGTCTGCTTTGGTGCTGGCCGGTGCAGGACCAGGCCCAGACACCACAGTGGATCCAGCCGAGCCTGTCCCAAGGCCCACCAGGGGCTTCATTCCGCGGCTGCTAGCGGCCGCTTCACGGCTTCCACCGCGCTCAGCAGCACCCGAGGGGTACACAGACTGCCGCTCGGCTACTACGAGCTCAACTGCGTGCTTCTTTGTCTTACGGGCCAGCCCATGAACCCGAGCATAAGTGCACGCCACATCCATGCTAAGGTCGGCATCCACACGTGTCCCCATCACGGCATGCAGGGCATCCATGAACAGGTCCACATTGGGGTACAACCCTACTACATCTGCCGCCGTCTCCACTCCTTCAGCGCCCAGGCGTGCAAGGAGGGGGAGGGGGAGATCCAGCAGGATGTCCACCACCTCGGGCGCCATACCGGCCGTCACCTCTTTGGCCGTGCGCGGCGGCACGGCGGGTGATGGCGGCCGCGTCCGGCTCGCCATCGGCCGAGAGGACCTCCCTGAGGGGGATCCGGAGCGGGGGGTCAATGGTCTGGAAGACTCCCGCTGCATCATGGAACCCGGAGATCTCGACGATCTCCTCTTCCTGCGGCGTCGCCGCTTCGTACGCCGCTCGGGCGCTTCGCCAGGACTTGCCGGCACGCTCACAGGCGTGGCAGATCGCCTCCGCGGCATCGCACACAGTGCAGATAGCCGTCGCAGGCCGCTGGCAAGCTTCGCA
>CAMXCT020003591.1:139642-384642 GCA_947184155.2 Cladocopium goreaui | reverse complement strand
ATCTTCTCTCTTCTACTCTTCTCTCTTCCACTCTTCTCTTCTCTCTGACTCTTTCCATCTCTTCGTCCATATTGTCGGAAGTTTGACTTCTAAACTTCCTTCGATTATATATATAGTGTATATATATATATATAGTATATGCTTTTTATCGTTTGACATGATTTGACTAATCATTTGTGTTTCAAACCCTCAGGTTTCAAAGAGCCCAAAAGCTTGGTTGACAACTTGACCCAGCCAAGGCAAACCCTATCGTCTCTGGGCCTGGGCCAAGCTCCGGATTTGATGCAGTTGCTCCTTGGACAGCTCCTTTTTGGCATCGTCGTCGGTCAAAGATTGAATCACCTCGACACCGTCTCGACACCAAAGTATGCGAAAGTATGAAGCAGGGATGGTTCCAACCCCAGCATGCACGGATACTTTCACATGAGTTACGGAAGTTATTTGAGATTGCTGCAAAAGCCGGGGCGGACTCTAATTACCTCGTTTATTCAGGTGGACCCACCATGGTGTTAAACCCGAAAGTATTTCGACGTGAAGACTCGTTTTCCTACTGTACATGTGCACAAGATTGCACAATATTGCACAAGCCGTTGTTCACAAAGTGATCTTTCAGGAAGCCGGGCCATGAGCATCCAGCCGGTGCTATTCGACATTGTCGCCCAGTGACATTGTCCATCTTCTCCCGGAGAATGCTCTTTACCGACTCGCATTGCCTCCACCACTGGGGTCATTTGTGGTTGCTGTAAAGGACAGCTACTTTGTTGTTCCTTCCGGACCGCTGTCGGCGCGCACGGGGGAGAGCGTAAAACTGCCTGTCAGGGCGCGTTTATGTTCATTTCGCTCACTGTAGGCAGTGTTTCGTGATGGTACGTGCCCGTCAGTTAGAAGTTGTGCCCGTCACTTAGAAGTTGTGCCCGTCAGTTAGAAGTTGTGCCCGTCAATTTGAAGTTATGCCCGTCAGTTAGAAGTTGTGCCCGTCAGTTAGAAGTTGCGCCCGTCAGTTAGAAGTTGTGCCCGTCAATTTGAAGTTATGCCCGTCAGTTAGAAGTTGTGCCCGTCAGTTAGAAGTTATGCCCGTCAGTTAGAAGTTGTGCCCGTCAGTTAGAAGTTATGCCCGTCAGTTAGAAGTTGTGCCCGTCAGTTAGAAGTTGGTCAGTTAGAAGTTGTGCCCGTCAGTTAGAAGTTGTGCCCGTCAGTTAGAAGTTGTGCCCGTCAGTTAGAAGTTGTGCCCGTCAGCTAGAAGTTATGCCCGTCAGTTAGAAGTTGGTCAGTTAGAAGTTGTGCCCGTCAGTTAGAAGTTGTGCCCGTCAGTTAGAAGTTGTGCCCGTCAGTTAGAAGTTGTGCCCGTCAGCTAGAAGTTATGCCCGTCAGTAGAAGTTGTGCCCGTCAGTTAGAAGTTGTGCCCGTCAGTTAGAAGTTGTGCCCGTCAGTTAGAAGTTGTGCCCGTCAGTTAGAAGTTGTGCCCGTCAGTTAGAAGTTGTGCCCGTCAGTTAGAAGTTGTGCCCGTCAGTTAGAAGTTGTGCCCGTCAGTTAGAAGTTGTGCCCGTCAGTTAGAAGTTGTGCCCGTCAGTTAGAAGTTATGCCCGTCAGTAGAAGTTGTGCCCGTCAGTTAGAAGTTGTGCCCGTCAGTTAGAAGTTGTGCCCGTCACTTAGAAGTTGTGCCCGTCAGTTAGAAGTTGTGCCCGTCAGTTAGAAGTTGTGCCCGTCAGTTGGAAGTTGTGCCCGTCAGTTAGAAGTTGTGCCCGCATGACATGTTATTATTTTTTGGGGTGGGGAACAAGGGGTGTGGGGGGGGTAGGGGGGGCACACACACTTGCTCAGAAATATCTTATCGAATTACTGTTGTGGAGTGCATCGGGCGTGCACAAACAATCCCCTAAAGTCTGACAGGAAAAATTGGATGACTGGGCGAGAAAACCAGTGTAGATGAATTCTTTCTTTGTCCTTGCAAACAGCAACTGTTCCATCTGACGGAGTCAGCAGTAAATCAGATTGCGAAAACCGTACAGTGGATTGAAACCTGTTGAAACCAAGTTCTGAGGAAGGTTCAGCAGCAGCATAATCCATGATGTAAATTGGAAAACGACATGCCGGTACTTGGCTTAGCCGGTCGCCATTGACGAAAATGAAAAAGATTGAGCAGGTACGTGGATTGAGCGACCCCAATCCATATCACTGTGCACCAGATGCGTCTTCGTTGGATGGAGACATCTGAAGCACACTCCATCTCTCATAGCCCAAACAATGAAACTTGTCCCTTGTGCCAAAATGGGACTTGTCAAAATCAAGTTCTAGGCCTGCCAGATCTGATGCAAAGCGTCTTGTATCAAAATAAGCAGATAAATCGTTCCAGCCTCCACCTTCTGTGGAGTCGTCTGCCAGTGTTCCGAAAGATTCGGGACACCACTCACCCTGCCGAGCAAAGAACTCCACCTCAGCGCGTAATGTGCACCATTGTGTGGCCATGTCCTCCGCTGCTTGAACCAGATGAAACAGTCCACTTGGAACGCCTCTGCTTCTCATGTACACGACCTGCCCGTCAGGTTCAATCACAGGAAGTCGGTACAATCTATTCATCAAGGATTTGACTCGTTCAACTGGAATATCGCTGTTGTGTGAACCAATTAGCTTCTCCGACAGAACTTTGGACGTATAGCTGCACCACCAATGTTGCAAACTTCTGTCCCTTCCAATTCTGTCAAGACTCACAACATGCGGATTGTTAAACACCGCACGAAGTGAATTCCAGCTCATGACCGGATCAATACCAGCCATACTAAAGGTTGGAATAGCAATCTTCTTCTCCAGGAGATCACCACAAATAGCACCTGAAATCACATTTGCAGCATATGCAACGTCGTAGACTGTCCGAGCTTTAGCATGTCCAGCTTTGGCAACGGCAGCTCGACTTCTAAGCATGCTGTAAAGACGTGGATTGGAGACTTCATAAACCTTGACCTTCTTGTCAGGCAATGCTCCCCACTCAGATGCAATTTTACCGATGTGGTCATTGAGGTCCTTGACGACCCATGGTGTGTTCTTCTTTGTCAAAATCCCAGGACGTCGGCCAAGCACTGAGTAATAATACCCAGCAGATGATGATTTGACCAATCCGCCCACAGAACTCGGCGCAAGAACTCGTGAAAAATCACGAACCCACAAGTCTCTAATGCCAGTCATCGACTCTTCCAAAAGATGGAATGCAAAGCGCGATAGAGGATCAGAAGGAATTCTCTTGGTGACAGTATCGCCCCAAACCTTCGAATAGTCCTCAAACAAACGCTCCTGACTAACAATGTCAACTCTCTCATACTCACTGACCAAACGCTGATATTCGGAAGCACCATAGACAGATCGGCAAATTGCCTCTGTACCAGCGTCAACCAGACCAACATTGGACAGCACCGAATACGAGAGATTCGAGACGCCAGTGGGGACCCGATTGGGCATCCTTGCCATTGAGCCGAAGTCTGGACACAAAAAGACATGAAAGCAAACACACACAAAAAGACACCAAAAAGGTGCCCTAAAAATTACCAGCAAAGCTGGTAATTTTTAGCCCCTGCTTTAAAAAGGATGTTTAGAAGTTTTACATCTTTTCAGATGGTCCACACACACGCCTCGCTGCCGCGAGGCTGTTTTGGCAACTGAGGTCCCGACAATGAGATGAAAATGAAGAAGAAGGGAAATGAAAATGAGGTGAAGATGACAATGAGATGAAAGTTACTTAACCAGGACGCAAAGATGGAAACGCAAAAGAAGAGGAAAGAGCAAACACCAACACATGAAACCTAGCCCAGAACGGGCAACCCTGAAAAGGCAAGGGAAAAGAAAAGCGGAGGCCGACGGAAAACGGAACAAGACCAGCGGAGGAGGGGGAGGACAGAAGCGCCTGAACCAACCTGACACGGCGAAAACCTACAACAACCTCAGCACGCAACGGGCCAAACCTACCTGGAGAGAGGAGAACGCAAGAACACATGAAAAAGGAAGAAAAAGGGACCCATGGGGAACTAGTTAATGACATGATGCATCCACAACGCATGCAAAATTCGTGATAAGGTCACGGTGGTATTCGGAAACTGGCGAGTGGTATTCGGAAACTGGAGGTGGTATTCGGAAACTGGCATTCGGAAACTGGAAGTGGTATTCGGAAACTGGACAGTGGTATTCGGAAACTGGACAGTGGTATTCGGAAACTGGACAGTGGTATTCGGAAACTGGACAGTGGTATTCGGAAACTGGGAAGTGGTATTCGGAAACTGGTATTCGGAAACTGGAAAAAGGTATTCGGAAACTGGAAAGTGGTGTTCGGAAACTGGGAGTCGTATTCGGAAACGGGGAAAAGGTATTCGGAAACTGAGATTGGTATTTGGAAACTGATATAATTGGAAACTGGAAACCCGTAGTAACAAGTAACGTAGCAACGATCCCAGAGATCTCAGCAGCGTAGTAACAAGACGATCCCAGAGATCTCAGCAGCGTAGTAACAAGTAACGTAGTAAGGTCCCAGAGATCCCAGCAGCGTAGTAACATGTAACGTAGTTTTAGATCCCACAGATCGTTGCAGCGTAGCACACTATAATGTACGAAGTACAAGGAACGTTGACATGCCCCCCTACCCCACCCCACCCACCCCATCAGCAGCGTAGTAACAAGTAACGTAGCAACGATCCCAGAGATCTCAGCAGTGTAGCACACTATAACGTACGAAGTTCAAGGAACGTTGACATGCCCCACCCTACCCCATCAGCAGCGTAGTAACAAGTAACGTACCCCATCAGCAGCGTAGTAACAAGTAACGTAGCAACGAGCCCAGAGATCCCAGCAGCGCAGTAACAAGCAACGTAGCAACGATCCCGGAGATCTCAGCAGCGTAGTAACATGTAACGTATATGATTCAATTAGGGCGGTACCACGTAAGTGTATCGGATGATCACTCTTTGGGCAGGGTTTACCATGGTTTACCCCTAACGCATTATATAGGCCAGAGGAGGTGGCAGTTTTGATCCCTCATGAAGTTAAGTTCAAGTCAAGACCCTATTCATCGTATTGGCCAGAGGGGATGGCGGTTTTGATCCCTCATGAAGATAGGTTCAAGGTAAGATCCTATTCAATCAGTTTCGTTAAGATCCTATTCAATGTATGGGCCAGAGGGGGTGGCAGTTTTGATCCCTCAGGAAGTTAAGTTCAAGTGAAGATTTTATGCATCGTATTGGCCAGAGGGGGTGGCAGTTTTGATCCCTCCTGGAGAAAAGTTGAAGTTAAGATCCTATTCAATGTATGGGCCAGAGGGGGTGGCAGTTTTGATCCCTCATGAAGATAAGTTCAAGTTAAGATCCTATGCACCGTATTGGCCAGAGGGGGTGGCAGTTTTGATTCATCATGAAGATAAGTTCAAGGTAAGATCCTATTCAATGTATTGGCCTGAGGGGGTGGCAGTTTTGATCCCTCATGAAGATAATTTCAAGTTAAGATATGTTAAGATCCTATGCACCGTATTGGCCAGTGCTGATCCCTCATGAAGATACTTTCAAGGTAAGATCCTATTCAATGTATTGGCCAGAGGGGGTGGCAGTTTTGATCCCTCCTGGAGAGAAGTTGAAGTTAAGATCCTATTCAATGTATGGGCCAGAGGGGGTGGCAGTTTTGATCCCTCCTGGAGAAAAGTTGAGGTTAAGATCCAATTCAATGTATTGGCCAGAGGGGATGGCGGTTTTGTCCCTCATGAAGATAAGCAACAAAAGTTAAGATCATATTTATCGTATTGGCCAAAGGGGGAGTAGTTTTGATCCCTCATGAAGATATGTTCAAGGTCAGATCTTATTCAATAAGTTTCGTTAAGATCCTATTCAATGTATGGGCCAGAGGGGGGTGGCAGTTTTGATCCCTCATGAAGATAAGTTCAAGTTAAGATCCTATGCACCGTATTGGCCAGAGGGGGTGGCAGTTTTGATTCATCATGAAGATAATTTCAAGGTAAGATCCTATGCACCGTATTGGCCAGAGGGGGTGGCAGTTTTGATCCCTCCTGGAGAAAAGTTGAAGTTAAGATCCTATTCAATGTATTGGCCAGAGGGGGTGGCAGTTTTGATCCCTCCTGGAGAAAAGTTGAAGTTAAGATCCTATTCAATGTATGGGCCAGAGGGGGTGGCAGTTTTGATCCCTCCTGGAGAAAAGTTGAGGTTAAGATCCTATTCAATGTATTGGCCAGAGGGGATGGCAGTTTTGTCCCTCATGAAGATAAGTTCAAGTTAAGATCCTATTTATCGTATTGGCCAGAGGAGGTGGCAGTTTTGATCCCTCATGAAGATAGGTTCAAGGTAAGATCCTATTCACTAAGTTTCGTTAAGATCCTATTCAATGTATTGGCCAGAGGGGGGTGGCAGTTTTGATGCCTCATGAAGATAAGTTCAAGTTAAGATCCTATGCACCGTATTGGCCAGAGGGGGTGGCAGTTTTGATTCATCATGGAAGATAATTTCAAGGTAAGATCCTATTATTGGCCAGAGGGGATGGCAGTTTTGATCCCTCCTGGAGAAAAGTTGAAGTTAAGATCCTATTCAATGTATGGGCCAGAGGGGGTGGCAGTTTTGATCCCTCCTGGACTCCTGGAGAAAAGTTGAGGTTAAGATCCAATTCAATGTATTGGCCAGAGGGGATGGCGGCTTTGTCCCTCGTGAAGATAAGTTCAAGTTAAGACCCTATTTATCGTATTGGCCAGAGGGGGTGGCGGTTTTGAATAGTTGCTGGGATACCATAATCATTGCTGGGAGAAGCCATAGAGTCAGCATTGAATCCGACGAAAATAGTTTCTGAATACAGCAAAAATAGTTTCTGAATACCACGCGTAGTTTCTGAATCCGACGAAATAGTTTCTGAATACTACGAAAAAAGTTTCTGAATACCACGAGCAGTTTCTGAATCCGACGACAATAGTTTCTGAATACTACGAATAGTTTCTGAATACCACGAGTAGTTTCTGAATACCACGAAATAGTTTCTGAATACCACGAAATAGTTTCTGAATACTACGAATAGTTTCTGAATACCACGAAATAGTTTCTGAATACCACGAAATAGTTTCTGAATACCACGAGTAGTTTCTGAATCCGACGAAATAGTTTCTGAATCCCACGAAATAGTTTCTGAATACCACGTTTATTTTCTGAATCCGACGAGCAGTTTCTGAATCCCTAGTTTCTGAATCCGGCGTAGTTTCTGAATCCGTCTTTGTCCTTCGTGATAAGGCTCAAAGGCCCTCGGCTGTCAAGTTCCAACCCTATAGACGGCTTAAGTATTCAACCCCTGAATTACGTGCACAATTTCAACCTCACCGAGAAACCAAAAAAGAAGTGACCACACCTGTAAAGCATGTCCTGATACCTGATCATGAAAAATGGCTGCGGTCAGTCTCTTGATATAACCGAACGAAGGTTGTCGTGGCTTCAGGCTACAAACCCTTGCATCTCTGGAAAATGGTGAAGCCACATACAGCGGCCAGTTGTTCAACGCTCACTCGACCGACATGTGAGATGAAGAAATGAAAAGGCCAGCTGTTCACTTTACTTAGACGAATTACTAATTCAAAAGTGTAAATTCAGACATCGTGTTACCGTCAATTGTTAGCCTGGAAAGGCTTTCCCCGAAGGGCTCATACCACCTTGTCGGACAACGGTATGAGTGACACACTTGCTCAGAAATATCTTATCGAATTACTGTTGTGGAGTGCATCGGGCGTGCACAAACAATCCCCTAAAGTCTGACAGGAAAAATTGGATGACTGGGCGAGAAAACCAGTGTAGATGAATTCTTTCTTTGTCCTTGCAAAAAGCAACTGTTCCATCTGACGAAGTCAGCAGTAAATCAGATTGCGAAAACCGTACAGTGGATTGAAACCTGTTGAAACCAAGTTCTGAGGAAGGTTCAGCAGCAGCATAATCCATGATGTAAATTGGAAAACGACATGCCGGTACTTGGCTTAGCGGGTCGCCATTGACGAAAATGAAAAAGATTGAGCAGGTACGTGGATTGAGCGTCCCCAATCCATATCACTGTGTACCAGATGCGTCTTCGTTGGATGGAGACATCTGAAGCACACTCCATCTCTCATAGCCCAAACAATGAAACTTGTCCCTTGTGCCAAAATGGGACTTGTCAAAATCAAGTTCTAGGCCTGCCAGATCTGATGCAAAGCGTCTTGTATCAAAATAAGCAGATAAATCGTTCCAGCCTCCACCTTCTGTGGAGTCGTCTGCCAGTGTTCCGAAAGATTCGAGACACCACTCACCCTGCCGAGCAAAGAACTCCACCTCAGCGCGTAATGTGCACCATTGTGTGGCCATGTCCTCCGCTGCTTGAACAAGATGAAACAGTCCACTTGGAACGCCTCTGCTTCTCATGTACACGACCTGCCCGTCAGGTTCAATCACAGGAAGTCGGTACAATCTATTCATCAAGGATTTGACTCGTTCAACTGGAATATCGCTGTTGTGTGAACCAATCAGCTTCTCCGACAGAACTTTGGACGTATAGCTGCACCACCAATGTTGCAAACTTCTGTCCATTCCAATTCTGTCAAGACTCACAACATGCGGATTGTTAAACACCGCACGAAGTGAATTCCAGCTCATGACCGGATCAATACCAGCCATACTAAAGGTTGGAATAGTAATCTTCTTCTCCAGGAGATCACCACAAATAGCACCTGAAATCACATTTGCAGCATATGCAACGTCGTAGACTGTCCGCGCTTTAGCATGTCCAGCTTTGGCAACGGCAGCTCGACTTCTAAGCATGCTGTAAAGACGTGGATTGGAGACTTCATAAACCTTGACCTTCTTGTCAGGCAATGCTTCCCACTCAGATGCAATTTTACCGATGTGGTCATTGAGGTCCTTGACGACCCATGGTGTGTTCTTCTTTGTCAAAATCCCAGGACGTCGGCCAAGCACTGAGTAATAATACCCAGCAGATGATGATTTGACCAATCCGCCCACAGAACTCGGCGCAAGAACTCGTGAAAAATCACGAACCCACAAGTCTCTAATGCCAGTCATCGACTCTTCCAAAAGATGGAATGCAAAGCGCGATAGAGGATCAGAAGGAATTCTCTTGGTGACAGTATCGCCCCAAACCTTCGAACTCTCTCATACTCACTGACCAAACGCTGATATTCGGAAGCACCATAGACAGATCGGCAAATTGCCTCTGTACCAGCGTCAACCAGACCAACATTGGACAGCACCGAATACGAGAGATTCGAGACGCCAGTGGGGACCCGATTGGGCATCCTTGCCATTGAGCCGAAGTCTGGACACAAAAAGACATGAAAGCAAACACACACAAAAAGACACCAAAAAGGTGCCCTAAAAATTACCAGCAAAGCTGGTAATTTTTAGCCCCTGCTTTAAAAAGGATGTTTAGAAGTTTTACATCTTTTCAGATGGTCCACACACTTGCTCAGAAACAACATTGCGAATTTTGTTGTGGAATGCATCACACGTGCACAAAACAATCCCTTAAAAACTGCCAGGAAAAATTGGTTGATCCAGCGTGAATTTCAGTGCGAAGTAAACTTTCTACGTCCTTGCTCTGAGGAAGGTTCTGATGCAACTGAACCATTCATACTTGATCGAAAGTAATTCCAGATTAACGTCTATTCAGACGGTACACACACTTGCTCAGAAACAACATTGCGAATTTTGTTGTGGAATGCATCACACGTGCACAAAACAATCCCTTAAAACTGCCAGGAAAATTGGTTGATCCAGCGTGAATTTCAGTGCGAAGTAAACTTTCTACGTCCTTGCTCAGAGGAAGGTTCTGATGTAACTGAACCATTCATACTTGATCGAAAGTAATGCCAGATTGCGACAACAGTGCAGAAAAGAAATGAAATTTGAGTCGACATGCCGGTACTTGGCTTAGCCGGTTGCCATTGACGACAAAATTGAAATAGCAGGTACGTGACTCCAGCGTCCCAGAGTCATATCAGTCATGAATGCAGCCCTCTTCGTTGGGCAATCAGCTGCAAACATGAGATTGCCCCCCGCTTAAAAAAGTAGTTTAGAAGTTTTACATCTTTTCAGATGGTCCACACACACGCCTCGCTGCCGCGAGGCGGTTTTGGTAACTGAGGTCCCGACAATGAGATGAAAATGAAGATGAAGGGAAATGAGAATGAGGTGAAGGTGACAATGAGATGAAAGTTACTTAACCAGGACGCAAAGAGGGGAACGCAAAAGAAGAGGGAAAGAGCAGACACCAACACATGAAACCTAGCCCAAACCGGGCAACCCTGAAAAGGCAAGGGAAAAGAAAAGCGGAGGCCGACGGAAAACGGACAAAGACCAGCGGAGGAGGGGGAAGACGGAAGCGCCTGAACCAACCTGCCACGGCGAAAACCTACAACAACCTCAGCACGCGACGGATCAAACCTACCTGGAGAGAGGAGAACGCAAGAACACATGAAAAAGGGGGCCCATGGGGAACTAGTTGTTGACATGATGCATCCACAACGCATGCAGTATTCGTGATAAGGCTCAAAGGCCCTCGGCTTTCATTTCAACCCCATCGACGGCTGTCAGTATTCAAGTGAATTAGGTGCACAATTGAACCTCACCAACGACCATAAAAGAAAGGAGAACCACACCTAAAGCATGACCTGACGCCTCCAAATGGAACCATGTCATGATGCATCTTGTCTGTCAAGCTCTCAAGCAACGTTGAAAAAACGGATGTTAACGTGGCTTCCAACTATGCAATTCAGCGAAAAAGAAAAGAGGCCCAGTACAGCGGCCAGCTGTTCAACACATACTTCACGACCGACGTGTGAGACCAGAAAAATGGCCAGCAGTTCACTTTACTTAAACGAATTACTAATTCAAAAGTGTAAATTCAGACATCGATTTACTGTCAATTGTTAGCCTGGAAAGGCTTTCCCCGAAGGGTTCCTGCCAACTTGACGTATACAGCAGGAATGACACACTTGCTCAGAAACAACATTGCGAATTTTGTTGTGGAATGCATCACACGTGCACAAAACAATCCCTTAAAACTGCCAGGAAAAATTGGTTGATCCAGCGTGAATTTCAGTGCGAAGTAAACTTTCTACGTCCTTGCTCAGAGGAAGGTTCTGATGTAACTGAACCATTCATACTTGATCGAAAGTAATTCCAGATTGCGACAACAGTGCAGAAAAGAAATGAAATTTGAGTCGACATGCCGGTACTTGGCTTAGCCGGTTGCCATTGACGACAAAATTGAAATAGCAGGTACGTGACTCCAGCGTCCCAGAGTCATATCAGTCATGAATGCAGCCCTCTTCGTTGGGCAATCAGCTGCAAACATGAGATTGCCCCCCTGCTTAATAAAAAGTTTAGAAGTTTTACATCTTTTCAGATGGTCCACACACACACACACTTGCTCAGAAATATCTTATCGAATTACTGTTGTGGAGTGCATCGGGCGTGCACAAACAATCCCCTAAAGTCTGACAGGAAAAATTGGATGACTGGGCGAGAAAACCAGTGTAGATGAATTCTTTCTTTGTCCTTGCAAAAAGCAACTGTTCCATCTGACGAAGTCAGCAGTAAATCAGATTGCGAAAACCGTACAGTGGATTGAAACCTGTTGACACCGAAGTTCTGAAGAAGGTTCAGATGCAGCATAATCCATAATGGAAATTGTAAAACCAAACGACATGCCGGTACTTGGCTTAGCCGGTCGCCATTGACGAAAATGAAAATTGAGCAGGTACGTGGATTGAGCGTCCCCAATCCATATCACTGTGCAACAGATGCGTCTTCGTTGGATGGAGACATCTGAAGCACACTCCATCCCCCTGCTAAGTTAGAAGTTTTACATCTTTTCAGATGGTTCGATGGTTCACACACACACCCCCTCCCGCAGGAGGGTGGGAAATTAAGGTCCCGACAATGAGATGAAAATGAAGAGGAAGGGAAATGAAGATGAGGTGAAGATGACAATGAGATGAAAATTACTTAACCAGGACGCAAAGAGGGGAACGCAAAAGAAGAGGGAAAGAGCAAACACCAACACATGAAACCTAGCCCAGAACGGGCAACCCTGGAAAGGCAAGGGAAAAGAAAAGCGGAGGCCGACGGAAAACGGAACAAGACCAGCGGAGGAGGGGGAGGACAGAAGCGCCTGAACCAACCTGACACGGCGAAAACCTACAACAACCTCAGCACGCAACGGGCCAAACCTACCTGGAGAGAGGAGAACGCAAGAACACATGAAAAAGGAAGAAAAAGGGACCCATGGGGAACTAGTTAATGACATGATGCATCCACAACGCATGCAAAATTCGTGATAAGGCTCAAAGGCCCTCGGCTGTCAAGTTCCAACCCTATAGACGGCTTAAGATTCAACCCCTACTTCAACCTCACCGAGAAACCAAAAAAGAAGTGACCACACCTGTAAAGCATGTCCTGATACCTGATCATGAAAAATGGCTGCGGTCAGTCTCTTGATATAACCGAACGAAGGTTGTCGTGGCTTCAGGCTACAAACCCTTGCATCTCTGGAAAATGGTGAAGCCACATACAGCGGCCAGTTGTTCAACGCTCACTCGACCGACATGTGAGACGAAGAAATGAAAAGGCCAGCTGTTCACTTTACTTAGATGAATTACTAATTCAAAAGTGTAAATTCAGACATCGTGTTACCGTCAATTGTTAGCCTGGAAAGGCTTTCCCCGAAGGGCTCATACCACCTTGTCGGACAACGGTATGAGTGACACACTTGCTCAGAAATATCTTATCGAATTACTGTTGTGGAGTGCATCGGGCGTGCACAAACAATCCCCTAAAGTCTGACAGGAAAAATTGGATGACTGGGCGAGAAAACCAGTGTAGATGAATTCTTTCTTTGTCCTTGCAAAAAGCAACTGTTCCATCTGACGAAGTCAGCAGTAAATCAGATTGCGAAAACCGTACAGTGGATTGAAACCTGTTGAAACCAAGTTCTGAGGAAGGTTCAGCAGCAGCATAATCCATGATGTAAATTGGAAAACGACATGCCGGTACTTGGCTTAGCCAGTCGCCATTGACGAAAATGAAAAAGATTGAGCAGGTACGTGGATTGAGCGTCCCCAATCCATATCACTGTGCACCAGATGCGTCTTCGTTGGATGGAGACATCTGAAGCACACTCCATCCCCCTGCTTTAAAAAGGATGTTTAGAAGTTTTACATCTTTTCAGATGGTCCACACACACACACACGCGTGATGTTACGTTGTAAGATCTTCTCTTGCACTTGCACACACGCGTGATGTTACGTTGTAAGATCTTCTCTTGCACTTGCACACACGCGTGATGTTACGTTGTGTAAGATCTTCTCTTGCACTTGCACACGCGCGTGATGTTAGGTTGTAAGATCTTCTCTTGCACTTGCACACACGCGTGATGTTACGTTGTAAGATCTTCTCTTGCGCTTGCACACACGCGTGATGTTAGGTTGTAAGATCTTCTCTTGCACTTGCACACACGCGTGATGTTACGTTGTAAGATCTTCTCTTGCACTTGCACACACGCGTGATGTTACGTTGTAAGATCTTCTCTTGCACTTGCACACACGCGTGATGTTACGTTGTAAGATCTTCTCTTGCACTTGCACACACGCGTGATGTTACGTTGTAAGATCTTCTCTTGCACTTTCACACACGCGTGATGTTGCGTTGTAAGATCTTCTCTTGCACTTGCACGCACGCGTGATGTTACGTTGTAAGATCTTCTCTTGCACTTGCACACACGCGTGATGTTACACATAATTCCTTTGGCAATGCAAAAAAAAATTGGATAGTCCCGGATTAGAAACACTGTTGCAGGCCATGGTTTCTACCGGCAAGCCAGAATGTCTCAGGTTGGATGCGATCCCAAAAAAATTGGGAAAGTGTCAGATGACAACGCGTGGCTGAAGATATGAATCAAAAAGTTAGCATGTCGGCGCGCGCGCCCACAAAGGTCCGAAACGTTGTTGTTGAGCGTATCCGCCAGGAATCCTTTTCCAAGCAGCAACTTTTCAGCGAACAACCACCAACTTTTGCGGACAAGAATTAGCAAACATCATAAAAAATCATCAACAATCATGCAAAATCATCCAAAATCCATGGCCGCCATGGCCATCCAGTAGTTGTACAGTTACAGTTACAGTTGTTGGATTCCTTCCATGCCTTTGTGAAGCGTCCGAAGCTTCCGCCAACGCCTCCTGGAGATTTTCTTGGCCATGGGCCTGCAGCTGGGCAAAGACATGGCCCTAAAAGATCCTAAAAGGGGGATGATGTATTTTCTTATATATCTTATTTTCTTTATATAATGGGTTTCAAAATGCCAAAATCTGTGGTTCCCCTTGTGCCAAAGAGATTTCAATCAAAGTTGGATCCATTGATCAGCCTCTGACAACTTGTTCAACCAGTGGCTCAAGTGTTCACGGTACACCTGGTTACATCATGCTCCGGAATGTCCTGGCCTGTTCCTGGACAACCTCGGTCAAATGCACATTGGTTTGATCGATGCGGTGAAGCTGGACCTGAATCTCCTGCAAAAGTTCAAATTCGGGATCCGTCGTGTTGATATCCACCACATTGCATTACAATCAAGAAGCAACATCAATCAACAATGAACAATGCTCCCTATACAAAACAAGGTCATCCTGCGGAAGGGAAAAGCATCTTCGGGTTCATTGCATGGTTTGTTGATGCTGTTGGCATACTGGTTCCATGGTCCTCCACCAACTTTGAGACGGGAGCCAGATCCATGGTGACTTGCGGGCGCACCTGAAAGCATCGCCAAGAAAGAGCAAGTTGTGGGTGTCTTGCCTCTTGCTGTTGCTGATTTCAATGTCAAATTCCTCCGGACCACTGAATGGGAGCCAGATTGAGAAAATAGTGAACATGATGAGGTGTTGATTTCATCTTTGCTGACTCGATATTCAACGCTTGATATCGTCATACAGTAGCTCCTTTCTGCAATTTATATATATATAATATAAAAGCTGATTCTCCATAAATATGGCTCCAAAACCAGTTGCACAGTCCACTTCAGCTTCATCAGTTTTGAAATCCCTGTTCTTTGCAAGAATTCATGTAGTCACAGGATTGTACATGTGAATGTTCAAACAGCGGATTTCCTTTGATTTCCCTCATCAAACAGAAGCTGGCCAGTCGACTATCCCTGTCACCAAGCGTCGCACCTCAATGGCTCGCAAGGCATGTTCTAGTTTCTGACTTTCGGCTGTACCGCGGGTCTCATTCTGTTTGAGTTCTTTAGTCACAGAATCACGCAGCGAACGAAGCTCTTCCTCCAATTTGGCCTCCGGTCAGAACTTGGGCCAAACCCAGTCTGGAGCACGTAGTGTTGTGAGATTTTCCTGTCATGTTCATGTGTTTTTTCCATGGTGTTCATTTTGTTTTTCCCTGTTCTTCCCCTTCTTTGGTGCACCGGTGAACGGCCTGCATCTCAGAGGCTCCTTTCTCTGCCAGATCATTGTTCTGCTCCAGGGCTTTCTTGATCTCGATGTCAATCCTCACCTCCTTTTCACGAATAGATCGAAGCACTTCGGATGTCAGAGCCTGCCGAAGCAATGACATTTTCGTGGAAATTCATTGTATCAGGATGTACAAAGTGTAAGCGGTGCGGGGTTCAAGCTGGGCCTCTTTGGACTCCTTTTCCATGCTTTCCTTCAACTGTTTGAGATTCGTCTGAGTCGATTCCCGCAACTGGACCTTGGTCCACATAGGAACTTTCACACCACGGGCGCTGCACATGCTGCACACCAGGGACATCCAGCGGCCCGGACGATGTTGTCGTTCAGCTCACCATTGTCAGTGCATTGATCCCGGAAGGCGCTCAAGAGTTCAAAGACTGTCTCCTTGGTTCATGGACAACGGAGCAAATGTGCACTGAGCCAACCCACCTTGGCCCGACCATCACAAATGGCATCCAGCCTGTTTGCCCTCGCGCACAGCCCGCAGAACTGGAGTGAAGTCCACTTGCACTTTCCTGAGCTCAGGTGCGGAGATGGCTGAGCCACAAATTATTACACATCGGAGGGTATGAAGTTCCTTCCCAGAAAAATGCCACCATCTGCTGTCTGTAATTCCATCATATTCCATCGACATTCCTCGCCTTTTTAAAGAATCCGCCCCAACTCCGACCACAACTAGCTTAACTAACTGGTTTTTCAATGCAGCTGAGACTCATCTCCTGAATGGTCTTCAGCACCCTAGCCATGTCTTCAGTCACGTCCTCATTGGTGAACCCAGATGACATGTCTGAGTTTGTCAGTTCTGTATGTTCTGTTCCCATATGAACAAGGGTGAAAATTAAAGAGTTTGTCAGTCCATGCACTCACAGCATCTCACAGCTATGTTTGCATTCATGCACTTGTAACAAGTAGAAGAACAACTTAACTCTTGCTGCAAGGACCTGTTGCCCTATGCGTGTGGCGCTGTTGTCTTTGAAGTCAGCTGACTTTGAGCGCATTCTCTGAAGGTTTGAATCCTTCCATGTCCGTGCTACTTTCACTTCCGTCCTTTGCTTGTTCTCGCCTTCCTTGTTTTCCTTCTTTCCCTTTCTTTTCTGTTCCCAAATGAACAAGGGTAAAAATCCAAAGTCTGGCTAAAGGCGCGACAAGTTTCTGAGAAGTCACAGTTCTTCTTGATTGATGCCAGTATCGGAGAGAAATCGATATGAACCTCCGCGGGGCGATCTTGCGGATCGTGCGACGAGGCAACTCACGAGGTGACTGCCAAGGTGGGAGCTGCAACACAAATCCACCTTTGACACGTGAAATTATCGGCTTACCAAGCCATGAAGGTGGAAGCTGCAACACATATCCACCTTTGACACGTGAAATTATCGGCTTACCAAGCCATGGCTTCCCCCGCGGTTAATGAATCAAATGACAGAGGCCTAAAACAGACAAGTGGTCGGCTCAGCTGCGCCTTGTTCCGTTCTATAGCCTCCAGCACCGGAGTAAAATTCACCTGGCAACACGTCAGCGCACATCAGTGCGTTTCCACAATAACCCAACAGCTGCCTTGGACGGTCTAAAACATCTACCTGGCCCCCGGATCGCACCTTCACCTCTTGGTCTTCTTTTTCACTGATTGTTTGCAGCAGTATGGAGAACTTCTGGGAGAGTCGCTCTGTCCTGAAGTCATCTAACAGAAAATCAATGCCGGTTTGCTGAGGTAACCATTGCCACCATGAGAAATCGCATCAGTGTTAGATTTTGCTTCTCATCAGCAATCAAAGCAAGCAGGCCGCATTCTACAAGGGTTTGTCCAACCTCATTTGTTGCAGCAGGTCTTCAACCCTTAACCTCATCCTTTTCCTTTCCAGCCACCAAGCGGCCAATCTTTGAGACCTGCGATGCCAGTAAGCACGCCCTTGTCTTGGACCTGTTGCAACTCCTGTGCAGCCACCACTACAGGACACAAGCACATCTCTCAGCAACGGCCATTAGCAGGCTCTGCTTTTTACTCTATGCATGATGTTAGCTGAGATTTCCCATTCAATTGGGGTTGGATATCTTCACTGTTGTTTTTCAGATGTTGCTGTTGTTCTTGCAAATCTTGTTGGGCGATCACGTTTTCTTTGTGGTTCCAGCAGGTTTCATCTGCCGCACCTGAAGTCGCTCCAGCATCGAGGCATTCGATTGCTCCAAGTTTGAAAGCGATGGTTTCCTGGGACAGTTTCAGCCGTTTCTCAGTGCAGACTGATCATGCAACCACAATTCGAAGCATGGCTCTGGCGTGAAACTTGAAGAACCGCCATACGCATGCTGGTATGTGTTTTTCAATGTGGCCAAGGTTCAACTCTGTAATGAGGTTGCCGACCTCTTCGCACGAGTCGTTGATGCTCGCAATTACCCCATTGAAATCCACCTTCATTTTCCTCGGTCCAGCCGGGAACTTGTACCAAGTTCGATGAAAAAGATCCGGTGAAGTCTCTCCATCTTAATTTGATGCCCTGGAAAATGAGGAAGGAAGACTGGCTGCGATGCTGGAAATCTGATTTGTAGGAATAGAATCAAGTGATCTCAATGTGACCCCGACATTTTGGCATCGCGGCCTCACCCAGCAATGACCGACTTTGGTGATGCTCAGAACAAGTTCATCCAAGTCTCGATGCTTTGATAGACTCCAACAATTCAGAAAAGTCGAGATTGCTTTGTCGGTGATTGATCTCCGCCAAAATTTCCCCAAATTGTTGCTGCATATTCTCTTTCACATTCACCTCCTCACAAAGGCGAAAAAATGTTGAGCACTTCAAATGATGTTCAAGGTCGGAATCTGTGATGGTAAACGCGTTAGCGCCTTCATGCAATTCTAGTGGGGATAGCACGGCATGTTTTTCAATTATCCCGGCTATCATACTGAAATTGGAAGCATCCAATGAACCGTTGATAAATTCCAAAAGTGGTTAGAAATGGCACTCCCAGGATATCATCGCCGGTGCGCCTGAACCGCTGTCAGCACAGGTGACATGTCCACTTCGACTCGATTGGCTCTGACGCAGTCGAAAACCGGTGCAAAGTCAACAGGCGGCAGCCTCGATTCAACCACGAATCGGATCTTATGGGTGAAGTGTGTTAAATGGGAGATCCGCTGTTACAACATCATGATCATTCAAGATCATAATCATGATCAATGATCAAAATCGTGATGGTGATGCTGATGATGATGATGATGATGATGATGATACATCCACTAGCAAGTCGGACTTCAAACGATTGATAGTAGCTGAACTCTCAACTGGTATGAATTGTGCTCAAGTTTTGTCAAAAAAAGGAAGGATCTCCTAGACAAACTGCTTGGATAGTTAGAGACTCCTTTCTACTTGGTTGGGATATCAAGGGCGCTGGACACTTTCGCTCTGTTGCCCATCATGTTTTTCTTGGTGGCTCGGGCATTGAATTTTCCTCTCTGTTGACCAAGGGACTGCGACCACAGGGCAGCCAGGTGCTCTGTGTTCTTCGCCATATCTACCTGTCCCAGCTTAACATGCAGTCTATGGATGGAAAATCTATGGATGGAAAACCTATCCTCACGTCCAGAGAATATCACTCACCTCTGGATGTCATGTTCGTTCATGTCGGTCACATGATGTTGTATATATGTAGTTGGTCCGACCACCCTTTCGTGCAAACAAATACGATATAAATCCGCCCGCACCAAAGGTGCCGAGGTGTGGTAGTTTAGCAGCGAGGGATACGGACAGATCTGTCAGACTGGTACAGCTTCGTCAACTTCGGCGAGGAAGGCCTCAAGTTCGGCCCAACTTGGACCAATTGGCTCCATGGTGCAACTTGGCCGCAACTAGGACCCATTTGGGAGCAAGTTCGGCCCAAGTCGAAGTCCATATGGCCTGGACATTGCCGGCCCAATCCGAAATTCTCAAAACGCCCGTTTTCACTGGTATTTTCATCTATTTTCCATGTTTTTTTGCTATTGATGACGCTTCATTTGAAGCAATGTTCCCCATGTTGCGCTGTCGTTGGGCCCAACTCGGTGTGAAGCTGTCGCCTAAGGTGCCGAACTGACTTGGACTTCCATGTGCATCACATGGCTTCAATGTAGGGTCCATCTGGATCGCTTTGGGCCCCCCAAGTTTGGCCCAATATGACCTATTGATACCTATTGGCGCCAACTTGGGCTCCAATTGGGTCAAGACAGCGAAGTTGGGCCTGGCCCCTTTCGGCTAAGTTGGGCCCAACCCGAGCCAGTTTTGCGGCTTCAATGCGACACGCTGAAAACGTGCGTTTTTACCGCTATTTCCGACGTTTTTGGCTTTGAGGTTCGTGTGAGACCAGGTTGCCCGCATTGGGCTTGTCTTGGGCCCAACTTGGGCGCCAAATGGCCCCACACAGGACCACGTTGCGCATGCCAAGCCCAACTTGCGCCCAAAACGTGCCCAAATTGCGCCATGTTGGACCCCAGTTGGGCTCAAGTTGGGCCGAAGTTGGAGCCAACTGGCCCGAGTTCGGCGCAAGTTAGGCGCAAGTTGGGCGCAAGTGAGGCTCCTGTTCGGCCCAACTTAAGGCCAAGGACGGCCAAGTTTGACCCCAGTCGGCTTTTGGTTGGGCCAAGTACGCCCGCTTCTTTCCTCTCTGTCCTATTCTCTGCGTGCGGGCGGTTCTCGTCGCGAAGCGACTTGAATACCTGGACATACCGGGGCATCAAGGAATGTAATCCCCTCTGGCCTAGTGAATAAAAGTCCTGCCTTCGCTTGCTCCAGGGAAGATTTGACCTCTAAGATGTCATGGAGTGGGCTGCTAGCCTCAGGCTCTGCTACCATCCGCTACTCCATTGAATGTGAACCACAAAAGTTCTTGAAACAAGTCTGCAACTGCGGAGGAGGTTTGTTTGTTGTTGGGGGCAGAATTGATTTTGCAGCAAATAGCGAAGGGCTGCAAAAAAGTTAAATAAAGGTTGTCAAGCAGGCCTCTGCCAAATTTAAAGGGACCTTCGGATTGTGAGGACCCGAAATCTGACTCCTGCCAAGTGACAAAGGCATCGAGAACAGGTGTGAAGTCCACCTCATTCGGTCGATTCTGCACCTCCTCCTGTACAGCACCTAAGTTTGTCAGGGCCCAACATTTTGCACGTTTTGCAGATGTGAAATCCGGAAGATCAGCTTGGTGGGATCCAGTTGGTTTGTCCCCGCTCTAGCACTGACCCCCCACTCTAGCGCTGACCAGCTACGCAGTTGTTTGAACACTTCCACCATCTGCTCCTTCGGTGCACACCAGCATCACTTGGTCCCTGTCTCAATTACGCAACCAAGACTAAACACAGGATGCTCAAAAGTTGACAGGTATTCATCCCAGGTCCTGGCTGATACATGCTCATGCCAATTTGACATACCCATGCCATGATATTGATTAGGCAGTGATTAGGCCAATATTAGGTTGAAAATGGGTTGCTGGTCTATCTACGTTTGGGTCCCAGTTATCTATGGAAATGAAGAAAAAGCGCACACTGCTGTCCCAAACGTGACAGATTCAGCACACTTCGTCCCCAACTCTCCTGGACCATGGTTAGAGCCATTCTGAATTCGTCCGCGGGAATGGATCGTTTGATGTCATTCAACATGTCCGTGAAATCCATCTCTGACAGAACATCTCGAATGGATTGAAGCGTGTCATCCAGGTTGCTGTTGCCTGGAACCGCAAGATGGGCGGCCTCCTCGGGCAAAGCACAGCTGAAGCGGCTTGTCAGCAAGAGGTTGGGAGGACTTGGGAGAGGAACGGCAGGACCAAAACTGAAAAGGGCAAACAAGGCCACCAAGGCAGAATCAACATGAGTCTAAGCGAGATTCCCTTTTTGAGGTTGATTTAACTTCGCTGTATTCCCTGCACCTTCATGCCTTAGCTAAGTCGCAGTAGGACTGCGACCTCGGCGAAAGCTGATGCCTCTGCTTGGGGGCAGCACATCGTTCGCTTCCTGCAGGCCAGCAACAATGAGAGCACTAGAATGTGGTTTCGCGAGCTGAGTATGAACCACAGATCTGAGACAACGCTTCACAACGCTTCACAACTCACCAACTTCATGGTTTGAGCTAGCTCTGCACTCCGGAAAGTTCTTCAAAAAACACCACACACATCCACACACACCGTACCGCTACCTTCATGGAAGAAACCTCCTCCTTGACCGAAGCGACAGCATCAGACAAGCCCTTAGACACAGCGAGGTCAGCGACCAGTTCTGTCGGATTGCAGTTTCAGCTGAGGTGCTTCAATCGCCTCTGTCACGCGTTTGATCTCCTTGGTGAGGTGTTTGGAAGGTTTCAACGTGTATGAAAGGTAATTGAAACTCCCTCGAATCATCCTTGGAGAAATTTAAAACGATGACCAGTTCATCGTATGTCTTACGGTCCAAGGCCGTCTTGGTTTCGCCTGCCGGGTGAGGGCCTCTAGATTCTAGATCTTGCTAAGCTTTTCCTCCTCCTGATCCTCCTCCTCTCCTCTCCTCCTCGCCAAGTCGCGAAGCTCATAGCCAACGTCATCGCCAGCTGCCTCGCCAGCACATCATGGCCAGCTTCCTCACCAGCCTCCTCTACACAACTCTATCACAAGCTCGCCAGCTCTCCGAGCCCCGCCGGACCCGAGCACAATAAAATGTCAGATATAGTGCCAGATAAACTGTCAGAACATATGTCAAATAAGAATCCCAGATAGAACGCCAGATAAAATGTCGGATAAATTGTCAGATAACATATCTGAAAAGATGTCAAACTATAATGTGTGTCAGATAGAATGTCAGAATATATGCTATAAACATATACCAGATAAAGTGTCAGCTAGAATGTCAGACTATTTGTCAGATAGAATGTCAAGCTATTCGCAAATAGAATGTCAGATATGTCAAATACAATACAATGCAAATAAAGTGCCGATAGAATTTCAGTTGGTGGGGATCACTCGTTTTCCAATCAAGTTTGCAAGGCCACAGCTACAACTTCCCTCCAGCCTCCACATCCCTCATTTTCGCCCAGCATCTGTCTCAAACACATCCTTGTCGATTGGGGTCGGATATGCTTGTAGCAGCTGTTTGTGCTGCTCCATTGATCGCAAACGCCTGGATTTTTTAGTTTCAGAGCAAGGCAAATGAATGGCTGTGTGTATCAAGAATATTTAAGAATCAAGAATTGAAACCCATGGGTGTCATCTTTGTAAAAGGCAGCCAAGGTACCTGATTTCCTCGACAGCCTTGAGATTGTCAGTGCGGACTGTCTGCACAATCTCTTTGGTCTTGGAGATCTCAGAGTCCAGCTCATGTTGCCTTGGCTCGGCCCGAACTGTAGCCCGTATTGTGTTGGCCAGTGTTGGCAACACCACAGAACACAAAGAAACGCAAAGAGTGTTACATAATGTTACATAATGTTACAAATGTTACAATATGTTACATATGTTGCATGGTGATACATGGCGTTGTTACCTGCCCTAAATTCTACCACACTCCATGCCATACCACTCAGCACCGAAGGTATTGAAACCTCCTTCGATCGTGGCACATGGGCTGCAAGAGGCGCTGGGTGTCCTCCTGGATCTGCCGTCGCAGCTCGGCGAACTTCTCCGACAGGTCGGTGATGAACACGTCCTGCGCCAAGCTTTTGGCGCTGGCCTCCCATGGCAACATGGCGAGCAGATGCGAGCAGAATTTGTTGATGACAACACTGGCCAAACCGCAAAATGCATCGAAAGGCTTCATCTGAATGAATTCCGGGGCAGTTTGACCACCTCATTTCGAGAGCGGCTCGTAGGTCTTCGTTGAGGAGACCGGCCAAACTCATCGTCATGGGCATGACCGGACGGAGTCAAAAAGGTATCTATTCCTCAGCGACTGAGAAATGCGCCTTGTGCAAGACCATGAAAGCCCGCGTTCCAAAAATGTTTGGCTCACTCAAAAAGACCTCCCCAAACTTGCGTGTACTACGTAGCACAGAGAAAAATGCCGCACTGACAGGCCAATCGGGGCTGCACTGATGAAAACCCAGCTCCGAAAAGATCCAAGCAAACATTCTGTAAGGATGATAAAGATCATAAAGATCGGGGATGTTTAATAAAGACTGATAGGAGGAACCAAATCAAAAAGAAAAAAGTATTTGCTAGGGACTGTACACCAGGATGCGAGTCCAATTCTGTCTGCCCTCATTTGCCTTGGAGATGTCCAAGGTGCGAAAGCTCGAAGTCTGAGAACTTGGATTAGACTTGGGGCCCATCGCAAACGGCGTGGCAGCCACCTGAAAACCATAGCAACCATCCGAATCTTGCCCAATGATCCCCGGTCGATTTTCAATCAGTGGATGATGAAATACCTATATACATCTGATAATCCAACCCAGGCGTACCCAACCAAATTTTGAGCGGAGACGAAAAGGAAAAAAAAGGACTGGAATGGACTGGCGATGCTGGAAAGAATCTCTGGAGATCTTTGGAGGTTTGAGCCTGAGTGACCCCACCTGTTTCACATCCAGGCCATGTCTCAAGGGATCGCTCTCCGTGTATCGTGTGTCGGCCGTGTAGTTCCGGAACTGCCCAGGACCACTCGCCACTGAACCAGCCACAGGGGCCGGGTCGTTGCTTCCATGGGGTGGATTCACCAGGTCCGCCTGGAAGGGCCCAAACCCAATGGCATCGCCAAAAGAGTTGGGCTGTTGATGGGATTCTGGCTATAGGCATGGCTTCGCCCGTACCCTTTTTTCATCAAGTATTGATTTATCTTTCATATGTTGAATGTAAATGCATATAAATATGTGTAATATATGATAATATATGTGTGTATATATATAGAGAGAGAGAGAGTTATATATAACATGAATGTATATGATGTAATCAATTCTACTAGACCTATATTTTGGTTGGTAACACCCCACATCCCATGGGTCCTTCTGCTGCCGGCTGGGCGACCGCCGCTTACCGCGCCGCGAGGAGTCGGGCCGCCGCGGCGCGATCTCCACGGCCACCTGCCGCGCGTCGCGGTCAGGGCGCTTGGGTGGCGGCAACGCCACATCCATGGCACACGGCAGTGACGGTGACGGCAGATGGCTGGGGAAATTCCGAGAAAGTCTGGGGCAAAAGGATGCAGAATGGATGCAGAATGGATGCAGAATGGATGCAGAGTGGATGCAGAATGGAACAGAATTCTCAGGTGCAAAGGAAGAGAACATGTTCGTGAACATGTTGTAGCATGTTTTCAGATCGGCTGTTTCTTGGGGCTCTTGTTTGGTGCTTTGTGAGCTTGACAGTTTGTCGCCATGGAGACAGCTCGTTGTCCCTTGGTGAAGTATTGAGTTTCTGGGCCTTCATGTGCTATGGTGTCTTTTGTACTTGTTGTCTATGTACAAGCCGAGGTGGAAGGCTGCACAAAAATGGTAGATGTGACTCTGCGAGATACCTTGCCGCAAGCCATACAATCTGGAATACTTGCCCTGAGCACATACCTTTTGATCTGTTGTGATCTGAATATCCACTTTGAGGGCCGTCACTGTACGGATTCAGTCGTGCGATCAACGTCTCTGCTGCTTCTTCAGCGAGCTCCTTTCCATGAACCGAGAACAGAGGCAGCGAATCACACAGCACTTGGCCAAACTTCCAAACTTGTCCTCTGTAACAGTTCTGTTTTCAATTTTTCTCAGAAAAATCCACACCTTGGTAGTCAACCTACACCCAATAGGATGTGTCGCACTCTAATCGCGTCCTGAGTCTCTCGATCGCGGCTTCCATACTTCTCTAACATGCCAGGGATGTTGCGAACCTTGGTCTGAAGCTCACTGCAAGCAGATTCTGGACAGGTCACTACAGACCAACATCGTTGCAAAAGTATGTGTAGAATCTGGAAAAGGTCAGGTGCTGATGCAAGAAAGTCACCAGATTCTTTTGTATCAGAAACAAAACAAAACGTGGCATCTGAATCTAAGATGATCTAAGCCCAAACTGAAAAACTTTGGAGCCGACACATATCTGACTTATTACAGTAATTCCCTCTTGGAAGACCCCTAGACCCAGGACGCAGACCAACAGAGGCTCGGCCGCCTCAGCCAAGAAGTTAGATAGTGATTTGACCCAAAGGCAATTGAAACATATCCGAAGGGTACTGAAGTCAGTCAAGATCATCTTCCCAAATCAGGCGCCAATAACGCCTCCTTGCTGATCCAAACTTCGAGGTGCCGCTGCAACTGCAGCTGCTGCATGCTGAGGAGATGGCTCGACCCACCTCCTGGTGCAAGCTGATGATACCTTGCAGCTGCAGGGAGGCGACAAGCAAAGCAACGAGAAATATATATATATATAAAGGTCACTTCGTGGGCCAAAAGAAACTATATTTTTTGTAAACACCGCTGTCGAGAGTGGAATCCCATGAATCCCATCAAATCCCTAAATGACTGGTTTGCTAAGGCATCTTCCCGTGGAAACGAACACAGCAGAGCATGTTGTCCCAATCCAAGCCTTTCAAGGCTGCCAGACTGGTTGTAGAGTCCCTCATCAAGACCTGCACGGATGCAGCATGGTACCCGCTTTCAAGGATCCATGGGGCAGAAGCCCGAACCAAAAGGGTTCGGTGATTCACAGAAACAAATGGTGCCATATCTTGTCTGCAAATATTGGTTGATGTTGGTTGCCAGTTTGCCTTGCGCAGCACAGTGCCAAAAAGATCAAAAAAGCAAACTAATTATATTAATTATATGTCAAGATCTGGTGATGACAACCGAATTTCAACCTTGCACCTGGGCCACGGAGTGCCCAAAATTGCACAAAAAAAACGTGCATCACAAGTACTGTCTTAGGTGTTGGCATCTCTACTCATTCCTAGTTGAATGTTGGATATCGAAGCCGATGTGCACGGTTCCATCCCAAGAATGAGCCTTCAGTTCCAAACTGGCAGCCGCACAGGCCTGACTCTTTTAATTTTAAGGTCCAACTCAGTCGAAGCAAAACGCAGATCAACATTAACATTTTATACATATGTGTATATATATATATATACGTACACGTATATATAATTATAGATAAAAATACACATATTGGGATTGCTTTATATTTTATATGAATCTATATGTATACCTTTATAACCATAAACGATGCTCAGAGAGTTAACCAATAAATAAAAATCATTGGGCACGCGACTGGGGTAAGGGACGAAAGCTAGCTGAGAGGATAAAGGTAATTAGAAGGTGTGGTGAAATAGCAGTGTGAGGAATTGGGAGATACGAAGTGGAGAGTACGTCTGACGATGTTGATGACTGATGATGCTGATGATGCTGATGATGCTGATGATGCTGATGATGCTGATGATGCTGATGATGCTGATAGCGACGATATGGCCACGATATGGCGACGATATGGCGACGATGTCGCCAGACGGGGTTGAGCCATGGCAAAACTGCTTGTGAAAAAGCACGGGGGAGGGGGAGGGGTGTACTTAGCTGGCTCAATACCTTGCTAAAGCAAGAGGGACTTCAGCTAGCAGAAGCTAGCTTTCGTGATTTTCCTCTGTGAAGCATGATTGGAGTGGTCTGTACTGCGATAGTCTGGGAAAATAAGCCATGCAATTCTAGGATGTGTGGCTTTTGCACTCACCTTCTCTGATTCTTCCGAGGCTTGGCCTTGGGCTTCACAGCCTTCCCTTGCTTCTCCTTCTCCTGCTTTTTCTTCCACGCGACAGCCACCTCGAAGGAGCGCTCCAGCTCCGCCTCCGAGTGGTCCTTGGGCTTCACCCTGAAATTTCGATGGGCTCCACCAACTTGGCATTTGGCATGCCATTGTTGCTCTTGCACGTTCCACTTCACCCCCGGATATGGCACCTTGGGGTGTAACACCGGCAACCCAGCATATCTGTTTGCCAGCGTAGGCACAGGCTTCACCTGCCCCTGCAGGCCATGCTTCTCCCGGAGCTCAAGAGCTTTGGCCTCAGCCGCTGCCTTCTCGTTGAAGCAGCCACGAATTCGTGTCCTTTTCCTCAGGTGCACCTGCACGTGAACCTCCACCATCCACTTTTTCTGACTCTTTTGCCAAAAGACGCCAGGCACTTCGCTAGTGAAGTTGGGGTCCAGCTTGGGCTCTCTGAGGATGCCGTTCTCGACCAGCTCTGTGCGGAAGGCCTTCGCAGCCTCGAGAGCTGCTGCATCGGCCTCGGCCTCAGTGCAGCCTGAGATCATGAACTTCTTCACAGCAAATCGTCGTGAAGTCCAGCTGATGAATTTCCCTTTGGAATCAACTTTGGGAAAGTGGACCGCCCATGCAAAGGCCCTGGTGCTCCACCGGATGTCCCGCACACCACTTTGCTTTGCCAGCTTGTATCTCCTGCGCTCAGCTGGCTTCTGCTCCGCGGCAAGCAGAAAGGGACGCTCAGCAGCTGCCATTGCCATTGCCACTGGAGCTCCTTTGCTCTTTTTGTCTCTTGATCTCGCCTCCTTGTTTGCCACTGCCACAAATTCGAAGACTTCCACACCTTGCGCGGCATGGCTGCCACCTGCGGATGAGAGCCGCCGGAGACCATTCGCATCAAAAGCCCGGCTGCGACCAGCCCCAGAAACCGGCGGGTCCCAAAAATCCATGTCCATCCTCCCAATCTGCGGGGTTTTGAGCCTAATTTCCTGCTCAACACTGGGTTCATTCCTGACCTTCACGCTATCAGCAACTTCCGGCTTTTCAAAACTTGCCTCTTCTGCCATCACACTCTCTTGTCTGTCGCAGTCGGCCAGGCGGCGGATGTGATTCTCCATGTCCTCAATCTGCCTCATCAACTGCAACCGGAGATCATACCTCTCCATTTTCCCTTCCTCTGAGCTTTCGGAACCGACCTCATGCTCCGCACTTCTCTCCTTCTTGACCACACCATCGGCAGGCATTGCGCGGCATGTCAGGCGGCGGCGCTTGGCAGCACCGGATGACTCGAAGGACTCCATGGCTCAGGTGGGAAGATTCGGGTTCCCAGGCCAGCCTTTCTGTATTGCCTGGGCTGCTCTATGCACACAGAGCCCGAAAATAGAATCGGCGAGACATATTATGAAAGATTTTGAAAGTGCCGCTACACTACACCATAGTCAAACATCACATTTCAATTGTGTTCAACAAGTTGCAATTTTGCAAAGAGGCCACTGTTTCGGCCAGGAAACTCCTGCTGCATGTTGCAACCATTTCAACGGCAGCTGTTCATGTTCATGAACTAGCCTGGATTGGCCGGGGATGGCATGCCACCACTTTGCCACATTCTTCAGCCTGAACAGCAGCACATCCAAATGCAGGATGTGTTTTTACTATTTTTGGGCAGGTGCTTCAACGCAAAGCAGCAAGACTTCAGCACCTTGCGGTTCTCCGTCAGAACGCTTTGAATCTTGTCCTGATCGATGTCTTGCTCAGAACCTGCCCAGGCGAATCCCATGCGTAGCGATGCCCCAACCCATGATTTCCCAACAGGTCCTGTGAAACTGTGAAATAGTATGGATTTCCATCAATAGGCACACTGACCACAGCTCCAAAACTACAGAGCCATACATCCCCCCTCAAAGGTGCAAGATGAGAGTTGTGACAAACGATTGGATTCGACACCCTGATGCAGCTTTGAGAACTGTTCCAAATGTTGTGTTTTGCTGGCTAAGAAGGGAAGGTCCTTTCTGCCACCTGACACCTCTGAATACACTACCTTGGCACCCCCACCTGAGTTCACCTCGTCCGTGTCGCCTCAGACATGTCATTTCCAGATTGCTTCAACTCCCAATACCCAAAAGCCCCAAAGCGTGGAGGCCAGTGGAGGCCCATAAAATAAAAGATCCGTGAAATGTAGGGAAAAAGGGTGAACCCTTGGTTCTATTTGGTTCCAATGTTTATGATATGAAGTTTGTATCATATGATATGTTCATGTAAGTTTGTCATGTTTCCATATGTTTCCTTCCTCTGGTCAAAGTCTCCTGAGGTCCCAGCTGTTGTGTCGTCGCTGTGAGCGATTGGGCCGTGGGGCCGTGGGCCTCAACGCTGTTGCCGCCGGGGTACCGGGTCACCAGGGCCACCAAGGTCACTAAGGTTCACCCCAAATGGCTGAGTGTCACACCCACCACGCATCTCAGATCGCGTCACCCTGGGGTATCATGGGGTCATGGATGAAGACTTGGCCATTGTGAAAGTATCCGTTCAATTGAGATATGTACTGTATAATCTGTATATCGAGGATTCTAGATGGAAATATCGATGGAATCCATTACTATCCATGAAGTCTTTGAAAGCAATACAATATTCATATATATATATAATGTATATATATATATATAATGTATATATATATAATGTATATATATATATAATGTATATATATATTATCTATCTATCTATCTATCTATCTATCTATCTGCCTGTCTGTCTATCTATCTATCTATCTATCTATTTATTTACTTATATATTTAATTATTTATCTATTCATTTATTTGGTCATTCATTCATTCATTCATTCTTTCTTTCTTTCTTTCTTTCATTTCATTTCATTTCAATTCATTTCATGTAAAAACATTTCATTTCATTTCATTCATTCATTCATTCATTAATTTCATTCATTCATTTCATTCATTCATTTCATTCATTCATTTCATTCATTCATTTCATTCATTCATTTCATTCATTCATTTCATTCATTCATTTCATTCATTCATTTCATTCATTCATTCATTCATTCATTTCATTTCATTTCATTTGGTTTCATTTCATTTCATTCATTCATTCATTCATTTCATTTCATTTCATTTCATTCATTCATTCATTCATTCATTTCATTCATTCATTTCATTCATTCATTTCATTCATTCATTTCATTCATTCACGTCATTCATTCATTTCATTCATTCATTTCATTCATTCATTTCATTCATTCATTCATTCATTCATTCATTTCATTTCATTTCATTTCATTTCATTTCATTTCATTTCATTTCATTCATTCATTCATTTCATTTCATTCATTCATTCATTCATTCATTTCAATTCATTTCATTTCATTTCATTCATTCATTCATTTCATTTCATTTCATTTCATTTCATTCATTCATTCATTCATTCATTCATTTCATTCATTCATTCATTCATTCATTCAATTCATTCATTCATTCATTCATTCATTCATTTCATTCATTCATTCATTCATTCATTTTATTTCATTTCATTTCATTTCATTTGATTCATTCATTTCATTCATTTCATTCATTCATTCATTCATTTCATGTCATCATTCATTTCATTCATTTCATTCATTTCATTTCATTTCATTTCATTTCATTTCATTCATTCATTCATTCATTCATTCATTCATTCATTCATTCATTCATTCATTCATTCATTTCATTCATTCATTCATTTCATTCATTCATTTCATTTCATTTCATTCATTCATTTCATTCATTCATTTCATTCATTCATTTCATTCATTCATTCATTCATTTCATTCATTCATTTCATTCATTCATTTCATTCATTCATTCATTCATTCATTCATTCATTTCATTCATTCATTTCATTTCATTTCATTCATTCATTTCATTCATTTCATTCATTCATTCATTCATTCATTCATTTCATTCATTCATTTCATTCATTCATTTCATTCATTCATTCATTCATTCATTTCATTTCATTTCATGTCATTTCATTTCGTTTCATTCATTCATTCATTTATTTATATATACATGCGTGTGTGTGTGTGTCATGTGTTGAACAGTCTCAAGTCCTCCATTTCAGCACAACCATGGCCCCGCCTAGGGACCTCATCAGGCTTTGGATCCTCCCTGACAACTTCCTTGACATCTTCCTTGGCATCTTCCATGGCATCTTCCATGGCATCTTCCCTGGCAATCCAAAGCAGGATACAAACCCAGATCCAACGCCTCCCGTGGAGAATGAACAAAACACCCATCACCCATCGCCCATCCAGCCAAATTCATGTTCTGTTCACATGACATAGATGACAAACATATCGCCTTCAGCCCCAAAAGTAAAAATTGATTAACCCAGCTATTGACTCACAAATTGAGGAAAAAAACGCAAACATTGCTGAAGGAAAAAAGTTTGACCCTGCCTTGGTGCTCTGTCAAGGCTTGGGGGCACGCTAGCCTTAGCAACAAAGCAAATCACAGCATCCGATTGGTCAAGAAACGAATGTGTGAATGGAATAGTTGAAGAGTTGTTGCGAATTCCTATTGTTCATAGCGTTTCAGGCATCTGCAGTGATTTCGCCATTGTGGACCTGCTGTCCTTTCCATCGATCCCTGAGACACAGAGATAGGCTCCCAACTGTCCGCTGAGCCCTTCTCTGTCTACCTATGAGAGCCAGCACACACCAACGACGATTAAAATGACAATTGACAACGGTGCGAAAAGAACATGCAATGTATTATATTTATATGATTGTATGATACTGTATAAATAAATATAAATAACGAGGTTTGCTCATGTTCATTCAGTATACTGTTCACATTCTTTTCCTTTAAAAGACAGGAAGATTCAGCTGCCCAGCTGCCCAGCTTCCCGGCTCGACCTTTCTCAGTCTTTCTGGGCGAGGGCTGGTTCTCTGAGCCTCGGCCAATGTCCGAGGCCAACCGGTCACCGGAAGTCAGAATCTTTGGACGTGGTTTTTTCTGTATGGAGCTTGCCGCAAAGGACGCAGCTTTCAGGCTGTATCAATGAATTGTAAGTAATTTATAGTAATTTTATCAACTATTGCAACTGTCTACAGTTACAACTGATGCCAAGAGGTGTGGGTGTGAATCCTTCCGCATATCCAAAGTTGTAAAGTGAAGCGTTCCACTCCAGCAAGTCAACAAGTCGCATGTTGAAAGGTTCCTACGACCATAAAAAAAATTAGAAGAACACTCAAATGTTCAAGAACATTTAACAAAGAATGGTGTCTTTCACACCATCTCTTCTACTCTAAGTTGGTGAAAATGCAAACCTTGATACAATGCCTCTCTTCAACTGCACTGTTTTATTTTGACCTTGTCTGTGTGTCGTATAATCCAAGGGCAGCATGTTTGGGTGCCATGACCAGGCTCTGCGTGGGCCTGAAGTTCAGCCTGTTGGCGCAAAACGATCCTAGGATATGAGGCACAAACCTTTGACAAACTCTGCTTTCGGAAAGCGCAGTGGACATTCAGCCTCAACAATTCTCAACAGATCATGGAGATGTTTATCCCACTGTGCGGCAAGTGGCCTCCCATCCATCATCGTGGAGCCGTAGAGTCACTCTTTCTTCCTGTCACTTGGCTGCACGTGCTGCACCAAAGAAAAAGGAAAACAACAAACATATAGAATATAGAAGCGCTTTGCCGAGCGCTTCTGATGTGTCAAAGCTCAACATTTGCCACCGTCCACGCGGTGAATGTTGCGTGTTGTTTCATCCAAATGGGCATCTGTCAACAGCACGACCCATCCCCACCTTTGTATCGATGGAATCCAGAGCCAATGACACCAACAGGTCTCCAGGGAAGGCCGGGAAGTCCTGGCTGCTGACAGAGCATTGGGATCAACAAACACTACAAAGCGACCAACACAAACCAAAAACAGGCCTCTCCTTGAATTGTTGCAACCAATAAGAAATGTATTTTCTTCATGGAATCTGGAATTGGCAGAACCGGGTATTTCCGAATTGGTTGGTCCAAGAGTTTGGATAGCCCCAAAATCTTTTGGACCCTCTCAGTTAAGTTGAGAAACTGTTGGGCTTAGGCGGTTTCAAGAGGTTCCAAGTTTCAAGATGTTTCAAGATGCTTCAAGATGTTTCAAGATGTTTCAAGATGCTTCAAGATGCTTCAAGATGTTTCAAGATGCTTCAAGATGTTTCAAGATGTTTCAAGATGTTTCAAGATGCTTCAAGATGCTTCAAGATGCTTCAAGATGCTTCAAGATGCTTCAAGATGCTTCAAGATGCTTCAAGATGCTTCAAGATGCTTCAAGATGCTTCAAGATGCTGCAAGATGCTTCAAGATGCTTCAAGATGCTGCAAGATGCTTCAAGATGCTTCAAGATGCTTCAAGATGCTTCAAGATGCTTCAAGATGCTTCAAGATGCTGCAAGATGCTTCAAGATGCTTCAAGATGCTTCAAGATGCTGCAAGATGCTTCAAGATGCTTCAAGATGCTTCAAGATGCTTCAAGATCTTTCAAGATCGTTCAAGGTTTTTCAAGATTGTTCAAGACCTTTCAAGATATTTCACGATCTTTCAAGATCTTGAAAGATCTTTCAAGACCTTTCAAGATCTTTCAAGATCTTTCAAGATCTTTCAAGATGTTTCAAAGGAAAATCTTCAACCTCACTGACTTCACCAGAAAGTTGATTCAAGCGAGGCCAGCAGGACGATCTGCGACGTGGGCAGCAAGCCCTGCCATTCAGCTGGGCCAAATCCCAACGACGGTCACATGGGTCCAACCAAAACGTGGAAGTCTGGGATGAAATGAATGAAACACTTTGAATCCTTAATGGATGGAGAGCCAATTTTGATGCAGTGACTTTCTGGCATTGCCACCGTCGGAAGATTTCTGAAGCATAATGACATGATAAGCAAATGTGCTGGCAAGATTGGCGCCTGAACCAAGCAGCCAAAGTCGATCATCGCCCCTTCCTGCAGAGTCCGCGGAAGGGCCCAGAAGCAGAAATCTGGAAATGGGATTGGCCGTCCTGTGCTTGATTTGGAAGGAAATTCGGAAATTTCCAAAATCCACCCAAGTGGCTTGTGGGAAACCAGTTCAGAAATCCAGCCCATAATTGGGGCATACCTCATCATACCTGCATCACACAGTTCTACTGAGCTCCCCACCTCAACAAAGTCGGTCACCTCGAGTCAGTAAATGTGAAACGGGGAAACTCGCAAACCTCATCAAACTGGGGAAGATTTAAAAAAAAAAAAACTGGTACCAAAATGTACCAAAACGATGCGAAAGACTTTGTAAGGATGAAAAGATTGACCCGAGACAGTTTCAAAGGAGAGGGACATACAGTCCTATAAACTACCCAAAGAAAAGTTGAAACAGTACTGAAACTAGTTGAAACTGTCAAATAGAGATTCGGAGTTCATGGAATGGCCATTGCTTGCAAAGCTCGGGCTTGCAGTCCAAGTCACCCTCCCCTGCACAAGGTCACCCTCTGTGAAGCTGCTGAGCGGGCGCCTTAGGCTCGACCCTACCTGCAACTGCCTGTGAAAAACTTCAAAAATTTAAGCTGCTGCACTTCAGTTGGACAGTGACTGGAGGCCAATGTTTTTTCATCAGAATACTGATGCATTGCAAGTGCTGCAATCTTTTCTGGAATGACATGCCTCAATCTCACTTGATCTAAGACGACCTCCGACAGTTTGCCAGGCTCCGTACCATTTCGATCTGGGTCTGGAAGGAGCAGAGCCTGTACAAGTTTCTGGTTTGTGGGCTCAGCTGCTTTTGGTTGAATGATACAATGATACATGCACAAATCCCGAGCCAGCAATTGAAAGCTTAAGGCTCCCATGTGTCCAAGCATACCGAGACCGTTTCATGAGAACCCAAGAAATGACCACGCCATTTCTTCCGTAGCCTCCAGATTCCACTCGTGCAGCTCGTTCCCAGCGAGCATTCGCCTGCGATTCTGGACCAAGAAGCAGCTCTGAGGATCTCGAGGATTAATCAGATTACAAACAGGGACCAGCCCCTCCAGCACACGTCCCCTCCAAATGCATGACCTGGTCTGTAGTGAATTCTTGGGGCAGTGTTCGCCATATGCACATCACAGTACCAACCTTGGGCTTCGGTTCATCGCCAGGAGTCCATAGGCCTCAGAAACCATCTGAACTGCGGTCAAAACCATGAAAGAAAATGCTCATCCTCTTAGTTTCAAAAACTCCAAAATGAGTGCATTGGGTTGTCTCCACGATTAGTTGCACATTCCGGATAAAAATTGTCCAACTTGACACAATACAAATTGAAGTCTGATCCGGGACAAAATCACTGCAAGGCCGAAGCCGGACCCTTTGATGCCACCTGCATGGCCTGCAATTCAGACACGTTTCAACCGGATGGGCAGCGGCTGACAATGCGCACAGGACCATCTTCACTGTTTTGAGCCATACCTCTTAATCTTTGTTGACCGGTGTTATTGCTCTTGTTGACAGGTGACCCAAAAATATTTAATGCCCTTTAAAAAATATATCATCTCAGTCTTACAAGGCACACATCTCCGGATTGGGTCCTCTTCCATAAGCTTTTCCACCGACTTTCCCTGGCCAGAAGGTAAACCCTAAGGAAAATGATGTCAGAGTGAAAGAGAATGAAAAGGGGTCAGCCACTGGGCATCCCAAAACAGTCTTGGCGGGTTTATGTAATTGAAAAAAAACACTATGACTTGACCACAGTTGCACTTCAGTAGCATATTTTTCCGGTGCAATACGCCAACCCCCCTGCTGTGCACCTTTGGTGAGGGTCACTTCGATGGGTGTTCGCCTGGGATAAATTCATTGTCATGCTCTTGGATGCTCTTGGACGCTCCTGGCCCATCCCAATGATGGCGACCTAAAATATCTAGAATCATTGAAAATGATCTCCTCTGGATACTCAAGTGGGTTGGGGGCATACTGACACAATGCTAATAACTCGATTGAGCTCATCGCAGCTTCACAGCATCCCGGTCATATCCTGGACAAACATCGTTTGGAAAGATGATGGGAATCAAAAACTTACTTGAGGCCAAAGGGAAGGGAACGAAAACCTAAGGAGAGATGTGTATTGAGTCAATTGATTAAGAGAAGATGTTGCGTGTTTGAATGTCATTTTTGGGCTGAAATAAGCTACAATTCGATGTTGCCGACACGCTAAAGAGTAGCGTGTCATGATATCCTAGCTGCTACTAGCTCGCATGCACCTAATCATTCCACAACCTTCCCCCTGACATCATCCTAGCATGCCAGCGTCAACATTACCCTCCTAGTACTCTACTTGCCAAAAACAAAGTGCCCCCAACCGAACGCGCTTTGGTTGAACCACTTTGCAACCATCTGATTGAACCTCTTTCCCTCGGCCTTTATTCCTTCCTTTCCTAAATGTATATATATATATATACACATACACGTATATCTATGTGTATGGTATTTATATATAATATATATATATATGTAAAAATACATTTATAATTATTTAATTCATTCATATTTAAATGTATATCTATCTGCCTAGCTGCAATTCGATATATCTATAATCTATATGATCCTCTTTTTATCATCACCTTCTTATTGCTATTCTCTTTTTTATCTAGGATGATGAGGAAAGGAAAGGAAGGAAAGGAAAGGAAAGGAACAAAGACCAGAAAGGCGTGTTACAGTAGTTCCAAGAAAGATGGCCTTGAGCTGGCAAGGTTTTTTTTTCTAGTCCTGGTGCCTTTCCTTTCCTTTACTTGGCACAGGCAAGGTAAGGAAAGGACAAGAAAGCAAAGGGTCCAGGACTAGCGTCTTTGGGCTGACAAGCTTCCAAAACCAGTTCGACATGAAAGATCATGGAAGCTGCATCCAGTCTGCCCCCAATTCATTGATAAAGCAAATCCAACTCCAGCTAGCAAGCTTTCGTGCACGACCTCTTGGGACCCATCCAAAGCTGAAGCAATTTAGAGGTTGTTTCTGTCTCAACACATCATCAAACCTGCACAGCAAACAACTATAAACAACCCATCAGCATGTCCTCGGCCCCCCGGGATCCCCAAGTTGGAAAACTCACGAAAACTGCACAAGTTTAAGCAACGCCCAGATCTCCCCCGTTGCGCACCATCGTCGCGCATGGCTGCACGCCCTGCAGACTTGGCACGGGGGCCACGCCTGGGATGCCCAAGCCCCCTTGAACCGATGAGTTGTGTATGGATCAAGCCTCAAAGTCGCTGGGTCTTATTGATGTCAAAAAAATGTTCACTCCCACAAATACTCTATGGATCTCTGCTGATCTCTGTGGTATAATAGTTATTTTATAGGTATTGAGTTTTGACCCATTCCCATGTGATTCCATGATGGTGTACAACAAACACACCAACAAACCCCACATAGCCACCTAGCACTTGCTGTATGACATGAGCAAGACCCATTAATTTAATTGCATTTTATATATCCCAAAACGTTGTCAAATTGTAATGTCAACGGCTACGACTGGGTATCAACGACTCTGCTAAAACATCCATATCTTTGCAGATCGCCCAGCTGGAAGACGTGCCACTCTAAGCACCACATCTGGGGCCAAGGCATTGGACCTTTTCCAGCCTGCAGAACGATGATGTCTTTTGTCTAGACATGTTTGTTTCCTCCGGCCTTCACATGTTTAAAAAAATGGCGTTTCCGGTTCTGATCTTTGGAGATGATTGGACGTGTGTGATTAGGATTCAAAAGACGAAGAAAACTCGATAAACTCTAGAACCAAAACGTTCTGCACATGACCCAAGCTCTTTATCTATTTGCTCGATTTCGGTCGTAGGATTTTAAAGCAAGCCATCAGCCGCCTCAGCTGGATCCGGTCGGGACAGGGCAAAGCCCTTCGAAGTGGTCTTGCCCTGGCTGCGGGTGTTGCCAAGTACATATGCTTACTAAAACATACTAAAGCATACTAAAGCAACCTGCAAGTCTGCAAGTATTTTGGATCCCAAGTCGATGCTAATGTTGTCCCTTGTAGATGTTGCCCTTCATCCTGTGAACCGACAGTCTTTTGCAATTGATTTCGACCCAATTAAGTGGCATTTCCAGCAGTTGAGACAAAGGCCTTCCGGGCATCCTCTTTACTCCAAAAGGTAACGCTGTCACCCTGCCAAGCACTGTGCATATATGGCATATGTGAATGTGGAGCTCCGCTCCAGGTGACAAATATATACAAATATGATGTTTTGTTCTCTACAGGAGAAGCCTGCCCACTTCATGTTGTACTGAGTCAAGGGTTGGAAAACGATCAGGGCTTCGACAGCAGGCAAGTTGTCAGCTGAGTCTCCAGCCCAAAAGCCATCCTCCGCCCCATGTTCGCCGCGATCCTGGCTGAACATCACAGAAGGCAAAAAGACCTTGCTCCTTACTGCGCCTTACACAATTTTGCCAAGCGAAAAGCAAACCAAATTTCACATATCCGTGCGCATCAAACCTCCTTGTCGTGCCACGTTGGAGCGTCATCAGCCTACATGGAAGCCGCAAACAAGTGTGGAAACAGTTTGAGCCAAAAGGCAATTGGTCAGTACACGATGTGCGGACAAAGGCCACGTGATGGAAAGCTGGAATCCTACCAGCGCAAGCAAAAAGACTGCTATATCTGTGTATCATTGTGTATCTATGTCTTTTGACCTAGCACATGTTCTTTCAAAGAATTTGGGACAGTTGAGGATGAAAGCCAAACGGCCTTGTGAGGTCCGAAGTGGGTGATCCTACCGCTGTGTTTTGTTTGTCAAAAAGAATGTGGTACCCCAACAATCGTGCCCTGCCCACCATATGCTTCTAGTGTGCCTCCTCAAGCAGCTGGCTAGAGGAGGCTGCATCTTCACCCTGTCCGCGGCCGAAGAAGTCAAGCTGTGATCAGCCATCAAAATACTCAACCTGACTCAACCATTAAAAACATGCAACGTAAAATCAACAAACTCGCCAAACGGCCAGACAGGCCAAACATTTTACGAACCCTCGCTGCCTCTTCCATGGTCTGACTCAGTGCAGTTGTTTCTTCACCCTCGGGACAGGATCAAGTAGTATTGACTCATGACAGAAAATCTGACCCAATTTGATGCCCCAAAAAAATGAGAAAAAAGGGGCACAGATGGGCACAGTCTGGTACAGCAAAAACACACCATGCCTCCAGGTCTCCTTCCAGCCAGCTCTTAGGGGCCTGACAAAAAGAAATTCTTGAAGCGATCAATACTTTTGGGGTTGGCTGAATGGTTCCAAAAATAGAACTAGATGATGGCTCGATATTGCTGGCATCGCCCAGCCTGCTCGAAACTGTCGTCACCGGAATAGCTCCATGGGCCTGCCGAGGTCAGTTCGTAGGCAAAGCAAGAGGAATTCCACTGGATTTCAACAAAGTTACTCTAATGGATCAAATTTGACAAATCCTGTTCTCCAAACATCTCAAAACTTGAGCTGTTGAGATCAATTACCGGTACAAGGGTGTACAAAGGAACAGCAACTTTAGTCACTGTGAAAGAGGTATTCAAAACTTGGAGGTGGCATCACATGAGCGCGGCAAAACTATTTCCCTTTTTGAAACTAGCCCAACTGAGTGAAATTGGACAATGGGCCACAATCTTTCTGCTCAAGTCTCGTCATCCTCGTCATCCTCCAGTAGTTCCTCAATCACCTGGGGCAGGGGGAGTAAGGTTTCCCCCTGTGACGCCAACTGCAGGTGACCATTGGAAAGGATGATGCGGTATGGCTCGTCGGTCATGGACTGCTTTGATGCATCCAATTGCTGAAATGCAGCAACAATTCAACCATCCATCTTCTGCAGCTCTTCTGAACCTGCTTGATGCGCCAAGTCTTCAATGGGTTTGCGGAGAATCTCCATCACTTCAAGTTGCTTGGTATATGGATGAATCAGCAGTTGGGATCCACTTGAGATCATCTGAAGCATTTCTTTGATGCCAAAAAACCGTGGGTCACCACTTTTTATTTCCACAGGCCTTCCCTGATCATCCACAGCATCCACTTCTGCTGTGACCAGAACTCGGAATTTGCCGATGCGCAGAAGCTGAAGGTGTTCATGCGTCGTCAGGTCATGCAAGCCATACATTTCCTGTCCGGTTACAAGGCGTTCAAATTGAAATCCCCTCTGGCCAAAATTCTGCTCGTAGGTCTTGTGTTTGCTCATGACCACAATGTTTGTGCCAGGGCACTTCTGCGCCAAATACATGGCATTTTTCTTTCCTTTTTCGCAGAGGAATGCCAAGATGCTGCCACCAATGAGGAAGTCGATGTCTTGAAGATCCACTCTCTTCGCGGCCACATGGAGACATGCCATCATACCACCATGGAAGGGAAAGCTGCCAGCAGAGGTCCGTTGAGGTCTTAGCTCCCGGAAACTCACAGGCAACTTCACGTCCTTCAGAGCGAGCTGATTTACTTGATCATCAGTTTCAAGGCCATCTCTGATGTCATCAGCTGTGACTTGCCCCATGCCTTTCGTTGGGCGACTGGGCGGTTGCCAGGCATAGAAACCCAAATCCTCAAGCACTTCGATGGATGGAAGAAACGATGCTGCTTCTGCTGAGCTTCCCAAGTTGGCACGCTTCTGGACACTTCTTGGGGTGAGTGTTGAACCGCAAAATGTTCTGCAGCCATAACAACTACAGTGGCCATAGTAGCCGCAATAAGTAAGACTGAGGAGTAGCAATATCTTGCGAAGTTTGGCTTTCCACATCTTCCATGAAATCTTCCGAGCTTCGCGAAAACGGATTGCCTACTCACATGAGCTTGACTGAGCCCAAAAGCTTCAGCAAGGACGGTTCGATGTGCTTCAACCCATCCACACCTTTCTTCGTTGGCAGGTGGATGGACCCCGGGAGCCTCTGGCAGCTTTGTTCTGCCCATGACCTTACAAAGGGGAGTGAAAAAGCGAGGTAAACATGAAACGATATGATATATCAGATAAAAATCATTGAAATTTCATTGAATATCATTTAAATGTTAGTGACAAGATGTTACAGGTACATCTATGACTTCTTGACACCGTGAAGTTGAAATCCTATGGCTGCTTGCTGTATCACTGGGCTGCTTGCGGAAAAAGCCCAACTTGGAGCTGACTTGCACCGAGCGCACAGATTCCTGGCACCAGGTGAATTATGGTGACTTATGGTGAATCGTGATCACTTATGAACTTATCGCATCTTATCGCTAAGTTTCCTTTGCAGCTGTTGGACCAACCTGATTCGAGTTGCGAGGCTGGGGAGGCTCCTTCACCACGCTCTGGGAACCTCACACTGCAGGGACGGTCTTAGCAGGTCATGGCCACCTTCAAGTGGGCCGTGATATCCCACTCCTAAGGTCATGACCATGTTCTCGTCCTTCATCTGCTCCTAGGCAGCCACTCTACTGGAAAGTAGAAGTTCACAGTTTACCTCCAGTATGGGTCCCCACAGGTTACTAACACCTAGATCCTGTTCAGCAATTGTGTATCTAGATGACTGAATGAATCTTAAGTAATTACGGATGACCGGATTAATAATTATAGAACTTGGAATCTTATGGATCCCAGATGGTCTTGAAGACCATTCGAACCATTCAGCTGGTGCAGTTGCTCGCCTTCAGGCACTGGTTTTGCTGGCTTTCTTCTGGGGCCTGCAGTCAGCAGCCCAAAATCATCAAATCCATTAATCTAATAGATTTGACTGGGGATGGGTCAAAACGATCAAAACCCCCAGAATTCAGAATGCATGATCTGATACAAAAAAATGTACTTAACAACATCTAAGAACGTCTAGAAACAGCATTAAAGAAGAACTAATTTTGCCGGTGGCAATTGGTACTGTAGAATCTCAGTGCCTGCTACTGGGGATTGCAAAAATCCAGTACCTCCCCAATGCAACTTTGTGAGCTTCCGGGCCAAAAAATCCCAGAAGGGCACTTCGCGTCATCAGGTGCTCCTCAAAGAAGTTGATAGCTGATCAGTATAGGGCCCAGGTTATGAATTCACTGAATTTACATGAATTTACATGAATTTACAGAATGTTCATTTCCTGATGGGTTCCACTTCTCCAACGTGCGATGCGGCGATGACTCCGCTGACCCCGCTGTTGAGCACTGAGGTTATCGCTACGGCAGGTTAAAAAGGTGCCAGGCCATGGCCCCGGACACCACGCATTGTTGGAGATTTCAGCCGTTGAAACATCTCGAAACATCTCGAAACTTTGGGTAAACCATGGGAAAAATTGGGAAAACCTCCAAGTTTCCAGTAACTTTCAACATCAACTGGTCCACCTGGTGTAGTTTAGGAATGTTTAGGACATGTATCGACATGTTTTGACGTGGGTAGGGCAGGCTGTTCCGGGCTGGGGTTGGCAGTTTGCGGAGTTGGCAGGTTGGGTCCCACTGGGTTGGCTCAGGTCGGCTTTGGGTGCTTGGCACTGAGCTCTGATAGCTCCAGCTTGAAGCAACGAACAGCATCGAGTGGCAAGAAAAACCCTACAATGTCGCTACCACACTTGTCCTGTTTGTCCTGTTTGTCCTGTTTCATGCGCAACCCAGATCTTCAGGCTCATTTGTTCAGTGTCACAAACAATCCCCAGCATGGAATAGCTACACAGTAGGTGGCTTGGAATATTCGAAGCCAAAACAACTTTCTATGCTCTCCAGGGGTCCAGCAGACTGGAACCTCCCACCTTCATCCACCTTCCATGTCTGTGCTTTTCTCACGTGCAACAGATCTTACCTTCCACTCCAAAAAGGAGTGGAACGGCGAGTTGTCTGCATTGTCTGCAGGGCGGCTCATGTCCCACAACTCTCCCAAACTGCCACTGCCTTGGGCAAAACACTTCTAAGGCATTGCCATTTTGATTGTATTGTATTGTATTTCGATGTATATCGATGTATTTGATATAATGTATATGTATAGATGTTGATGTATTTTGATGTATTTTGATGTATTTTGATGTATTTTGCATTTGAAATTGTTCCCACATCGGAGAGACTGCAGTGCCGTCCACTAGGACCACTAGGATCACTGGTAGGATTCCCTATCCAGCGCTGACAGCGAATTTTTGCCACTCTGGCATCTCAACAAAACAAATCAGAACTACCGCTAGCGAAACCTTGGATGCTACAAAGAGATCATGTCAGGTCGTCAAACAGTCAAGCGAGACTATATCATACTATATCTACATGTCAAAGTCCTTCGCCTCTTGAATTCAACTTCGTTCTGACCTCCAAGCAGAGTTGGTGGGTCGTTTGGAAGAATGGAGTTCTTTGACGGTCTCATGTTACATCTAATCTCATCCAGTTGTTGAAAACGCTGACCAAGCTCTAGTGGAAAGTACCAAAAAGGCATTACAGTTTTCAATTGTTTGCGCAACAGGTTGCAGTGACATCCCCATGAAACATCATGAAACCCAGATCACGCAACATGCTTGACCAAAACATTGTATTGAAACAATTCAGCTCAGCTCAGCAAAACAGCAATGCAAGACCAGTCGCAACCCAAAAGTATTGAAGAGAAAGAATCCTACCCATTCCTACCCTACATTGCAGGGCCCATCGAGTTTGGGCCTCGTGACGAAACGTCATCTCAGGGTCAGCCTGTAGACGCAAGAAGCGTCGGTCACCATGGCACTGACCGCACGTCTCCAATTGTTCATTGCAACATGTTGGGCCGATCAACATCAACGGACAATTGATCTCTGTTGTACCACACCCTGCAAACAGCTTCAAAACTGAAAACGATTTCTGTCAACGCTGACCCCTGAGAAGCAAACCGAACTCGGCGAGCTCACGGCCGACTCAGCCCCAAGTGGCGCCTTGTGCTGTGGATTCTGGGAACCCGAATTGGTCAGCCATCGTCAAAGCGAGCAAGGTCTTGAAAGGTTATCTACTTGTAACCGGGAATATATGGCCACCAAAGAAAAACATCTTCTTATCTTCGGCACACAATCCATCTGAGCAGCAACAGGCCATTCTTCACTGAAAATGAAGGCAAATGCTTGGCATACAATGGATTCTCTCAATGCATCAGGTCGCAAAACTATCAAATGCAAATGAAAATGAAAGCCCAAAAATTCTGTGAGAACCTAACCGCAGCCATGTTAACAGCGGGAAAAGTCAACGCAACAAACTTGCACTTTGTCAAACCAAGTTGTGGACCTAGAATTGCCATGAAAAGAAGGTTGGGGTCCAGGGAAAAAAAAACATCTAGCAGTGCAGCCAGCAACCAGCAACCGGATCGACTAAAGTGGTGGAAATTGTGCCAAGGAACCCATGAGCTCGGAGGTCTGAAATCTTTCCGGGATTCGTCAGAGACAACCTTGGTATCTCACGGAAAACAGTAGGTGTCCTTGCCTGCGCATGTTTGACAGGTGGAGACTCCTCTACATTGATCGTTCGGATTTGTTCGGCCTATTCTGCCTCATCCATCATGTCGAAGGGTTGAAATAAGATCCACTTTGCTGAGATCAAACATTCTCAGGGCCCAATGACCAAAGATGCCCAGAGATAACCGAGGCACCCAGGCACGGGCCCCATCCACATTGGCCCAATTGGCGTTTTGCTTGCCTGGATGATGAATTGACCCGTAGCCACCAACAGAGTCACCAGAGGTTCAGATCCAAAACTTGCCAAAAATGGTTGCTATATGTTGCTATATGTTGCTATATGTTGCTATCATATGCTGCCATGACATATCAACACCAAGGCACTGCGAAGACACGTCGAGTCACTGTCCGAGCCGCTGGGCAGAGTCTGAGGTGTCTGAGTGCTGATCTTGCTGGGCGACACCAAAGAGCTCCAGTTCTGCTCGTATTGGCACTCCAATTCCGTCCTCCCATCAGCACCTAAGGTACTCCCTAAGGTACTCTCTGGAGAAGATATGGAAGACTTTTTTGGCGACTTCAAGATCCGTGACTGCGAGATGTCAAAGACAGAACATCCCAAGCCAGGATGATCAGAATGAAGTTGCACGACTTCAGGACCTTTCATTTCATTTGTTTCGATTTCCACAGCTTCTGGGATCTCGTAACGCACTTTGATGGTCGGAAGGCAGCTGGAAGGCGGACATTCGTCTTTGACGGAAGGCAGCAGCTTGCTTTCCAGCTCGTTGACAACCGTCATCAAGTATCTATGAGCTTTGAGAGGATCAGTACAAGTAAACCATCCGCTTTGCTTGTGATACCACTCTTGTAGCCCACAGGCTTGCGGACTCTCATATTGCTGACACAACGAATAGGATTCTGCCTTCAGTTCCTTCCTAAAGCAGGACAATTCCATGATGACCTGCTGTCGCGATGTCCTCAGTGACTCAGCATCCATGAGACAATGACTGATTCCATACAGCACGAGGTGAGTGGAGAGTACTAGGAAGAACAAATGATCCTTGGTGAGTTTCCTCAGTTTCCTCAGTTTACCCTGGGAAATGCTGAAAAATGTGTCTTTTCACAACTAAGCCTCCTGTTTGCAGCCAAGGTGCTTTGGCAAAGCCACGACACACGTGGCCAGTCTCAAAAAGTGCCCAAGCATCGGGTGCACCGTCCTTGACGCCCCGTGAAATTGCTGGGAGCTTGAGTTGGATCGGAAAGGACCATCTGCGGTGATCGAATCGCAAGACCCGGTGCCTCTTTGCATAAATCATAAATATCAATAGGAATATCATGAAATATGATGTTCAGGGAAAAGTGTGGGATGTCATCACAAACCTTGTGGTATCTCATGGTTTTGACTTGTGCATCAAAAATATCGTTGCATTGATCCCCTATCTTCAGCCATCGAACCTTGTCATACATCCATTTTAAAGGCAAGGCTCCGAGGTGGTTGGCAGCTGAATTCATCGATGTACAGGTCCTAAGTCTTGCTGCTCACAAATGAATTGGTAGCTCTAAATTTAAAGGCCACTCCTCAGGTTCTTTCAAATGGGGGCATATCCAGCTATCGATCATTCAACCGTTTCTTGGACTCACTCTGTAGGTGAATTTGGATTTTAGGAAGATGTTTGGGACGCAATCTGCAAGAAGCCGACAGACTCGTCACTCAATCTGAGGCCCCGTGCACCATCATTGAGCCGCCGCCAACCACCCGGCACGGGGCAGCGTTCTGCCTGTGCCACCAACCACAGCAGTAGGTCTGGAACGGAGGAGCCGAGCCTTGGATGGCCATGGCTCAGGGCATTGGCTTCGTGACACAAAGGTGGGGGGGCACTACATACATCAATTATTTTTGGTATCTCCCAAAGTGAACCCTGATTGGTGGATACGGGATCGCCCTTGGTGTAAATCTCCTTGTCCCAACAACGTTGCAGATTTTGGACCCGGTCTAAATTCATATGTATAGTATGCGTATGTTACCGACAATTTTACATCCATTTCCGGCTACAAAATGGCCACAAACCCATTGAAAAGCCATTGGTTAGTTACGGTTGGTAAACATCCTATCCCAGGCACTGATCCACCAGATCTTTCTGTGTGGATTCTCCCGGCTCATCCGGCAGCGGCGTAGTCAGAGCCTTGCACCGGAGCTGCGCAAATCCTGGGTGCAGCAACCATCAAGCCACAGACGTGGCCAGATGTTCCATGCGCATTGTGCTGTGTCATAGTCTAGTATGCATACCACGTGTAAATCTATACATAGTAATATTATTTATATATATATATATTGAACACGTACGTATAGATAAATGTACAGTATACAATATGCATTGTGTACAATAGTATACGTCCAATGGCAATGAGATCAGGATGGAACCCATACCCATGATAATATATTGAACAGACAAGCATGGCCCATGGCTGCAAAGCTTTGTACTGCTTGGACCCAAGTTTCTGAAATGCCTCGCTGCCAAAAAGCGGAGCTTTGCTAGCTCTTCTGGGCTGAGATCCGCAGAAGGCACATGCACCATGGCAAATCACGGTTTTATCTTCTAGTGATTCTCGTTTGTCAAAGAAAAATTGCAAGAGTGTCTGACAGTGGGGAGATGTGGGGAGGCAAACCATCATCACGCTCTTGTCAAGCATCTTCAGCTTCTCAGCTTGTGAGCCAAAGACCCTCACTGACAATCGGAAACCACCCTGACAAGAGTCTCCCTCGACTATGAGTTGCTTCAGACAATTTGCTGCTTGCTCATGCCCGACTCGTGCAACCCATCCATCACTGAGGTGTCCCCGCATAGTGGTTTAGGTTTAGGTCTCTCAAGCATGGAATCCAAGCTGCTATCAACTGGATCATGATGTATCTCAATGATTGTCAATGTATGTACAGGTGCAAGCCGTTTGGGCTTAAGACCCAGCAGCTGCGAGCTGGCTCCCCTGGCAGAGCCAAGATTTGTTCAGTGGAAATTTGTTAAGGGTGGATGACAGTCCGTAGGAGGCTTGGGAGGATTTCCCTGCAGCAGGATTTCACATCAACAGGTGCATGAATACCAAAACTGAGTCCATATTGTGACAACATCCAGAACCAAACGCTGGTGCTTGATTCAGGTCGACAAAACCCGACAATGACTACATCATGTTCACGATGATTGAGAGAAATACTTGTCCAAATTGTGTAGAATCTGTGGCGCTCAGGGTGAAAGGGCCTGCCAATACAACACTGGCTGCTCTAAGTGTCTGTCCTCAGAGCAACTTTCTAAGTGTCTAAGATTGTCTAAGTGCACTTCAGCAATTTTTCAACTCTCTGTGTGCAAATGGAATGACGGGGCCGCTACCCGCATGGCCGTGGCATCCCAGAAGTGCTGAACCTGCAATGGCGACAGTCATCCATGTCTCAAGCCACGAGAACGCCCGGTTTATGACTTCAAATGTTTGTAGATGTCCCACGAAATAGATTAAATAGACCATACGTTTGTATTTGTTTGGGGCCTCAATATGACAGCAAATCGTCTACACTCAGGAAACAAATGAAGCTGTCAACGCTGCAAATATTTGTATGTACAGCGGAAAAATGTGGGAAATCAGGAGGACATTAGTAATGACATTAGTAAAATCATCAGTCATCATCAGTCACTAATCCATCCAGTTACACATCCACAGCAACTCAGCCAGTGACGAAGCGAGCCCCGTCCAAGCGCCGCAGCTGCGGGCGCCAGGGCCTCGAAAGAATAGGGACATCATGGGATGTCTCCAGAGGTTGACAGCCCATTGATACAAAATGATGATACAAATTGATATGATGATGATACAAGTTCTCCGTTTCCAAGTGCAAGCTGTATCAAGTCGTGGCTGTTTTGAGTCATGAGGGTGGTTCAGGGCTGTTGAGACTTAACACCTCCACAGGACAAGGCATCAGTGGAAGCTGTGGCTTAAACGCGTCCCGAACGGGTGCAAAAATGTGTACCTGCCAGGCTGCCAGGATCACATGCCACGACACAATACTTAACAACTCAGTACAATGGAAAACACGACGAGACAAAAGAAAACAATGCAACATAATGACATAATGCAACAATGCCAATACATACTAGAGAAGGTTGCACCGTTTCAACGACATTTGTCTGAACCAAATGTCAACGGCGTATCCAGAAAATCTCTTGTCAGCTGTGCCTTTTTGAAGCTGGACACAATCCGGTCCAGCTGCTTCCCAAAGACATCCTCCAAGTACCTGCGGCCCCAGCGCTTGTCAGGTACCGGTTAACGGAAAACACATGGCCATGTCGCACTTCTGCAGAGGGCACGCATCAGAGAAAGGAGGATTCACACTCACAACCTCAACAAATGTGTCAAAATGTGTCAAACAGAACCATACTTTGTGCATACTTTCTTTCAATCAGTTGATTCAAGTACCAGAATTGGCTTTCCCAAAGGCGTGTCTTGGGGAATGCCAATTCGTGAAAGATTTCTGCATCAACTCCACATCATCTGAGAGCAGAACAACTGTCGAGGGCCACTTATCCAGCACACTTGGATACCTCCACTGCAGCGGGTACAGTAGCCAAAAAAAGAACAGGACTGCGACTGCAACCTTTTGTAAAGGCGTAAAGGCCATCTGAAACGCCGAAGGTACACCCGGGTACACCCCAAAGCTTCGTGCTTTCACTGTTCACGTTCCTCATGGGTCACGCTCCCGCAGATCCAAAGACCTCTTCTGCGTGTGGAAAACGAGATGCAAACCTCAGTTCTGGTTTTTGATATTTTTGTTGTCATTCATGTGGATCAGCTGGACAAATCTCTACAGCAGGTTCACCCACTAATGGCAACCGGCGAGTTGGGGAATATTCTCAGTGAGATACTAAATGTCACTAGATATTATTCTGAGCTTGAATATTTGAGGAGAGATCCATGAAGGTTTCAATTGGTTTTGGAGGATTTGCACAAGGATGGCGACATTAGAACTTCGTGGAACCCCTGAGGCTCTTCACTTGCCATTGTCAACTTTGGCATTGAATGGCGAAGCAAACAGTTCGTACCTGAATGACCAAAAGAAGAAGTGCTAACCATCATCCGGAAACAGAAAGGATTGTCCAGAAGGGCTCCAGCGGGCCAAAAATGGATATAGATATAGATATGGATATGGATATAGATATGTGATGTTGTATGAATCATTACGGCCCCCATTCATCCATCATTTGTGCATAGTCAGTTGTTCCTCTTTTGTTGGTTCGATCTCCATTTGGGGATTTTTACATCCGACCAGCACTGCTGCGGCACTCAGCTTCATCAGCCGCAGGCGAGGCGGCGCCTCGTGAGGAGAGCTGCACTTTGTTGTCATTTTCATCTTCACCATGGCTGGCTTTCTGGCCACATCCCAAAGGTGTGAGCTCTTGCATGTCTGAGGAATCCCACAAAGCTGATGTGAGCTTCTTTGACCAGCTGGCACCACTGGATTCCTGCAACCACCCAGGATACAGGTCATAGTCCACTGTTGAAAAGCACCAGTGGTGTCTGAGGTCTCATCACATTCTGTTCAGTGCTGAATTTGGAGAGTCCAAGAGTGCTAAGAACTAAGAACTACACTCCAGAGCTCGATAAAGAGACAGCACCCTTGCCATGGCCTTGGAGATTCCATGTTTCTGACCATGTGTCACGCTTCATGCCTTTTCAACGCACACAGCAGTGCAAACAGCACAGGATCCCGCTGATGCACGGGAGGCAACATTGTCCTGAAAGGCTGCTCGATGATGAGTACGAAAGAGTGCAGCAAATTTTGAAGGAAATTGCATCATCTGTGACACTCCTGGTTCAAGAAACCAAATTTTCGGAAGAGTGGGGTGCTGGCAAGGACAGTTGTGCCCAGATCTTGCAAATGCCATTGGTCCTCTGCCAAAGTGTACCGCTTGAGCAATGCCTGGAGTCAGCTAAATATGGTGAGAATCTTATCCCGGCAAAGTCAAGGCGGATCCTTGATGTATCGAAACTACTCCATGTACCAATTCATTTCCCCACTGCGATGACTAGTGACACTTAGTGGGGACCATGATTTGTCATGTTTGGGGTGAGTTGCCAACCTTGGGGACATATGAAAACTTGTCACGCCTGAATGTCGCAGTGTACCACTGGAAAGCGATGTCGACCCACAAAGATCTGAAGGCGGTCATCCGATGTTTGACCGACTACGGCATGGACAAGATCATGAGGATATATGAGGATATGAACTATCAGACCTATCATTACTGTAGCTGTCGGTGGAGACTGGGTTTCATATTTCGCCAAACATGACGCGTGACAAGTGTCAGACTTCAAGTGCCCTGAATAGGGTTCAAATGTCAAACAATTTTGTTCCATCCAATAGAATTTTATAGAATTTTCTCATTTACCCAGACCGGCCTCACTCCAGTTTCCTGATGGAAACTCGGCCACGTAACTTCCAGGCACAAACCTGCCAGTTTTCCAGGCACTCTTTCGACGTGAGTCTTGCATCTCAATATTTGAAACAAAGGACAGGCCATGTATTTTGTGCAGGTCTCAAGAAGTGCCGCTGTTGCCTACCATCATGAAACGCCGTCAGACCTTGATTCGCAAGTGGCAAACTCATGTGGAGGGCGCCCAAGTTTCCAACTATTTTGGTGCCTATCCCGGGAAGATTGGTCGAAAAGGCATTCCATTCAGGATCAAGGCTTCTGAGGCTCCCTCATCATGCGCTTAGAGAACTAATTAAACGAGAACCCAACCATCGAAAATACCTTCGGGAAAAACTTCCCGGCAGCATGTCCCCTTCCTAAAACAGAACATGAAATTATGTTCATGACTTCCAGTTCCGGTCAACATATCCATTTGATTCCAAGCAATGGGGGGTCCTCAATATATAATGATATATACTACCTCTTGGCCTTTCATGGCAGTTTCACCATCAGACCATGACAACCCCCCCGAAAACGAAACATAGTGACTGCCGAACAAGCACAGCGCTGTTGTCTGAGGTAGCTGCGCTGCAGCACGTTGCGCCGCGGTATTTCAGGCAGCCTCGAAGCATGGGCTTCATCAGGGTGAAAGCTGCAACGACATGCGCTTTAACCCAAGTCAGCGGCAGTAGAAAATCAGGTGATCGGTGTCCATAGTGTATGCAACGGGGTTGCAACATCTGGTTTGCCAAGGACGTAGAGTCTCTTAGGGGGAGAATCTTGTGGCCCAAGGTTGAGAGAGACCATGGATGAACATGCACCATCCACCTCACCTGTATCGTGAATTCTTCCTCAGTTTGTTGGCTTATATTATTGCTTTGCAGAAGGTGTTTTCTGAAAAATATCGAAAATCCAGTGTCATCAAATGAGTGGGACAGCTGAGATGTTCAGGAGATTTCCAGAACTATGATACAAATACACAATGCTACACAAGCATCTCCCGACGCCTCTGCCACAAAGCTGAGTTCAGAGAAGGCACCATCGGATCCTACAAATTCACACGCTTGCTGCATTCGCGGAAGTGGTAATCGAGTCATTAGCCATTTAGAACGCTGGTCCATCAGAACAAGGAACATTCACACATGTCCGTACAATCGGTACAATGACCTGAGGTGTCATCGGCACTACAGTAGGTGACCACAAACTTCCAATTGCGTGTTTGACCTTACGCCGTCCGGGTTTTTGAAGTGTAAATTGTAGGCCATACCGTCCATGCAGTCCATTCCCCCTGCCATACCGGCCATACCTACATTGTCGGTGCGCAGCATGCAGCATCCCAAGGCGCACCTCGCCATCTTCTCGTAGCAGGTCATGGTCCAGCAACAAATGGCTCAAGATCTCCTGCCGATCCAAATGGTCCGAACATTGGTGCACTGGTGCCCAGCAGATGATAGAAATATATAGAAATCATTCAAAAATTGATAAAAATTGTAATATTAATATATCATGTTGATTTCTCTACTTCTATAGATCCCTGGATTTGCGATGTAAGGTTCAGGACGCCGGGTCCTGGTAGTTGCTGGCAGCCCCAATGACCTTGGCTCCCCCAAAGCATGGAGGTTTGACCCCAGAGAGGGACCACAGATGGGAAGCACCCAGAAAGACACCCAAATTAAATTACACAAATTGGTCGATGGCAATGGATTCCTTCTTCGAACAGCAAAATCATCTCAAGGATTTTTTAAGGTTCTTCGCGTTCCACGATTTGGATCGCCATTCTTCTGCCAGCTGGGTGGCGCACTTGCCTCGCGTCCAAAATTGCTGACACCTCAGAGTCCACAATCTCAGTGGTCTCTAGCATCGAGAGACCGTGAAACAAATTGAAACGACCAGCTCGCCACGCTGGCCACCAACGTTGAGTGCAGAACGCGAGCAGCATCTGCGGCTGCATTGTATGTATCAAAGTAGGCCTCGGTTGAAGCGCTGCAAGATAGGCGGTGGTGTATTGAGGGAATGTATGGATGATGATCCATGAGCCTCACAATGCATCGTTGGAGAAGCAAACTTGGAGGCTAAGGAAAAGGACTGGAACTTTGCTTCTCATGGTGCTCGGTCTGCTATCCTGGCACGGCGTCTTGCAGCTGGATCGTAAAGGGAAAAACACACCATCCAATGAGAAAACGTTGCGGTGACCGGTGAACCTCTCTCCTACTGCACTTGCAGACGGCCGTCATCGGCCGTCAATGTGCATAATGCGCTCATTTCGAAGAGATTCTCCGGTTAACGGTAGCGGCGTGCCTCCTGCTCCTCACGAGGACTCTGCTCAGGCCTAAGCTTCACAGGCATTGAGCCGTTGAACCTTCGTTGGAAGACTTTGGATGAGCCACCCTGTTTCAATGCGATTTTGGTGGTGGCGGTGGTCAGACTGCAAATATCTTCGAACTCTGACCAGTCAAGCACATCTGAGTCTTCTGCATCTCGCCTGGCATGCAACCAAGGACTAGAGATCATTGAAAATGCAGAATGGTTGTGAAAGGTTATGAAGGGTTATGAAAGGTTCGCAGCTATCCGCAATCTGATGTTGAAAAATAGCAATAGGTACGAGTAGCTGTATAATGCGATTCGTTTGAGCACCAGGGCGCCCATACTGTGCCTGTGGCTGGTTCCGTCCCCGAGAGCTCCTGAGGATGGGCTGCTTGGAAACATCTGGAAACATCTGGAAACCATGTCTGAACATTTTTTTCCTATTCTCTTCATGTGCTGATGTCTGTTGCTTGTGTTGTGTCACACAGAACATGGACTTGCTGCTTGAAAACGACGCTACTTGCAGTTCAAGTTTCTGGAGCATCCTCTGCAGAACCAACAAAGACCTGAGTCTGCGCTTCCGTGTGTGGCCAAGGATGTAAGAAGGGGAACCTGCTATGAGTAAGATGCAAAGCATTGCAAAACCGTTTCCAAATCCAACCCTACAAGGTACCCCAATGAAACGCTATTTATACTCACCTGCCATCTGGCTGAGGTGAGCACGCCCGCAATATCACTACCCATGGAGATGGAACCTCGGGTGTGAAAATGCCGCGGAATCCCTGAGCCCAATGGAAGCAGCAAGATGCTGAGAAAGGAATTTTGAAATTGAAGCAATTTTATGCCATCTAGTCTCATCTAGTCATCAAGTCTTGAGATTTGCTTGTGGGCCACACACAACGTTTCATCCTTGGGCAGAAGCGTTTTGTACTTTCCTTACCTTGAAGTTGGACATACTTGGACACTTTATGAAATTTCAATGGTATGTTCACACAAATGAACGATGTCGGACAATGTCGGATAATCTCTGTATGTATATATATATATGTGAAAATGAATTCGAAAATTGAAAATGATACCATGCCACCGCTGGGAAAACGGCTTCCCCCCGCTCCCTTGAGGCTCCAGCTCCAGTTCCGCTGCCGCCTCCTGGCTGGTGGAGAGAAACCTGGCGGTGTCCAGTGGCCTGGATGATCACCGGATCCTTTTGACATCATTTGACTGTGAAGACCTGGGAAGGCTTGGCCGTGACATCTCTTTGAAGATGTTAAGGACACACCACCATGCAGGAAAGTAAGGGTCCATGACAGCATGATGGCTGGTGCCGCTGACATACCATTGCCACAGCTCACGTCTATTTGGGAAGACTCCCCCCCCATGCGCTTCCTGCCTTCCGTCCCCTTGCCGTTGGCACCTTTGGCCTACAAGGTCAGACAGCCACGCTAGCCATGACGCCTTCAAACAGCATCACTTACATATCTTACATATATCATGTATCACCTTCGAATCACCTTCGAAAACAGCAACAGGTCACGTTGCCAGTGTCCCTCGTCACTAGTCGGAACCTCTTGCAATATGCAGCCATCAAAACAAACAATTCCGAGCAACTTCAAAACAAAACCAGTATTTTATCTATTTTTCCAGGAGCTCTAGAAAGTGTTCACACTTCCTCTTGGCAATTCTGGTTTCAACCAGAGAGTCGGATTATATGTCCAATCCCTCTCCTTTAACTTTTAGTGGTGGAACCTACGATGCGAGAAAAACAAGCGAACAGAACAGGCTCAAAAAACAGAAACCTCGATCTTGAAAGGGCATCCCAGCCTGCGGCTGCTCCGCGTCCGTTCCATCGGCACTACCTGGCAAGGGACCGTGTACTGACACAATTCCACGAAATTGGATGGTTGAAGGATGACTTGAGATTTTTGGCATAGTTTGGGATCATGAATCATGATGTCATCGACCGCAGAAAATACATTCGAATCATGGTACATCCAAAGGTTGAAATTGTTTGAAGTTTGCTGGATTTCGATCCCTCACCTTGCATGGCTTCCATCCGCAACAGCCACCTCGGTCAGGAACGACACTCTCGGCCACAAGGATACATTGCAGAAGCTGAGATGCCCGGGCGGAAGTAAGTCCTCGGGATCAGCCTCCACACCAACCTGGAGGTGGCACTAGAGCATACTACCTGTGTAATAGTTGCACACAGGTAGGCCTACATATACTACCAATGCCCATAATAGCAAACAAGACTGTGGTCGCGATATCTCCCACCCTTGCTTTTGAATCTTTTGCTGTTTAAGTCATGTCTATCATCAGCGCCAACAAGTCTGTACATATCTGTACATCTTCGAGGGTCTCTTTTGATTGTATGAGATCAGAGTTCACGTGTTAATTATTTGTCTGCAGTTTTTTGGCTCGACGTTGAAATAAACAAGACAGCAACGGATGCCATGAAATACATCCGAATACATCAACAGGGCAGACAGCATGCATTTCCTCTTGTGACTCCTGTGCCAAGATCAAGGATTCTGTCCCCGCCTCTTTTCTCCTCCAAACAGATTTGCGGCCGTCATAGGCAGCCCTCGGAAGACTTGCCAACGTCGTACATGCCAACTAATACCGTTGCGCACGCACAAAATGCAACGATCGGTCTTAGACAATGCCAGTGAGGATCAGACCAAACAAGTACATTTGCTGATGAAGCTCCCTTGTCCAGGACCTTCGCTGTTAAATGGGGGGAAACCAACGCAGAGCAAGAGTCAAAATCAAATGAGGCCAGCAATCCAAAAGGAAAGAAAAAAAAAACCACGTCTGGAATGCTGAAGGACTTACTCAACATGCTTCTTAGCTTCATTCACCTCCCTCCAAACCCTGCAAAATTTCGTGGTATTTGGGATCAAGGAGTCGTTTTCCACAACATGTCCAAGGCTCTGACTGCGTTTCCACAGGCCCAAAGGCCCGAGTCCGGTTCCCGTCGCACAGAGAGCACCTGCATCTTCAAGGCCCCGGGTGGGCCATGGAACGCTGTGTTCTTAAGTTTCTTAAGTGTTCTTTGCTTCCGTTGCAAGCACAAGGTTCAACTAGCTATTTCTGCGCTGCAATCAGCAGGGGCAGGAGGAGAACAACAACAACAACAACAACAACAGTCACTCTCTCCCCTTTCGCAGCGCTATGCACATCATACTTTTTGACTGGGATGCGCAAAGGTCTTTGCTACGCTGCCTTCTTTGTGACCTGACTTTGATGTCAGATCACTTTTCATGTTGGGTCCTTTTGAGCCAACATGTTCCTTGGTAATGGACAGCTCCATCACCCTCCTTCCCCCATGTCGTCATGAGAGAATTAAATGGAGGAGTAAGGGGTTGGTGGTGGGATCCTTGAACCCAGAGGCTGCGCCGGTCGATCATGACGATCCGGGGAACAAGTTCCACTACCCGTCACTCTCTCCCCTTTCGCAGCGCTATGCACATCATACTTTTTGACTGGGATGCGCAAAGGTCTTTGCTACGCTGCCTTCTTTGTGACCTGACTTTGATGTCAGATCACTTTTCATGTTGGGTCCTTTTGAGCCAACATGTTCCTTGGTAATGGACAGCTCCATCACCCTCCCCCTCTTTAGGTGATGGGGTTGTCTACTTACCTCACCATGGGTCCTCCCATCTTGTCTGACCTCTTTTCCTCTTACGGAGCGTCTCCTCCGGCCGATCCCCCTTCATCTCCTTCGAAGATTTTGCCAGTTTGATATCCTTGTCGAGCTCTCCTGCCTTCTCGATCAACTTGTCCAAGACTTCAAACTGGATATCCTCGAAGTTCTTTTCGATCCTTTTCTCGGGTAGAAAACCCGAGAACTCGTTGTTTGTGAGTGCGTCTGCTTCAGTGTTCTGATCTCTAGGAACCCAACCTAGATCCAGCTCTAGGTTGCACTTCTTGAGTTGCATGGCAAGCTCCATGACAACTATGGAGAGAGGGTACTTGCAGGACATAAAGTGCTGCAGCACATACGTGTTGCCCAAGTTGTCCGTACTGGCAGACAGTGTCAGTGTGTTTAGGCTTTCCGTGTCCGCCAGGTCGTCTCCAAAGAGGACCACGGCCACTAACACCGCCGTCAGCTCCAGGGACGCAATGTTCCGGAACGGCTCACCTTTCATATATGCCCAAGGCGCATTGCGTCGGTTCAGGCGGATTGAGAACCATCTCCCTCTCTCCCCAGTCTTGTATCGAGGGATCTCCCATCCCCCGATCACTATGCACTCTCCTTCCGCTTTGGCGTCTACCCTGAACGCCTCGCGAGACCTCTCTCTCACTCTCCTTGGTTTGCTCATCGACTCCAAGGAAATTTGCATCTTCACATATTCCAGTAGAATCCTTACCGCCTCCGGAAATTTCGCAAAGGTTCCCGGAGATAGCACTGCTGACCATGCGAAGAGTGGGCCAAGGAATGGCCTGACATGGTGCAGAGCGCCTGCCACAAACCCGAACCTCCCAAGTGCCGAGCGGAGGTCCCTTCCAAGCACTCCTTCTGAGATCAGATGACTGCTGATCCAATCTTCGACCCACTTAACCTTTTTGCTCGAGATTCCCTTCTCGAACTTCTGCACATCAATCTGATATCCTATCCATTGGACTTTGCAACCCCTCCCCTCACCTTCTTCCATGAGAGAGGGACTTCCAACAGATCCAAGATGAACAACCAAAAGAGTAACTTCCTCCAAAAGAATCCACCTGTCGCCACCATCCACCCATCGTCGGCGAACAGCAGATGTAGAATACCTAGTTCCACTCCTGCCAGCACGTGTCCCAGCCGAACAATGCCGGCGGCCAGCCTCTGCCACCAATAGGCTGCTGAAGCGATGCCGAAGGTGCCTCGTGTATGAAGGAAGACTTCTTCCTTCATCTCCTCCTCCTTTCCTGGAAGCCTGAAAGCCTGCAGGCCCCAGTCCTTCTCCTTTACTGGCAGGAGCTTGTGTGCCCTGGCCACATCGTACAGCATTGAGAACCTAACGAGCCCTCTTTCTTCCTCCGCTTGATCTTCCAGGTGCATAAGGACACCGGACGCATCGTCCACCGTCGGGAATCTCATGCGATCCCTGACCTTTATCCGATGGTTCACATCCACCGAATAAGAACCGTCGTGGACGATTCGAACCACGCTCGACCCTTGTTCCTTCGGAACAGCGCCCAGCGCAGCTATCGCCAACCTGCCCGCATACCTCTTCTCGGCTTCCTTCAGACTTATCTTGATGATTGAGCCTCTGTCAACTTCCTCCGCAACCTGTCTTTCTATGTTCACCGAGTTTTCCTCCGCAGACTTATAGTTGTCGGCAAGGGTATCCCGAAAGTCCTCCTCCGTGAAACTAAGGTTCCATTTCTCCTTTTCCTCAAACACTTCGGGTACCCTAGGGAGCTCTTCATCAACTCCCAAGCTCACGCCCTCTGCGGCTACCTCGTCCAGCCATGAGTGGTCCACATCACCCATGGCTTCCAACAAGCTCTTCAGACGTCTGAAGTTCACCTCCGATTCCCTGTCTCCAGACCTTCTCCTCGGGTTGAACCCCAGTCGCTCCAGGGTCACGTCCAGCCTTTCTCTGAATCCTGTCATGACTTCTGCAAATGGGGACACCTCGGCCTTGCCTGCCGCCATTTTCCAAAAGCATCCTTTCACTCCCTCTTCTCCTTCGTTCCCCTTGATCCACTCCAAGAAGAACTTCTTGCATTCCGAGGAAATCGCTCTCCCTTCCTCAGATGTTGCTTCCTTTCTTTCCTTCACCGGCCATCTACCTGGTGAGTTCAGCCCTCCTCCATCGTGGATAGTTCTGTGCTTGCCCTTGTAATAGCACTTGATGGGGCCTTTGTTGCTTCTCCCAAGCCCTGTCTGCGCAGACACAGAGCTCTCTTGTTCTTTGTCCCTGTATTCCTTCCTTACAGGGACCTTCAACTCTTCAACTCTTCGTCTTCCTTTTCTGCATCCCCAAGGTCTTTTCCCTTGTGATCCTCCTTGGGTGCTTCCCCTTCCCCCTCCTTGGAGGAAGTGTCCAAGGAGATTTGAACATGCTTCATGATTGCTTCTGCAATACCCAAGTCCAGACGAGGTGGGTATATGTCGGTCCCCGAAGTGCGGAACCCCTCGTCGCCTTGTTTCCTTGCCAGTGATACCTCCACTTTGCACTGGCAAGTACGTGCCAACGGCCCTTGATACACGTTGTTCTCATCCATATTGGGCCACTGGCCTGGCCCCCATTCTTGAACTGAAGCGGCTGTGGTGACCAGCCTTGTTGGCTTGCGCCATGGTGCGCCCCAACAACATTGATTTATGGCCACTGTCTTGACGGGCCCTTCCTTATCTACTAACCTACGTATCTCTTCCAGCTGCCAGATGCTAGCTGGATTCAATTGCATCCCGTCTTCTTCCCTTTCTACTTGACCTAGATCTTCGGGATGCTCCCCAAACAAGAACACTGGTAAACCATCAACAGACTGGGGATACCTATCCACAGTTTCCCAAACTTCGATAGTGAACCGGACTAGTTCATTTCCCAGATCCAAGTCGTGTTGAAACCTCCGCTTCACCCATGGGTACCCCCACGGATGCTCCTTGCTGCGCAGAGGCGGTGGGCCTCGCAGGTTGGCCATTCGGACACGTGACCAAGTGCTGCAAGGGGGGGTGCAAATAACACAGTGAAACAATCCAGCTGCAATATCGGCCAAAACCTTTGATTGCAACTGTTCTTGGGTGAGATCAAAACCTGACCCTCTTTTGAGGTCGATCTCCTGCGCCTCCAGTCTCCAGCCCGCATCTTTTGTCAACCGACGCAGACACTCGACCACAGACGTCTTACGCTCCGCCCCGGCAAAGAGGTAGAGAACTTGTAGGGTGAAACCCGACGAATTTCCAGCCCCAGCCGGACTGGCACTGCTGTTTACATCGCCAACTGCAGTCTCTTGCAAAACTTCAGGTGACTCTCCTGTCACCTGAACTGTATCCCTCCTCATGTTGTCATCCTTTTCACACAAGGGGGAGGGCGCCCTTGGGCTCTCGTGGCTTCACTTGTCCTTCTTCCCCCCAGCCGTGTCTGGCTGCGAAGCTCCTTTTCCTTTCTTGCACGAATGCGCTGGGTGCGTGCCGAAACAAATCTGGCAGCAGTGCACCCTTCCGCACTGGTAGCGGCATCGCTGGTCCCTGTTGTTCCATGCGAAGCATATGTCACGCCCATCTGGCGTCTTGGTATGGAGGGACTTGCCTTTGCCGCCTTTCGATCGTGCTTTTCCTCCTTTTCCTTTTCCAGAGGGTTGCGATCCCCTGGAATATCCATCCTCCCGGGAGTTGTCTCTCCGGGGAGATCTCGACCTCCTGCCCTGATCCCTTCCGCTCATTGCGGCATCAAGGGCAGCCGGTGTGAGGAAGTAGCGTTCTTTGGTGGTGGAATCCTTCATGGCTTCCTCCAAAGCTCGCACCATGTCGACGCCATCGTTCATGTACTTCACCATCAACTTCCTCACCTGAAACTCGTAACTCAACACCAGTTCAAGGCTTGGTGTTGCTACAACCTCGCCACGGGAATCCTTGGCCTGAAGTCCCATGACATGTTCTCCGAGGAGAAAGTCAGCGTACTTGTTGAACAAGTTGGGACCTATATTCCTCAACTCATGCCTGTTGGGGAATTTCAGTTGTGCAAACAGATACGTGTGACCGAGGAGCTTGACTCGTTGGCGGAGCTCCTCCCCGGTCTTTGGTGGCTTGCTCTCTCCATAGCCCTTCTTGACACGTACCGTGCCATTCTTGTCCAGAGTCGCCGCCATCGGCTCTGAATCTGCATCGTCCCTGCTGAGAAACATCACCAGGGACATCCTCTTCCACTCGCCCGTCTCGATCTGTTCGAACAGCTGCTCCAACGTGCCGGTGGAAGGCGTCACCTTGTCTTCCAGCCTGTAGTGCAGCTGCTCGAAGCGCACTCGCAAGTCCTGCGCTTCTGCCTTGTTCAGCGGAGGGGGCATCGATGCATTTACGGCGTCGGCCTCTGATTGGTTCCTCGTGACCATTCTGGTCTTGCAGGCCTGCCATGCATCGATCATCCCAGCCACTGCAACCACATCTCTTCCTCTGTCGAGATTGCAGTGGTCCACTGCGAAGGTTCGTACATCTGCAGCCGTGTCCCCAATGACTGCAAACAGGCTGATGCTCCTCACCCCTGCGTTCGACAGGGTGCCTTGCAGCCTGTCTGACAGGCCCTTCCTTTCCAGCAGCCCCTGGAAATCTGGATCCAGGAGCTTTATAGCCTGAGCCCTTCCCTCTGCCGTGTCCAGGTCAGGCGGTGGGACTGCTGCCATGCGTAGACACCTAAGCGCGCTCTAACCTCAGTAGCTTGAGCCGTGGTGCTGCCAAACGATTCATGATGCAACACCGTCGCATCACCACATGCAGAAATGACATTCAAGCAAAGTTCAAACGAAGTTCAAAAGCCTCAAACCAAACCCTCAAACGAAGTCCCAAAAGTCCAGTCCCAAGTCCAACTGAAACACTAAGGCAACTGACCAAACCATATTAAACCTTTAGACCTCCTTCAAACTTCCGTAATGCAATCCGGGCTGTCCCGCTAGCTCTCTTCCGCCCCCCCTTCTCTCTGTGCGGTTTTGCGGCACATGCTGACTTGCTTCGGTCCATCCTGGTCAGCGTGTCTTGAGATCTTGTCCCATCGCATCTTGGACGGAACCTCTACTCCTCAGTCCGAAGACTCCTCAACCGACGTGCTGCTGTCGGAAGAGCTTACCTCCCCGTCTTCGGCTTCGCCAGAAGACTCTTCCCCCGCACCTGTGCCGCGAGGGAAGCACAACCTACAACTTCGGTGAAACTCTGAGGCTGGCGGGGGATTATCTCCCACCACCTCAAACCGACTGTAATGGATCCCAGGGACGCGGTGACACTCACCTATTCGGTGGAGCGTCTTCGTCTGTCCCCGACCTACCACGCTCAGCACGTACGTGCCATGAGTCGGTGCCTCTCTCACTTCCACTTCTCCCGCATCTGCATCGTCGAGCCCATCATTCGACTCGTTCTCGCCGTCCAGGGCTGGTATCTTCTGGAAGACCCTGTTGTCGGCCCTCATGACGTTGGCTTCTTCCTCGTCCTCTGATTCATACACAGGACCCTCTGGTGTAAGCCTCACCCGTTTGGGTGTTGGCCCCTTTCCAAAGGTCCTCAGCTTGTCGATCTGCACCTCCGCTGCTCCTGGTGGGAGCCCCATCTCTTCCAGCCTGGATGCAAGGGCCGAAAACACGGCCGCCTCGTCGAAGACATCCTTTCCTCCCATTCTGGACTGATTCCCACTGCGTCAGCCCAGGTCCTGATAGTGGCCCTTTCCGAGTGCTCCGTCCAAAGCAGCCCAGAGCCCACTGGAAGCATCGGGACCATCGCCCCTTCGTACTCACAGTTCAGGTCGTTGAACAACGCCTGCGAGCACTTGCTTGCAATGCCATAGTTGGCCATCCTCCTCGTGAACCCGCTAAGATCACGAGTAGGGCAGGGCAGCCCGAAGTCTCTCTCCTGAAGACCTGCCTCCCTGCCCAGTCTTTTCCACAGGTCGAAGCCGACCTCCAGCCAGTGCCTGTGTCGGAACCAGCACAGGATGTTAACCCAAATCCTGAGTTTCTGAACCTTCTTGCCCGGCCCTGTTGTCTTTGTCTTCGCCAGCACGGCGGTCAGGCCGAAGCTCTGCAGGCTCAGCGTATCCTCCAACAGGCCACACGTGTCGGAGAACCTCATCCCGGTCCAAGTTTTCACCAACCTGAACCATGCATAACATCTGACATATTCTCTTGCCTTCTCATCCATGACCACTGTTTCAAACTCAGCGATCACCTTGACCGGCAAGTGCCAGGCCCTCTTCGTGAATACCCCCCCAGAGTTTTCGGACAGCTGCATGTTGACCTCTGCTAACACATTGCGCACCGCCGGCGACTTATTCAGCTGTTCCTCTGGGGGGATCTCACCTGCGTTCTCCATGAAGATCAATGTCCGGTACACCGAATCTGGGACCGTACGTCCACATGGTTCATTGGCCCTGCACTCCAAGTAGCGGGCAAACTCCGACGGCTCCATCGGCCACGCTCGCCGGAAGGTAGCCATGGTCCACTCCGAGACCTTCTGCCACGTCTTCACATGCTTGCGCAGGGTATTCACCCTACGCCCCTTGCCATAGCGACGGGACAACTCGTAACCCATCACTTCCTCCCTGACCGATGGACAACCTCCGTCTTGTAGAAGCCTCTTCAGTTGCAAGATCCACCGGTTTCTTTCGGTCTTCTCAGCGCTGTCTCGCAGGGTTTGGTTATCCCCTGCCTCGCTGAGACGTCTCTGTAGCTTAGTAGGCCACCTGATGACCTTGGCTGTGCCCGCAAGTGGCACCTTCTCAGCTAGCTTTCCTTGGGCGAACTTCCGCCATTCATTTACCTTCTCCTGGAGACGCTTCTGTTCATGCGCCACCAGCAGCTCGGCTCCTGAGGTCTTACCTTCCAGCTTCCACGCAACTTCCGCTGCTGCATGACAAACTTCGATTAACCCCAGGAGTACTTGAACATCTACGCCCTTCCCGAGCTTCTCTTCCGTTGTCTGCAGGACGACACCTATGACATCATCGCCTGCATCGTGCAGAGTCCCAAGCCTCTGCACATTCCATCCTAATCCCTCTAGAGTTCTCACCACCTCTAGAGGGCATCCACTCAGGCCACCAAGGCCTATCAAAGTGGCCATAGCTCCCAACGGCGAAGCTTCTTGCCCCTGGAACATCCTTGAACCCAGAGGCTGCGCCGGTCGATCATGACGATCCGGGGAACAAGTTCCACTACCCACAACAACAACAACAACAACAACAACAACAACAACAACAACAGCACCAGCACCAGCACCAGGGTGCCGAATCTCGCCGGGGAATTTTGTTCCCATGCCCCAGGGATTTTTTTTCCTGATCTGTTCTGTTTTCCGTCCCCTGCATCTATCCTGATTCCATGCTGCAGCAGCAGCAGCAGCAGCACTCCAGTACTCGGGGAAAAGCAATAAGTTAAGAGGGCGCTGTCCTGGGTTGACAAGGTGCCCTGCATACCATGCAATCCAATCCAATGCCCAGTATGAACGTAGAACATACTCTTGGTTCGTAAACATACTACGTGTACGGCATGCGGCATGCGGCATGCGGCATATACCTCTGTAATCGAGCTACAGTATATTATGCATTACTATGCTATATTTGCATAGTTGTACACAGGCCCATCGTTCTTGTGGAATTCTATCCTCGCTAACGGAAAAAAATGGAACAGGCCTGTGCTCGACCTCCCCTGCGTGAAAGTCGTGCAGTCAGCGGCCCTCCACGTGGGCCTTGCAAACTACAAACTGCGGATTGGCCATGGTGGACCACTCCCAAAAAAAAACGAAGAAAAGTATCAATTAACGTACATTCCAATAAAAATACAAAAACTCAATCCCAGTCACAGATTCATCCAACACAATTTTGGAAGTTGGTTCAGCCCACTGCCAAATATTGTATTCCAGGAAGCAAAGAAAAGCAAGGTCGAAAGAAGCTCAATTGAATGGTTTTTGAGAAAAAGAACAATGGTTCCAAACGTCGAGTGACCTGCACGCAAGTTTTGTGAGACACCCAAGTCCCACACCCCACTGGACAAGAACTTCATTGTCCTGCGGCGAAAATGCAGACGCCACACAAAATCGACTAATTACTGCTGAGTAGCCATCCTCTCTGAGTGGGCATTCTACCATGCCATCAGAGACATGATTTATCGAATTCAGTCTGGCACTCCACGGCATTTCTCATGTTGTGTTCACTCAAATAGCTGCTTTTCTCGAATGGCCATTTCCCAGTACGTGAAAAGACAAATTTTGAATGCACTATATTAATTATATATACATATACAGTGATATATATATATATACGTATATATATATATAATCCCCCTTGCAATTAGGGGGGAGGTGCTGGACCCCTCGATCCAGTAGAGGGCCCCTAGGTCAGGTACCAAAAAAATCTTTACTAAATCAATCTCTGCTCTCCAGACTAGGATGTTAGCTTCTACAAAATCAAGAACTTTCCACAAAAAAAACTGACAAGGCAAATTCATCTTTTCTACAAAATCAATAACCTCACATGAGAAAGTATCAAGTAAACATATGTTGGATTTTTTTTGGGTAAAAACCTCCAGGATGATTCTCATGAATTTTTACAAGTTTTACAAGTCCCATCCAAAGTCCCAAAGTGCCTGTCTTTGATTTTGTTGCATGAATGCACTTACAAGTTACAAGTCCCATCCAAAGTCCCAAAGTGCCTGTCTTTGATTTTGCAGCATGAGTTTGTTTACAAGTTTCACAAGTCAGTCCAAGATGTCCCAAATGGCCTGTCTTTGATTTTGTAGCATGAGTTCCTTTACAAGATTTTACAAGTCAGTTAAAGGTGTCCAAAATGACTGGTCTTTGATTTTGTAGCATGTTTTCTTTAAATAGAAATCCAAAATTAGTTGCACAAATTTTGGTGACAAGGTTCTTGATTTTGCAGAAAAATCTAGAAAATGCTAGAAATGTCTAGAAATTGCTGGAGTATGCTGAGGTCACATCACAACCTTTCACAACCCATGGGCTTTGTTTTCTTATGTTTTCTTGAAGCCCTCGCCTACTCCAAAAACTATAGAATCATATAGCATCATATAGAATCAAGATTCTTCCCTCTCATCATCTCTCACCACTGCAGAATCAAGACCTGATAGATCCAAAGAAAAATTGTCTTATGGAAATGATATTACTACAGAATCAAGAACCTGAATTCTACATCTGATTTCTCTTTACAAAATCAAAAACCCATATATGTTGGGCAAAAAGGGTTTCAGGGGAACTATCCTTTACAGAATCAAATTCATTCCCTCTTACTATCTCAAAACCACTACAGAATCAAGATCTGAAGATATGACATTAAGGGGGCTTTACTAGAAAATCAAAGACCTTAGGTTGTCACAAGCCTTATCTCTACAAAATCAGTTGCATGCCCAAAAAGTAATGTTTTGTGCACTCCCGGCTGACTGTTGGGGCCCCTGTCTACAGAATCATGGACCTACCAAGATATAGTCCAAATATGTCCAAAATTGATGATTTTTGGGTGCTTACCAGCCCATGGTCTTTGATTTTGTAACAAAGTAGGGGTGCAGGAGGGCTCTCCAGAATCGAAGATTTTTGGGGTGCCAGCCCCCTGGCCCCCTCGATTCTGTAGAGGAAATTGCAACAAGGATTATATATATATATATATCTTTGGTGGACTGAATTTGCTGCTAGCTTGTTCGTTTTAATTCTCCAGCTGCCATATGCATAGGTTTTGAAATGAGTTCACAAGTTCAAGTACTCAGCTGGAATTTCCAGGCTCCCTTCGACTTGTTGCGCCTTTTGGATCTTTTTGATACCAAGCTTTATGACATGACCCTGGTCAGCCCCAGCCGCACAGCCAGCAACTCTCCTGTGAATCTAACCATTCACCCAAAAGCTCAGCAGCTCCGGATGACAGTCCCTTGGAGAGGAAAGCAGTTGAGCAGGTGAACTGCCAGAATCGATGGGCGGAGATGCAAACACTAGTACAAGACGTGCTTAAAACCACTTAAAACATCTTGAAACCACGTACTGTAATCACCTCACCAACTGTTGTCGAAATAGGAGCCAACAGAATTGGGATACAACCTACCCACAACAGGGATGCAGTCTACCAGCAATGGGGATGTAGCCCACCAGCCATCGGTCAGATCCCCTGACATGAACATTGACCAGCTGACTTTCAGATCCGGACTTTGTTACCTTTGGAAGCTCCTTTTGCCTTGAGAGGAAAGCCCGCAAGTCCATCATTTGGCTTGGAGCTTGGAACTCAATTATACTCAATTCAAGTGTACCGAAGTCCTAAAATGTCCTAAAGTGGGACGCAAATCCTGATAGTCACTCTAAGCTCACTGCCCGACTACCTGAACCTGCAGTGACTGAGCATCTGTCATGATTTTCAGAATCCTCACAGTATGGAGCATGGAAATGACACAAAACAATTATCTGGATCTACAACCAGTGGTCCGAGTCTATAGGTTTTTCCTTTCAGAAATCCGGATGAAGTTGATGCATCCAGGGTGAACGGCACTGGCCTTCCCAGGACTCGGTACCAGTCGCACCTCCAAATTGGAACGTCAGAAAACCAATACGCTGTACTGCTCCACTTGAATGGACAGGAAATTGGCGTTCCACAATATCTCTCGTCAGAAAGGATGAGCAAAGCAAAGTTGATCCGCTCATCGACTCTAAAGATCTTCGGGCCTGCATCCTCTTCCTGGTGTCGGGGAACCTTGTGTTGATGCCAACAGCCAGGAAATCGAGGTGAGAGAAAGCTGCAGAGCTATTTCAGGCAACTAAGGCAAGACTTGGCAAAGAGAGCAAGGACAACAAGAACTGTCCAGAACTGTTCAGAACTGTCCAGAACTGTTCACTTTTTTTGTTGCATTTTGTTGCCTTATTATGCAAAGAACCCTGAGGGTGTGGCCCACTTGCCTTCACCTTTCCTTCGCCTCAAGGCATAATTTCATGTAATTGGCTGCATGGTATCTACCAATCTACCAATGAAATCTGCACTAAACCCAAACTTATGCAGCAGTTCATCAAATGTTCGCAACTTCCCTGAGATTGCCATCCCATAAAGAACGCCACTTCAAGGGGTGAGGGGGAGTGGTGGGTGAACGCAATTTGCCTAATCAGTAATCAGCCATGCTGAGCTGGCGTTGATCGCATCCAATCAATTGCACAGGGGTGTCACCGAACAATCTCTACAGTATCTGCCGCTGTGCGATGGAGGGCGACAGGAAATTGCAAGCTAAAGTACACCACATTCTGGACCAGGCCAGATGTCCAAATGTGCCAGGACATCACTCAAAAGAAACGATGAAACCCTCAGAGAGAATCATAACGGTCATGACATCATGACAATGAGAAGAGTATGTTGTGGAAGAACTGGAAGAACGCCATGCCCCACAACCGCCATCATCCTTCCCGCAGCAGCCTGGAGGAAAAGTTGTCCTGGTTCCTGTGGGTTCAAAGGCATAGCAACCGGCACATCTGCTAATTGCAAGGGAAAAATGGTTTGGTCGATGAGTTGGCCAGCGATCCATGTTTCAAGCCATCCAATTTCAGGGTGATAAGACTTTAAGCCTTCTCCTTGTGGTTATCCAGCGTTTTAAGGGAAAACAAATCAGTGTAGCCAGCATTTTGTGTCCTTTTTAGGTCTTGATTTTAAGGCCTCCAAAGCTACAGCAACTCAAGGCGTTGGGAAGAAAGGACCTGTGTTGCAGGGCTCCAGCCTGAACTTTCCTTTGCCCTTTCCTTTGTGCGTCCACGGGCCACCTTAGTGACCAAACGTTGAGATTTTTTTGGGTCAAGAATCAGTCAAAATTGGCTTGATCATACCAAATAGGAACAGAGAAAGTAGTCTGAATGTTGTTCCAGCGTTAACTGTCTGAATCATCCCATTTCGGTGATGGCTACAACCAGGGACTCCTCTATTCATTGCTCACAGGCCTGCCCATTTTGGATTGTTGTCCCAAGTTCCCATTGTTCAAAGTCAATACAACCTCGAAAAACTCTCTTCAAAGTCGCGCAAACTGCCAGGGGTTGCAGTGTGACAACTTCTGGATAGTGCGCAGGCCTGGAAGTTTCTGCAAAGCCTAAAAGCATTTTGGGATTAAGGGGTAAACCCAATGCACGCGAAACGCTCCACAAGCTGATCCAAGTACATACGTTAGAGTTTGGGACAGGCAATGCAAGCTGACTTCATCCTTGTGTGCTGTGGAACTTGCGGCGGCGCACTTGACTTTGGATGCGTTGCAGGGAATCTATGGACTTCCTTCTAGATGTGCTGGATGGGGATATCCAGTTTAATCAGGGCTATACTGGCGAGCACGGCTTGCAATAGCCGAATAGCCATATGCAGGAAAAGCATGGAAAAGCCTGGGCTTAGCACGTCACTAGAACATTTTCACTTTCAGTAGGAGTAAAAGCTACCGTGCTGACAACATCTGACAACGAGGTCAAGGGACTTGGACCACCACAACGTGAGTGAAAATCCTGGCCACAATGCCTCAAGGCCCCTGCTGTCATGGCTCGCTTCATTCACAGCTTGCCATTGCCTCGACAGTGTCGTCAACAGCAGCGAAAGAATGATCAACAACTGCAATCACCAACCGCCCCTTTCATGGGGGTATTTATCTGGTGTGTTCAAGAATTGTGGACCCCAAAATTCTACTACCATCTACTACCATCTACGTGTTTGGTTTTCAGTGTCCCAGGTGCTGAATGGTCCACTGAGCACCCTGGCTGACCATCCCGTGGGCGATTCTCCTGCTTGGGGCGCTCTGAGTCACCTGTCAGTGTCCGGCATCCCCCAAAAAGAGACGATTCGGGTTGATGCTTGGAGGTACAAGTTTCAAACATGTTCAAACATGCCCATCATATTATATCTTATATCTGATATTACAATGGTGGGTCAAAATTAGTTGCCTCACCCATACAAGTATCTTTTGTCAATAAGCAATCTCCTTCACATCCGGGCCTTGCACAGCAGGTGCTGAGCCCGGCTTCAGTGGTGGCCAGGCCCCAGTGTCTTCCATTGGCGCCAAACGAGCCATGACTGCGCAGCCACTTCAAACAGTGACCTGCCAGAGATCTGAAGAATTTGCATCCAATCTGCATCCCACCTCATGAGTGAAGGCCTGTTTCGCCATCAAATTGATTTTTGGGTCACAGCCACATTGTATGCATTGTTTAAAGATCTTCCAATAGTGACCATGCGAAGAAGTTGGGACAAGAATGAAGCACTCATGCTGCAAGGGCCATGGTGAGGCCATCAGCCAAATGAAGCCAGCAGAACCGTCCTTTGGCAGCCCTTGGCATGCCACAACTACAGAAAATGAGCCGCTTATGGCGGCTAACAAAGAAAGAATCACGAGAAATTGACAACTGCACAATGCAGAGCAAAGACACAAGAAAAATGACACAATCTGTAGATACTCCAGTCGCTCCTCAAGCAATGCTCAGCTGGTGTGCAAGCATCAAGGGTGACGGGCCTTTGTCTGAAATGGGGCAACCTCCGAGAGAGTTTCTGGTTCCGGATCATCTGGATTCTGAGTCAAAACAATTTGGATCCCCCAATTATATAGTAAACGGTTGTCCCATGCAAACAGTTACTCCGTTGTGTCGAATTTCCGTTTGATCCGGTTCCTCTGCTATTCGGGCGTGTATATCATTTACAGCCATGGGAAATCTCTGGCCTTGCTGCAGTGAAACGTCTACATTTACATAGCATGTGTCATATGGATTCCTCATTCTGCCTTGTTCCAATGTGAAATGCTGAGTGGCATCGAAAGGTTTCTACTGATTGTTGTATCATGCACGTTGCTGCGGAAAACTGGTCTGCTGACTGCTGTCTTCCCTCTCTTAATCTCTGTTGTCACCATGTGGTCTTGACCTCTTCGCCACTGATGCTCTCTTCTGGTTGCATTTCAAAGATGAAAATATACGTCTAGTAGCTTGGGATTCAGTTGCAGCGCCGCAACCACCCAGCACCTCAGCTGTCAGCATCTTTGTCTAAACACCACAGGAAGGGGGGAACATCTTAGGAAGGAGACAATGTTGCCTGGTCTATTTCTTGAAATTTGCATCAGTTCGTATGGGATAGTATGGTACCAGCATTGCATGTACTGCAGGTTTTGTCGGACTCTTTCCGTCAAGTGTAAGATCTTCTTCTCAACAAACTTCCACAGGCAAGAAAATATTCTTATCACTCACTATGTAAGTCTATTCTCCTTGAGATGGAACTGGGAACAAATTTCGTCGGAGTAGGAGCACGCAAATGCAAACCGATCCGGCAACATCCTCTCTCGCTCAACAGCGACGCTGTTCACGGTTGCAATGGACAAGTCCAAACCGAGCTTTTCCATCTCGAAATACGGTGCCGTGACCGCGAGACCTTTGAAGGTGAAGCATTTTGGAGTCAAAATGTGCCCCTAAGGTGGGGCGGAAATTCTGCACTGGGCATGCGGCCTGCACACCTTACTCCATGGTGCAATGAAATGTTCAGACCCAAGACAGGCAAGTTGCACCGCCTCTGCCGTTGAAGTCCAGAACATTCATGCCTCTGTGGCCCCCCCAGCATGTAAACTCGGCCATCTCAAGTTTGAAAAAGAAGTGCTTACAAATATCATCAAATATTTTGGTCCAAAAGTATGCAAGAACAGTTCTTCGGATTATATCAAGTTCTCAAGGAGTTTCTGAGTTACTTTAGCATCAAAATGTGGCAGCTTGTTCTCCGATTTATGTCTGCTATTAGCTCTGCTATTAGCTCCATTTCTTGCATTGGCAGCACCATCAGACTGCCCAATGCAGCAAGCGTCCCAGATGCAGCAGGTTTGACCTGTGCCTGGATCAAGGTGCGTCCAGCGAAAGAATGCACCAAAAAGCTAACAGCAAACCCGGCAGGTCACTTCCACTTGCAGCCCCCAAACATATTGACTTGTCTGGATGGATATTTTTTGTTTGAATTAGGCATTAGGTTGATCCCCTTTAAACTCCTTTAAACTTTGAATCTCGTCACCGATTGGGTGGGATTCACAGGAGAGCACATGGGCAGAGATTTAGCTGAGACTGAGACCAGCATCGTAAGAAATACATAGAAATCCAGAATGCCAAGCATTATGGGGTGAAATACTTTATCAGTAGCAGAAGTAAATTTACTTGAAGTAAATGTCCATGTGGCCGTCTTAGTGGGGAGAACAAAGTATCTACATCATGTACACTTTTGTAACGTTTGAAGTCTTTCAACCCAACTCAAGGGTTGAGAGTTTTTCCTGCTGCTTTTGTGGCGCCAAATAGGCACATGCTCCATAAACAGCATATCAACCAGCCCAGCCATTTCCACTTGTCAATGGCCTGCCGTCCACGATCGACGTTCAGCATGTTCCGGGTGAGTGGTCGAAGTGCAAAGCTTTGGATCTTCGCGGCTGGAAAGCTTTGAATCGAAGTGTAAAAGCTGAATCTCGATGCATCCCAGGACTCCACGGATGTTACATGGGACGGGCCACCCCAGACTTTGAACATCTTTCAACCATGGAAAACATGCGCTCTTCAAACAGCCTTTCAAGTTCATGGCTTTGAAGTCCTTTTTGGCGAATGAGGACTCAACAGATTAATCCATGAAAATTGTGAAACTGGTAGCCCTTGAAGGAACAAGGGCTAGCAGCTCCAAATAAATGCGTCAAATAAGTCAAACACATGATAGCGCCAAATAGATCGAACAATATGTGTATACAATGTGTGTCTTTTTCTATGCCAACTATTTAAATGATTTTAAATGATCTCTTCTTGGAGATCAATCAAGTTTTCACCAGGGCATATTGCGCTCGGGATGGTGCCCGGCCTTGTAGACTGCGACCCCTGCCTTGTGATTGGTTGCTGCCGAAACGGAGAGACATTATCAGGTTGTTGGAAAACAAGGACAAATGGTTGTCATATGTTGTCATCTTGAATCGAGAGCCCCAACAAAGGGATCTTCCGATGCAGGGAAAGTGTGGTTTTCATTTTAAAATTCGTATTCTTTTTAATTTCTTTTTATCATTTTTTTTTATCAATCCACGAATTTTCACTCGGCCTTGCACAGTGCCTGATGACCGAGTCATCCGAGTCACATTGGCGCAGAGCCACATGGCCTTGCGCCTGGACTGTGGTCAAATATGGTCGGCCATGGAAAGAAAAATGAAAATTACAGATGTGTCCATTGATTTTTTGAAGATCAAACCTTTTCCATCCTTTTCCCCGATAATGTCTGTTGAATGTTTGACAAAAACACATTGAGGAGTGGAAACCAACCTACTTTTCTGTAGTGCGAAACACCTTCTGGTGTCTTGTTTGCCGCACCTCTCTGGATAATCTGGTAATTGTGCCCTCGGCACTTTATCCCGAGCTCTGTCAGGCAGAGGTGCATCAATTGCAAATGACAAGTCAAAGACGCCACTGCAGAAAATTCAAGCCGCTGTCCTGCTGTAGCAACTTTGCCCACGAAATGGAAGGATGTTGTGCTTCACGACGGTGGGCATTGTCAAAGCCCTAGCTTTGCAAACGTGGGAAGCGGAGGTTTGGACCAAGTTTGGACCAAAACACAGGTCGACACAGACCCGGTCAACGTAGAGAGCCAAGCAAAATGCTGCCTTTAAAAGGAACATTCTGACATTGGCACAGTTAGAAACGCAAGGTTTACCCGTTTACCCGGCTTACCCTTCTGCTTGGAAGCTTGGTTGGCTAGGCGCAGCCCAAAGCAAAATTGAGGTCTGTGCAAGACTCCCTTGTCCTGCAAACATTCTTCAAAGGGGCAACTTGCCAGGTTTTCAAGATGGACTATGAAAAAAGCATGCCAAACTGGCACTTTAAGCAACCCCCGCTCTCTTCTCATACCACGCTATAACTATTACTACACCATTACTATTATTGACATTATCATACTACCACAGGGAGAGTTGAGGAACTCCCTTTTTGCATGTCTGCGCCCTGAACACTTACCCGTTCCCATCTGGTCTGAGATCAGCACAAACTGTTTCGGGACCGCTCTCACAAAGTCCATTGTGCAAGGACGGGTCGATGGGAGTGAACACATCAACAACCTGGGTCAAACATCCAACTCAAACCGCTCAAAAAGAGGCAAACCAATTTGTCGTTCCGGCTTTCAACGCACCCAACTGCCATCTAATACAGTCCTACCTATGCCGCAATGCCCCACATCTGACCATCCAAAGAACCAAGTGACCTTCTCTTAGTCTCTGTTTGCATTGAAAAATGGAAGCTCCAAAGCCTTGATCGCGGACGCCATGCACTGAAGGTCACAGGACATGGGAACCCCAACAGCCAAAAACAACGAACGTCCTCGTTGGACCGTTGGACCTTTTTCAATCCCTTCAATTTGTTTCATGTTTTGTTTGATGTCATAGTCATGTCATCGTCTGAAGGGGCCGGCCTCGGCGGGTTTCATCCTTTCTTTTGGATCAAGCACGCAGCACTTGCTGACCTCACGGTATGGACATCTTGCAAACCGAAGACACGGAGAGGCGTTTCAGAAGGTCTCCAAAACATTCAGACCGACTTCACCGATCCGAAGCTGACTTCATTCAACATGATTCAAATACATTCAAATACATTCAAATCCAGTAGGTCCAGTATCTTGCAATTGTTCAAGGTTGGGACAAGCTCAGCAAGTTGCACCACCCATTTCTCATGGTCCTTCCGCTCCACCCCTGCGTTGGGATGCTTCAGCTCTGCCTCACACCACGTGACACGTGGCACATGTGACACTCGTGGTAAGGGCAACCAGAAACACCCCAGCCTGGAGCAGATTCAGCACTGTACGAGTAGGTTTGGACCTGAAGCTTTGAGGTTTCCTGTTGGCTTGCCATGGTGACCCTTCCTTGAGCTTGAGATCGTACAGCACCTTTTTGCCTCACCCTAAAGGGAAAAATATGTTGCAAAGCAAGCTGCAAGATCTAGAGTCTCAGTGAAACATGGCTTGGGGAACCCTGAAAACTTAAAACTTAAAACCAGTATTTCACCAAGGCACAGCTGAACCACATCGGGCAATCCAGTGATGGAGTCCGGATCCTGATTAAGGTGAAGTTCCAATTGATGCTTGTTGGACATCTCAATCACATCTAGCTGGATGCATTATGGAAGGCTCTGCATTGGGCGTTGGTAGTGAAGTCTCACCAGGTTAAACCTGCGCCGCACTGGTTGACAGAAGCCTGCCTGGCTCATGAAGTCCCCATTTTCGTTGAAGTGTTTCCTGCAACACATTTCCACGGAGGTGCAGCTCTGTATTTTTGTTTCAGTTCTGTGAATCACACGTGTTAGACACCTAAATCAGCCCAAAAAACTCAACGAGTCCTGGCAAATTCACCCACTTTCCACATTCTGTCAGGGAATTTGCCGACCACCGAGATCATCTTGCCCATCTTGGTAGGCAAGGCTCTGGGGAACGCTTCTGAATAGAATAGTTCACTGAAGACGCAACTCCTGAGTCCCTCACCATCTGGTTGTTGGTTTTTCCAGTGAAAAGGATTTTCCCCGTTGACAACTCGAAGACAGTGGTGCCTGAAAAAGAAAGTACAAAGGTCAAGAAGTTGCATCATGATAAATCGAAATATTGGATTGACGCCAGAATCGAGAGAAGCTGGAGGTTGCTATTGCCAGAACATTCAGCAGCAGGACACTGAGGGAATACAGAGTACACAGGCCTGCGCTCCACATGTCAATGCCCATGTCATAGGGAACTCCCAACATGATCTCTGGAGCACGGTAGTACCGAGGTTGTAGGTACCTGTTGCTTGCGCTGTCACTCCAAAACGAGGAAAACCCAGAGCTGTGCAAAAGATATTGCCAATACACATATATATATATAATAGAGGAACCGTCCGCAATAAATTGGAACTGGGCACGCTGTTTTCACCTGCTCAGATGCATCCATCGCACTGCCAAAGTCGCAAATTTTGATTTCAGCCTCACACAAGCAAGAATGGGCAACATGAAGTAGGCCATGCTAGGCAAAAAGATTAGGTTCCATCACCTTTTCTGCATCAAACACGCGAAGACATCGTAGCACCTTGTTCAATGTCATCAAAATGTTGTCCGGCTTGAGGTCTGCATGCATGACCTGCAACAAGTCTGCTTCAAACCCCTTAAAATTGGTTTACATGTTTATGCCATGTAAATCCGCCGACCCCGGCCGGCAGCAAGGCGGATGGCGCCAGGGAAAAAGATGTTGCCTTTACTCCTACTGCTACTCCTGCTACTAGTCCTACTACTAGATCGGGCAGCCCGCTTACGGAGAGTCGCTTGCACAACAAGGGCACGGCATGCATTACACGTTTGCCTACCATTCTGCCCGCTGCCGGGGCGCATTTTTCTGCAATGGGAAACTTGTTGCGCGGGCAATTTTTGGTGGCAACAGGACCACCAGCACCAGCACCAGGACCGCCATCAGCAGCAGCAGCAGCAGTAACCAGCACCAGCACCAGCACAACCAGCACAACCAGCACAACCAGCACCACACGTTCCAGCCTTGGGAAGCGTATTTTGGACGCGGTTCGTCCTTCAGGGCCATGGTGTTTTGCTGCCGGCAAATGTTTCGCATTCGTTCGCCAAAGCAAGTTTAGCAGCCGCCAGTCAGAAGGCACCAAGCCAGCAGCAGGCAGCCAGCAGGCAGCAGGCAGCCAGCAGGCAGCAGGTAGCAGCCAGCAGCCAGTCTCTTAAAAAGGTGGAAAAAATAATATTTTTGTAAGATTTCAGAAGGGACGTTCCGGCCCCGGGAAGCGTATTTTGGATTCGGTTCGTCCTTTAGGGCCTTAGTGTTTTGCTGCCGGGACGTGTTTCGCAGGCGTTCGCCAAAGCAAGTTTAGCCCCAGCAGCAGCAAGAGCAGCGGCAGTGGCAGTAGCAGCGGCAGCTGCGAGTCCAGAAGCAGCAGTAGCAGTAAGAGCAGCGGCAGCAAGTCTAGCAGCAGCCAGCAGCTTTTCAAAAGGTGGCAAAAATGCTATTTTTGTAGGATTTCAGAAGGGACGTTCTAGCCTCGGGAAGCGTATTTTGGACTCGGTTCGTCCTTCAGGGCCATGGTGTTTTGTTGCCGGCAAATGTTTCGCATGCGTCGCCAAAGCAAGGTTAGCAGCAGCAGCAGCAGCGAGAGCAGCGGCAGTGGCAGTAGCAGCGGCAGCTGCGAGTGCAGCAGCAGCATAGCAGTAAGAGCAGCTGCAGCAGCTAACAGCCAGCTAGCAGCTCTTAAAAAGGTCGAAAAAATGATACTTTTGCACGATTTCAGAAGGGACGTTCCAGCCTCGGGAATCGTATTTTGGACTCGGTTCGTCCTTCAGGGTCATGGTGTTTTTCTGCCGGCAAGTGTTTCGCATGCGTTCGCCAAAGCAAGTTTGGCAGCAGCGGCAGTAAGGTTAGCCGCAGCAGCAGCAAGAGCAGCGGCAGTGGCAGTAGCAGCGGCAGCAGCGGCAGCAGCGAGTCAGCAGCGGCAGTAACTAACAGCCAGCTAGCAGCCAGCTAACAGCAGCCAGTAACTCTTAAAAGTAGGATGTCAGAAGGGACGTTCCAGCCCCGGGAAGCGTATTTTGGAATCGGCTTGTCCTTTAGGGCCATGGTGTTTTGCTGCCGGCAGGTGTTTCGCAGGCGTTCGCCACAGCAAGTTTAGCAGCAGCAGCAGTAAGAGCAGCGGCAGGAGCAAGTTGAGCAGCAGCAGCAGCCAGCAGCTTTTCAAAAGGTGGGCAAAATGATATTTTTGTAGGATTTCAGAAGAAGCGTTCCGGCCCCGGGAAGCATATTTTGGACTCGGTTCGTCCTTTAGGGCCATGGTGTTTTGCTGCCGCCAGGTGTTTCGCATGCGTTCGCCAAAGCAAGTTTAGCAGCCACCAGACAGAAGGCACCAGGCAGCCAGCAGGCAGCGGGTAGCAGCCAGCAGCCAGTCCAGCAGCAGCCAGGAGCTCTTACATTTGTGTAGGAATCTCAGAAGTGACGGAAAGCGTATTTTGGACTCGGTTCGTCCTTTAGGGCCATGGTGTTTTGCTGCCGGGTAGTGTTTCGCAGGCGTTCGCCAAAGCAAGTTTAGCCGCAGCAGCAGCAGCAAGAGCAGCGGCAGTGGCAGTAGCAGCGGCAGCAGTGAATTCAGCACCAGCAGCAGGGGCAGCAGCTAACAGCAAGCTAGCAGCAGCCAGTAACTCTTAAAAAGGTGAAAAGGTGGACAAAATGATATTTTGTAGGATGTCACAAGGGACGTTCCAGCCCCGGGAAGCGTATTTTGGAATCGGCTTGTCCTTTAGGGCCATGGTGTTTTGCTGCCGGGAGGTGTTTCGCAGGCGTTCGCCAAAGCAAGTTTAGCCGCAGCAGCAGCAAGAGCAGCAGCAGCAGCAAGTCCAGCAGCAGCAGCAGCAGGAGTAAGAGCAGCGGGAGCAGCTAACACTCAGCTAGCAGCTCTTAAAAAGGTGGAAAAAATTATATTTGTGTAAGATTTCAGAAGAAGCGTTCCGGCCCCGGGAAGCGTATTTTAGACTCGGTGCTTCCTTTAGGGCCATAGTGTTTTGCTGCCGGGAAGTGTTTTGCCAAAGCAAGTTTGTAACCTGTTCCCTGGAAGCCAGGGTCCCTGGAAGCCAGGGTCATGGTGCCTGTTCGGCCTATTCGGCAGTCCAACCTGGAAGATGAAGTCCACAAAACACCTGTGTCCTGAACCCTTGGAAGCCAGGGACAAGCTGATTACATATTATTCTCATTGCAATTCAGGGCCAATTGAAATCTAAAAGCATTCAGCATAGATTAGGTTCACTGGATTCTGGAGCTAGAAGTGTTCATGGAAATACATGCCCGGGGTCGGCGGCAGGGGCGGCAGCCCTTAAATGTATATCCGGCGATGCCTCGCCGTTTGTGGTGGAAGCTAAGCATAGCTTTAGCTACCCGGGGGCGCGCCCCTGCCGCCGACCCTCCCCTAAAATCCTTCAACCTGCTGGGGTTTTCACGTTTTTCGGGGTTCGGGGTGGGTACTCAGAGCTTGGGTCTGCAGATGAGTCAACATGGGCCAACATAGGCCTCAAGATGGGCCAACATAGCCTCAAGATGGGCCAACATAGCTCCCAAGATCGGCCAACATAGCCCCCAAGATGGGCCAATATAGCCCCAAGATGGGCCAACATAGCCCCAAGATGGGCCAACATAGCCCTCAAGATGGGCCAACATAGGCCAACATAGCCTCAAGATGGACCAACATAGCCCCAAGATGGGCCAACATAGCCCCAAGATAAGGCGCCGACCCTCAGCATGTCATGTCCGCAAGTTCAGATGACATCCCCCTCTCTCTTTCCCTCCCCCGACCCCTACCGGCATCGCCGGTGTGCGAAGCTCTACACTCTACAATATATATATATATATATATATATATAATCCGGGCGCCGGCCACGGAGCCCGTGTCCTTGCCGGAGGCCTTCGGTTGGTAACCGAAGGTTATAGGCGCTGCGCCCCCTGCCGCCGACCCACCCCCGGCTCATTCCGGGCGGACTGCGTGTCAACTGAAGTCCCTGTAATTTACGGTGTTTTGCGCGCGCGATGTTCAAAAACATTGACAGTGTTTCGGGCCCTTCGGCGGCAAGGGACTCCATCTTGGCGATGTTACAAAACCGTGGATTTGACGTGGTTTTGGGCTCCAGGAGGGGGCCCGGTGCGGAAAGATTTGCATCTTCAGATCGTTCCAACATCCTGTAATTTACGGTGTTTTGCGCGCGCGATGTTCAAAAACATCGTTTTTTACAGTGTTTCGGGCCCTTCGGCACTCCATCTTGGCGATGTTACAAAACCGTGGTTTTTACGTGGTTTTGGGCTCCAGGAAGGGGCCCGGTGCGGAAAGATTTGCATCTTCAGATCGTTCCAACATAGATGGCCCAAACATGGCCCCAACATAAGTCCAACATAGGCCAAAATAGGCCCAACATAGGCCAACCTGGGCCAATATAGGCCCAAGCTGGGCCCGATGGCTCAACATCGGCCCGACTTGGCCCAACATAAGCCCAAGACGGGCCCAAGATGGCTCAACATGGGCCCGACTTGGCCCAACATGGGCCCGACTTGGCCCAACATGGGCACAACCTGCGCTCAACATAGGCCCAGACTGCTTCCATACAGGCAAGCACTGCGCATTATGCCTGCCTCAGTTCAACATAGCCCTCCCTGGGTTTGCGCGGAGAATCTTGGCCCAATCTTCCCACACCACAAGCCAAAAGTCGTTGCTTGGCCGGCGCCCGGCTTTCAGGCGTAAGCCTTTAAATATAGATAGATTCACCTGGTCAAAGTTGCTGACAGTTTCTGGTATTTGCTGGGTAGCTCAATGATCCAACTGGTCAGAGGTCTGCCTTCGCAATTCGCAAAGCACGTAGCCCCAGGAAGACTTGCCTGACGGCAGCATCTGACCCTTGAAAACCTGAAAAAACTTGAAAACGGTCAGATAAGGCTTCTGATGTGTATCATGGTCTATCAACCTGTTGATGCAGTCGCGAATCCAAACCTCCAGATTGACCCCCCATTGAAAGAGCTTAGCTCTGGACCTGACGTACTGCTGCAAGGTAGGCAGAGAGAGACCTCCACCCATACCATACCTGGCTTGGGCCAGAGTCCAATCCTCTCAATTTCTTGGGGTCCTCTTCTTGAGATCGAAGATATTGTACTGTGTTTGTCATAAGTGTGCTGGATCACTTCTGGAGTGCGAAACGCATATCGCACTTCAGCAGATCGAACACCAAGCCTTCAGAATGGCAAGAGCTGAACTTTGGCGTCATTCCACTTTCTTTGCGACGTGCACAGTCACCATCCATCTACCTTCTTGCTCAGGCATAGACTCAAGTGTCCATTGTGCTCGAAGGTTTGCATATCAGCCAGAATGATGATGTGCTTGAAGCCCTCACATGCAAATAAGGTTGCGTGGGCGTCTCTGTAAAGCATCAGATCCTAAAAATACGATTTCTCAGATCCAAAATCAGCATGTTAATTGAATCCATGCATGACACACTGACGCGCTTCTTGTGTGTTTTGGCATTTTTCAGCTACGCATTTTGCAGGCGAAGGTTGCAAGTCAAGCAGTCCTCCGGATCTTCACCTGTAGCTTTCTCCAAACGTTTGTACATCTCCACCTACGGCGGGGGATGGGTTAAAATGGACCGCTGAAAGAGGCTGTTCCATATTGTTATGACTCAAATGTCTATTTCTGAAAGATAAATTTGTTGGTCTATTCTTGCAATCGTCTTGAATCTCAGCCACACTTGGTTGAGTCTTGCTCACAAAGGCTGTGGTCAAGTGCATCACTAAAGCCGAATTGGCTATTCGGATCCAGTCAGGTGGTGTCGTCAGGATTCGATCGCTGAAAAATGTGTGACAACTGCCATTTTCCTGTCAGCCTCCTTGTCTGCAGCGCGTCGCATCATGGCATTGGCTCTGATCAGCTTGATGGCATAGTCTTTGCTATCCTTCACCGTGTGGCATAGCATGACAGCATGGCGACATCGTCCACAACTCTTGTGAGCGCCACAGTCACTTCTCCTTCAAACCCTTGCAATGGTACACGCTTGAGAACACCCCGCGGCCAATGGCAGCCTGCCAAGCACATTCAATGAACAAGCAACTGGAAAACTTGAATCCCCATGAGTACAAAAGTGCTAGCAACTGGCACTGCATGAAGCACATGCAAAATGATGCTGGCGATTGAGGAGGCAAATCTTGCAATACCTTTACTGTTAGTCTTGCCTCAACCCTGTAGCGGCTTGCCATCTCTTCCCCAACAGAGGCAGAATAATACCTGTGCGCCAGTCAATAATATCAAGGACCAAGGTTTTCTTCTATGTTGCAAGTGGAAGGCAGTGATGAAATGTGGTGACCAATTCCCCAAGAAATTGTCATGTTGGGTCACTCGTTCTCATCAGTTTCGCCCATCTGGACCGTCTGGTGCATGGCCTTGGCCTGGAAATATGAACATCAAAGAGCTTTGAGTCACCAGAAAAGACTGCACTGATTTTGTCTGCAAGTATTACAATGAACCTTTTGCCCGGGTAAAGGGTTGAGCCAGCTCAAGACACCAAAAGTCAAAAACGAGAAGAGTGTTTCGACAACTTTAAAGGCGGCGCAATGAAACGGCCATCAACAGCCAGCCCAGCCAAGATTCCATAATGTATAGGAATGTAAGAAGACTACCAGAATGAAACAGAAACATGACCTTCCAGTACCACGCACATGCTTCCCAATTGGCATCAAGGGCCTTTTCCTTTCTTTCCTCGAAGTCTGACTTTGCCTGTTTGCAGTGATATCGCTGATTCGTCCTGCCTAAATCACGTCCAACCTTGGACATATCGCATTGAACTACTACCAAAATCACTGACTTCTATGAAGATTGCTTCCAATCTTTGCATCCCGTGTGGGTACCAACACGTCAACTTCGACGGGATCACGATATCTCCTGAAAAACGGCAATGCTTTTGCAAGTTGCCCGTGCAGCAACGGGTCCAACATTTTGTGTGCCCGAATGGCCGAATGGGGGATGGGTCCACTGTCAAAATCTCGGGAATAAAAAACAATCTGTGGATCCTGATGGGCTCTGTAACAGGCTCGTACAAATTAAGATTGCCCAGCCTTCACAACGAAGAGGCGTAGCTTGTTCCGCTCCTCCGCGATGCTTTTGGAGAGCCTTAAAGTCGGGGCCCTGAAGGAAATAACTTCGGCCAAAAATTAAGCCCGAATACAGGATGGTTTCTGCGCAGAAACACAATTTATCTCTGCGAGATTCTGCGAGATGTTCTGAAATTCTGAGGGTTCCCGACAAATTTGGAATTTTCTGGGACTGATTCACCAGCTTCAACCAAGAGACGTCTAACTCCATCCAATCAACTTATCCCAACAGCTGGTCCAGCAACTGAGACGAGTCACTCGGACAGCTCGGAGCTGTCCAGTTTTTTGATGCTCTTTGCGGCACCTGGCATCTGAAATGCTGCAGGATGGAAGTTACAACCAGCTACAACTGAACTCAGCAAAGGATTTTCATGGATTTTCCATCTTCACTTGGTTTTGCACCTTCCTTGCCATCCCCTGTTGGAGTTGCCTTGCAAGGGAGATGTGTGAGATGTATGCTGTAGATTCTGGCACCAGCTGAGTTGGTTTCTGGGGGAAATCTGCGAACGACCTAAGCCAGCGGCAGGTTCTGAGGTTTTAGAACTCTCTCCATCCTGAGGACACATTGAGTTGAACATGTTTGGAGACAACTACAAGCACGACACAGTTGCAAGATCGAACAGCAAATCTAAAGAGAAGCAGGACATGTATGAAGTGTACATAGTGTATGTACTACCACATGCTGTCAATATCTGTGAGAACTACTAAACTTTGCTAAACCAACTCGCTGTTTCATCGCCGCCCCACCTTGCCGGCAAAGACAGCCCGAGCCGCCATCCATGGAGCAGGCCTCAGGAGCTCAGGCTGTAAGTTGTTTCGGAACTTTCGCGCCATCTCAACGCTGCCTATGAAGCAGTGGTTGCTGACAATTTTGAAGCATATATATCTCTAACATATATCTTTATATTATATATATATATTAATATATATATATCTCTTGTTTTATTGTAGTGACGTAGTGCTGACCTCCCGACTTTGTCCAATAATCCTTTCCCTTCCATATAGCAAATTATAGCAAATTATTGGTTTCTAGCATACAGATGATCACATCCTCTGAGCTCCCGGCGCTGCTTTCTTCGGCTTCGGCTGGACCTTTTTCGCGCGCCATATGGTTTTGTCTGAAAGTAGGGTGCCCCAAAACCTTATGACTTATCATAAGCTTTACCACTGTACCACAAGTCTTGTCATCATTCTTATATGCTTCCCTAGTAAAGTCACTATTTTCAAGTATACCGAATTTCTGGATGTTGGACCAATTGCCATTACTAAATGTTTTTGATCTCGGGCTGCAGCAGATCCAGGGGCTACGGCAGCAGCTTTGGCCCCGGCTGCCACCTGCGATTCAAACATCTGCGCTGGGACCCTCGAATGGGGGGGGCTTACCTCAACTTGAGTACCCCCAAAAGCATCGGTCCTGCTGACAACAAAGCAATTTCTGTCGATTTGAAATTCCACAACCCAAAGACGCACACAAAAGCTGGCTGGTAAAAGATGGAAAAGGCCGTACCGAGGTGTAATACAAAGGTGTCCGTTGATGCAGGTTGCCTCTTTCATCAATGCTGGCGGAGGCATCTGACCCAAGGCCCGCAGTCTTGCCTCAAAGGCCATCAACCATTGGAAGCAGATTGAGGTCTCTAACGGTGATTTTCCAAGTAGCTCAGAATTCTTCATGATCCTTGGGTGATCTTCAATTCGATTTTAACATGCTCATGTCATTTTCAACTTTACTCAGACTCCGTCAGACTCCCAGATATCATCCCTGCAGACCAAAGCTCCGGACCACCTCAAGTCGCGCCGCATCCAGTCGCAAGGCCTGGCATCAAACCCGGCCGACCCAGACGTCACTGACGTCACTGACGTCACTGGGCCCCGAACCTCAGCAGATCCCTTCGGATATGGATTCGTCAAAGGCACCTGGTGGGCCTGATGCGGGATCATCTCCACAGCTCGTGCAGCTTGACACGGTGAGATCCATACCATCTGAGCAAGTTGTGACCTGCAGTCTACTCTGTATCCTGTGCTGAGGTGCGTGCTTCGATCGGACTGAATTTGGAAGTTTTCTCGGTAGCTTTCAAACCGTTGGTGCCTATATCCTGCACAACTTCCCTCACAGCTTGTCTCAATGCCAAACATACAGATTTGACATGATCTAAGCTCATGTGCTGTCCTTGCTGGCAGGATCAGGTCTCACAACGTCAATGACTTCCTTGTCGAAATTGTTATCCTGTGTCAGAAAGGAAAACATGTGAAGCACTGGAGGATCTGGAGGGTCACTCCAACTTCCAGCGGATCCAATCTTGGAGATGACGAATGCTTGGACACAGCTCTGCCACTGCTTTCGCGACTATAACATACTTTGATTATATATCCCCAAGCTAAAAAGAAAAAGGATGAAAAAGGTATGTGTCCAGCTTTTGGTCCTTCTTCTTGTCGTTCTTACTTTCCCTTTCGGCTTTCGCCTCGGTACTCACAGCTGCGTCCAATCCAGTACTTTACGTACTTTACTTCAAGATACTTCCTTCGGGACACGGTTTTTCCAAGTGCACAATGTCCGAAGTTGGCAATCGCCTTCTCGCACAAAGGGTCAACATGCGGACATTATACGGACAACATACACCGAAGAGATAATCTTCACTTAGGTACGTACTTCAGAACCAGAGTCCTGGAACATGGCAGGAAAACACAAAGCCAGTGACACTCTTGGATGTGCTGGAAACATCAATTGAAACACTGCGGTAAACAAAGTATGGCGCATTGATGCAAATGGATGCAAATGGCATATCGTGTGATCAGTTTGTCGGACATTGATAGACATTGTGCCTCCTTGCAAGATCCACTGCCAGGACATGCGGTACAGTACATGGACAATTGATGTAAACCCTCCACCCTCCGCACTTGGCCCCCCCGCTTTGTAAAATGAATTATGAGGGAAAGGGAAGTTGAATATGTTGAATCCAAGAATTCAACTGTTTCGTCCCGCTAGCTGCCCAGTGGTCATGACTTGTCCTTAAAGCTTGTATCAACACACCTGAGTTTTACGCTTCTTGAGGGTCTCGCTCGATTGCAAGCTTTTGATCCCACACCCAATGGTCCTTGTCTTTTTTGTGCTTCCGATCACGGCGGCCACGATCACTGCTCCGCCTGCAACATACTTGTACCCATATACCACTTACTTGGAAAGAAAATGTCTAGAGCTCAAGAATAGATATGGGGTTCCAAGCGACCCACAAACTGGCTGGTAAAATGCTTAGAGCCACTCCCAAACTCTTGAAATGATGTGGAACGGCTCAGACCACTGTTGGAGTCCAACTGACTTTGAACCTCCCTGCCCATGCCATGCCTGCGATCTGGTGAGCGTCTGCGATCTGGTGAGCGTCTGCGGTCCGGAGAACGTCGCCGCCGAGCCTTATCAGCTCCCATGAAGCCCCCTTGGAATGATCAGTGCCAAGGGAAGGACTGGACATCAATAACATCAACATACATCAACCAATGTCTATCATTTGAACGTTCATTTACCATTCAGCTATGGCAGTTTGCTTTGGGCTTCCTTCTGCGATGCCACACGGGAAGGGAGCTGCTGGAACTCGTCACCCGTTGTCGCCTTGAATACAAATGGAAAGGGGAAACAGCATCAACATGTGTATGTGGAAATGATCAAACCAAGCAACAACAACGGGTCAGAAGTCACCCGAAAAGCTCCAAGTGTTACGAATATCTTGGGCCTGCAAACACTTCAAAATCTAAAATAAATATTTTGCCATTTTGTTGTCATGTTTTTGCCATTCAGGTTTACAATTTTGGATAAGCCGGATAAGCGTTGTCATTTTATTGTCATTTTGTTGTCGTTGTGTTGTCACGGGGAAATGAAAAAAATAACGACAAAAAAAAATAACAAATGACGAAAAAAAAATGACAAAAAACTGACTCGCGTGCATAATGACGCTTTTAGACTTTCCAGGTCGGCTCCGGATCCAGCCACCCGCGCCGGATGAGAAAACGACAAGAAAATGAACAAAAAAAAATTAATGACAACAAAATGACCAAAAAAGGAAACCACAAAACAGGAATGACAAGAACAAAAACATGACGAAACCAAATGACAAAAATAAATATTCAACAACCCTCAGAGTTTGCTGATAAGATCTTCATGATGCAAGTGGAAACAGTATCGATTCTCGGTGAAAAAAAAGATCTTGGAGATGGATGTTGAAGGCGCCAAGGACTCCATCAACATTCACCTAGCTTCAAAACTACCACTGGACATCAACTGCATCGACTGCTCATAACTGTCTTGCCGAAGGCCCGACGAGCCTGCGACCATCTCTTCCGCGACGGCTGTCACTGGAGTCGCTATCTGCGGAAGATCAGGTCGCAATGTCTAATGACATGAGGAGGTTCGGAAGAAATCTGCTATATAGTTTGATAATATCAGTACTCACAGTGTTGTATCAGCACTCACAGAATCAGAAACTCTTTGCCGTGTGACTTGAAGCAACGGACTGGTGCCTCTTCGACGTCGCTTTTGTCTTTCACGCCTCAAAAGCAAATCATCCAACATATCCAACTCCAATGTTAGGATGCACATAGAATATCATAGAATCATGTCAGAATATGTCAAAATGTTTGATTCTCAAATAAAAGCCCACACAAGCCATTGCCGAGCATACACCCAAGAACTCGGCGATCGTTCACGATCTTTGGAACGACGCGATCTGGACCGCGATCTTAGTTTCCTGGCGATTCACGAAGAATGACAACGGGACATGGCTGATGTGAGCCATTTGCGAAGACAAAAAAGCAAAGAACTGTCGATAAGAGTCCCGAACTTCCAGAATCAGCAGAATCAGATTGTCCTCAAGGACACTTTGCGCACCACTTTTTTCTCGGCAGCATGGCTTGTCACTCTCGCTGAATTGGTCCAATCATCTTTACGGGCCAAAATCTAATAGCCACCATCACTCATGAACGTGGCTTCTCCTGCATCGCTTGGCTTAAGGCTTAAGTCATGTCAAAGGAAGCGATCACAAAGCTGCCCTCAAGTACAAAATTCAAGCATGGAAATTAAGACAATCAATGGAGATAAATGATGAAATCTTATAATTATATATATATATATGTATCATTATATATATATATGTAATTGCATCATATTACAAAACGGATACATACGGATACTGTACCAACAGTTTTGGTCTACCGTTGCAGTGTGTCCTTCTTGTTCCTGTACAAGGCACCCAGGCCACAGCCTGCCACCTGGAGCTGTGCATTGTGCATCCATTTCATCCGAGATCATCATTTCATGCGCCCTAAAGGCCCTAAAGAAATTTGTGGAAAACCCATGGAAAAACATACCATGACACACATCAACTCCTGAAAGTAATGACATTCCGCCTTGACGACCTTGAATCGGACGCCAGGAATATCACCGACCTCATGCACCGAGCGTCTTTCAATAATTTTCCGCTTCATGTCTGAAGGACATACATAATGAGGCCTGTGGTATCCTTCTGCATCCATTCTGAGGAAGCGACAGCGTGACCACATCGGCCGAAACCGGAAATCAGCACCTCGTCGTTCTCATCGATGAAGTTCAAGCAGCCATCCCTGGCCCAGTCTTACTGCTGTTGCAACACCGAATTTACCACGACATCAGCAACGACCACTGACCGAACCGTTTTGTCACATCTGACTGGCACGAAAACTCTGAAACTGGTCAAAAAGAAACACTGTTGGACAATTGTGGATCGGACACAGTCTGGTACCAGACAGTACAATCGAGACATGCCACAGATTGATTCTAACCAACCTTGGCACGAACGCCGCAATCTTCTTGCCGTTCTTAATCAGCTGAACACCTAAAGTTGAATGATATTGACTTGATTCAAAGAAAACAATGTGTCAACATAGCTGCAGCAGCCATCCACACAGCAATAAGTTTACCACGGCAGCATTTGCGGATGGCGGAGTTTGGCCTCAGACCCAATGGAACCCTTGAAGAACTGGTCACTACTTTGCTCCCAGGACAAAACGGACCCAAATGGTTCAGAAATTTTGAGATCTAACGCAAACAAGCAGCTGCTTTGCTTCAATGCCAATCTTCTCGACAACAATGCCCTTGGCGTGGGAGGTGCCTGCAAACTAGATCAGATTACGCTGGAAGCCGGGAACTAAATTTTTCGAATCAACAAATCAACGAGCTAAGTAGAGCATACGACTCTTCTCACTCAAACAGACTCTTTGCTGAAGCAAGTTTGCCTCCGAAAGGATTGCACTTGTACTTGGTACCCAGGTTTGCCTTCTTGTAGTCCTTCAAGAAAAACATCCCAAATGAAATGTTGCAAAAACAGGCAAAAACCTGGCAATTTTCCTTCGATGCCAAATGTCAAGAGATCTGATGCCAAAACGTGCCAGAAGCATCCAAAAGCTCCTTGTCGGCCCACAAAGCTTCCTTCCTGTGGACCCTCAATTTACGGGCACATCGGATTCCACGAGGCTTTCCCATGGTGAAAAGAAGAGACGGGCGAAACTGAGCCTCTGCTGCTACCGCTTGAGCCGACAAGCACAGAGATATTTGCCCTGTAATCGGAACGAAAATTTGTGTTGCTGACAGGATGTTAAGATATGTATAGAATTGTATAGATATGTTAAGTTCTCAAATCTTTGATTTCGTCAAAGAGAAGCACATGAGGAGAGACAGCAGACTTGAGTGTGCCCATCGTTCAACATCCGTGGGATCCTTGCCTCTTGCTGTCGCCCTTTGATCTCGACCGGGAGGCTTTCAAGACCTGTCAGATGCAAGTATAGCATAGTATAGCTGTCTTCAAGGCATAAGACTTGCCATGGTATATGGATGTATAATGATGTATATGGAATCCAAATCAGTCAAGGACATCCCATTTTCTCACAAATGCAATCGTGGCTATCACAAGTGGCCTTGGAACGAGCCTCTCGCGAAGGAGATCGCTTCCTTTCAACTGCTGCCAAGCTCTACAGAAACAATTCAGTTATGCACAAGACGTAAAGATTATACTCCATAAATGCCCATCAAATCGAGCTTGCCACGCTCAAGACACAGCTCCAAGCAAACAGTTCTTATCCTAGTCACACTGAACATCACTACATCAACTACTGATATGGGTACCGTATACATCACTGAACTATGTTGCAACGTGTTTCAACTGCTGCATACTCAGGCAACGGCTTCTTTCGCGATGGAGACCCCGTTGCAGGCATTGCCTCCAATCTGATAAAATCAAGGTCCGAAGAAAAACATAGAAAAATAACCAAATCTGACAATATCAATAACCAACAAATTTGAGTATCCAAAGTGTTCTGTTCGAACAATTCGGAGCTCCACCTTCTGATCTGCAGGACCAGGACCTCTGCCTCCCAGCGCTAAAAAATACTTTCTGGGACTGATGTGGATGGATTTCTCTGAGCTGTTTACTCACGTTCAGGGCAAGCATGAAACGGGTCTCAGCTTGGCCATTTGGCCATTGATCATTATAACTACAACCGGATCTAATTGGCCACATCTGTTAGATCCACAATCCACAGCATCCACAGCTCAACAGAGTGTTGAGTTGCATATGTCCTGCCATCAGAATCGCGCCTGGCCCTTTGGACATACGACAGGTTCTACCCGCACGCCATGCGTAAGTGGAAGGCCACAGGAAGGAAACCAAACGTGGTGCTTGGTTTGTTGCTACCTTTGGTTGGTCTTGAATGTCTTGATCTACCTTTCATGGAATTTCCACAGTATCACAAGACTCATCGCAAGGAATGAACCACTTTCTCTGCAAGTCTCAAGAATTGGAATCCGTGATCACACCAATAGGATTTGATGTTTGCATGTATTTGCGTTATCTTTCGAGCAAATATAGGCTCTTGAGACTGTGTCAAGCTGATTAAGCAACGCAGCTTCGGAACAAAAGTTTCTGCACCATGAATGGGGCATACCAGCATCGTAGCTATGGCTGCACACTATGCCTGTCTGCAAAGGCGTTTCTTCATTTGTTAGCTGTCATGTTCGCTTCGAAGCAGTCGCAGAGACACAACTCCAAAAGTGCCAAGACAAGCACAGTCTAAAGGTTTCTTTTGCCAAGCAGCTGTCACACACGTGCCTGCTTTCTGAGCTAAAGCCTCACTTCTTACTGACTCATGTTGATGCAAGGCCACGAGTTACGAACGTGGTTTCTCCTGAAAGCATGTCCAGCTGAGCATCGGGTCCAAAATTGTATCTTGGCAGCAATCGCAAAAACTATGTCCTTCTTGTTCCTGTACAAGGCACCCAGGCCACAGCCTGCCACCTGGAGCTGTGCATTGTGCATCCATTTCATCCGAGATCATCATTTCATGCGCCCTAAAGGCCCTAAAGAAATTTGTGGAAAACCCATGGAAAAACATACCATGACACACATCAACTCCTGAAAGTAATGACATTCCGCCTTGACGACCTTGAATCGGACGCCAGGAATATCACCGACCTCATGCACCGAGCTTCTTTCAATAATTTTCCGCTTCATGTCTGAGGGACATACATAATGAGGCCTGTGGTATCCTTCTGCATCCATTCTGAGGAAGCGACAGCGTGACCACGTCGGCCGAAACCGGAAATCAGCACCTCGTCGTTCTCATCGATGAAGTTCAAGCAGCCATCCCTGGCCCAGTCTTACTGCTGTTGCAACCCAAATGCTGGACTTAGGGACCTGTGGCCGAGAAAACCAGAACAACAAGTAAACCCACCGAATTTACCACGACATCAGCAACGACCACTGACCGAACCGTTTTGTCACATCGGACTGGCACGAAAACTCTGAAACTGGTCAAAAAGAAACACTGTTGGACAATTGTGGATCGGACACAGTCTGGTACCAGACAGTACAATCGAGACATGCCACAGATTGATTCTAACCAACCTTGGCACGAACGCCGCAATCTTCTTGCCGTTCTTAATCAGCTGAACACCTAAAGTTGAATGATATTGACTTGATTCAAAGAAAACAATGTGTCAACATAGCTGCAGCAGCCATCCACACAGCAATAAGTTTACCACGGCAGCATTTGCGGATGGCGGAGTTTGGCCTCAGACCCAATGGAACCCTTGACTGAAGATCCATCAAAGAGCTGACTGGAAACTGAAGAACGAGTCACTGATCTCTAGGTGCTATTAATAAAACCACCCACAATCATTTAAAATATCAAGGGTGTTCGGCTTGGGAGGATTTTTCTTAGCATGAGTTGTCCTCTGCGGAATGCTACTTTAGTATTCGGTCATGTTTCATGGCTGATAAAACCAGCCACAGTTATGTAAAATGGTTCGGTCCGGCAAGATGTGTTTTTGTCATTGTCTCTTCATGTTTTTTTCATGTTGTTTTAATGTGTTTTCGTGTTTCTCTCAGGTTTTTTTCCTGTCCTTGTATGTTCTTTTCGTGTTTTGTTTCGTTGTTTCTCGTCATCTTCTTCATGATCATTTCCAGTTCCTTTAATTTTCTGTTAATGTTTTTCCATGTCCTTTCATGTTCCTTTCATCTGCGTATTATCGTTTCATTTCTTGAATTTTTGTTACTTCTTTTCTTGTTCTTTGTGTTTCCTTCATGTTCTTTTCATTTCCTTCCATCTTCCTGTTTTCGACCAAAAACGATCTCCCTTAGACTGATTTGAAAGAGCTTTGAAATGGATTTGTCAAGGGTTTGGCAACAGATCGAGGCCGGAAGTAGCCATCCTCCGTATCTGATCCAATTGCAGACATGATCCACCCCAAAGATCTCGGAAATTACATTCCATAATGAAACAGCCAAAACCAAATGAAATGACCAATCAATCAGTTCCTTCTCTCGAGGGGCAGAAGAACCATGGTTTTCTATTTGTTCGAAGGACCCCAGAATCATTGAGTATCAGGATGTTTTCAATTCAACTCCACTCTACGGCTGCAATTCTGTTTTGTGCAAAGGTTTTCGAACGTTACCAAATTGCAGCCGTAATGGAACTGCCCTGTTACATTCCTTATTTTCTCGCATTTCTTCTCATTGTCCTTAGATTTCCTCTAATTTCCCTTGTATTCCTTTGTAGTTCGCGGATTTTTTTTTCATGTTCCTTTGTTTCTTGCATGTTCTTTCCATCTTCCTTTCATGTTCCTTTCATTTCCCTGTCATGTCCTTTCATTTCCTTTCATGCCCTTCATTTTTGTATTTCCTTTTCATGGTTTTGATCTGTTCTTATCTCCTTTCATTTTGATTGAATGTCGTTCGCTCTCTTTTCCGTTTCCATATCTTCCAATCATGTTCATTCTATTTTCTTTGTGTCAGTCCTGAGAACCAAAACAAAATAAAACGGCTCCCTCAGACTGCTCTCAAAGTGCTTTGAAACGGCTTTGAAAGGGTTTGTAAAAGAGGTCAATCTATGTACCTACTTGTTTCTAAAGTTCATTATCATCTACGAATATCAATATCAATCAGAGTTGGATACTTAACAAATGAACCATAAAACAAATATGTATCACAGTTACTTGACGATCAAAATCTATCCCGGACCTATCACGGTCCGTGATAGAAGTCATTGGTTTCATCAAGAATTCATCTGCCTTTTTTGAAAATCAATAATGATCATGCCTCTAGAATGACTGCATACTAGGATGTTTTTTGTAATGTGGTTCCATTACGTTTGTACCTCGGTTGTTTGCAATGGATTTCGAACACGACCGCATTGCCGCTGTGAAGGAACGGAATTGAAAAATATCCCAAAAGTCAATACCGTTTCACTCAGCGGAACCACTATCACCTGAAAAGGCATGTTGAGGGTAATGCCCAAAAAAAAACATTTCAAGCAATGACGCGGGACCACCCACAAAAATACATACACTCCCCTTTTCTTACTCCTGTGCTGTACTGCCTGTACTGTACTCCTTTGTATATACTCGGAGGGGAGAAAGGTCCCCACGCTATTAATCCGATCTAAAACTGTGTTTCATTTTTTCAAAGAATACAAAACGGACCCGAATGGCTCAAAAATTTTGAGATCTAACGCAAACAAGCAGCTGCTTTGCTTCAATGCCAATTTTCTCGACAACGATGCCCTTGGCGTGGGAGGTGCCTGCAAACTAGATCAGATTACGTTGGAAGCCGGGAACTAAATTTTTCGAATCAACAAATCAACGAGCTAAGTAGAGCATACGACTCTTCTCACTCAAACAGACTCTTTGCCGAAGCAAGCCTGCCTCCGAAAGGATTGCACTTGTACTTGGTACCCAGGTTTGCCTTCTTGTAGTCCTTCAAGAAAAACATCCCAAATGAAATGTTGCAAACACAGGCAAAAACCTGGCAATTTTCCTTCGATGCCAAATGTCAAGAGATCTGATGCCAAAACGTGCCAGAAGCATCCAAAAGCTCCTTGTCGGCCCACAAAGCTTCCTTCCTGTGGACCCTCAATTTACGGGCACATCGGATTCCGCGAGGCTTTCCCATGGTGGTGGAACGAAGAGAGAGGCGTTGCTGCTACCGCTCGAACCGGCAGCCAACGCAATAATCGTTTCCAAATTGGCAAATTGTGGTCGACACATTCTCTAGACATGAATTGTGTAAGTGATTCACAACCTTGGCAACATCAAGTGCGGGCACCAGCATCGCAAAAAAAATGGCCAAAAAAAATGTGCCAAGCAGTGCCAACACTATATACCATGCATTGTTCATCATGAATCTGCTTGCACCCCAGGGGATGGAGAAAACACAAAAACACCATGTCCATGTCGTCCAATGTGACCAATGTGCATGCTAATCCTTGAATACTTGAAAAATTACGTTGAAACAAAGCGACAATCAAACGCACGTCATTGTCCGCCGCATCAAGATTCTACCTGTGTGAAATTTATGCAACAATGGAAATCCCAATGTAGATCCAATCATCCAAGGCGTTGACAGTATGGCACCGAGGAGCACTGGATTCACCACAGGGGAAGGTGTGCCGGTGCCATCAAATGGACACCCCGTGCACCTGTGGATGAGAAACCATGGGGTTTGGAGGTAACCATATCTGGATTTTTTTTTTTGAGAACAATAACATCTAAGCACCCAGAACGAACCAAAATGGGTAAATTCATGGCCAAAATTAAAAGAAGTGGGATTGACGTTAGTGTTCTTTTCATTTCATTGACATTCCAAAGTTGAGAGTCCCTTCATCTATGACCCAGGCTGATATGACCTGCACACCAGTCATGGGCAGCTGAACTGCCGGTGTCATTTTTCTGCCTATTTTTCAAGGTTTCAAAATGAATGGACCCATTGAGGTTGCCCACCGACAATCAAGGCGGAGCAACTGCTGTACCCAACAGAATCCCGATAGGGTTTCTCACATCGAATCAAATTATATGTATGCATGGGTGGATAGATGGATGGATGGATGTAGGCAGGTAGGAAGGTATGTAGATATGTAGGTATGTAGGCATGTTGTTATGTAGGTGTGTAGGCTGTAGGTCTGTACGAGTAGGTCTTTAGGTCTGTAGGTCTGTCTGTCTATCTTTCTGTCTGTTTGCCTGCCTGGGTGGCTGTCTGTCTGTCTACGTACGTATGTATGTGTGTGTGTGTGTGTTTGTGTATACGTGTATCTGTGTATATGTGTACACGTGTATCTGTGTGTACGTGTGTACGCGTATAGGTGTATATGTGTATACGTGTATAGGTGTATACGTGTATACGTGTATACGTGTATAGGTGTATACGTGTATAGGTGTACAAGTGTATATGTGGATATATATATATATATATTTATTTATGTATATATATGTATATATATGTATAAATGTATAAATGTATAAATGTATAAATGTATAAATGTATAAATGTATATATGTATATATGTATATACGTACATATGTATATATGTAAATATGTATATATGATATATGTATATATGCAAATATGTATATATGTCAAAGAACGGAGCGGTTCCTTTTCACCTCTTTGGAACCACTTGTAGCGGTGACCCCGTCTATTCACATCCGTTAACATGCTGCTATTGAAATGGGGCAAATGTCACCGATCTATTTTGACACCCCGCCTCCAAACCTTCGTTTTAGAATGGTTTGGCCTTTTTGTACTGCAACATGTAATTTTTCATTTGTTAGCACCGCAGGATCACTGTAGATCCTTGTTGTCATGTCTGTTGGTGTTTCTTTACATTCCTACATCTAACGCATAAAGCTGCTAGAAGGTCTGGACGATGAAGGCCGCACCGCGACTCGGCTATGGTGTTCTCCACTGCCACCATCACCATTGGGGCACTCCTCGTCATAGTCGTAGTTTGGTCTGCCACGACCATCTCCATCGCCTCTTGCATCATCATCACCTCCACCACCATCGCCAGGCTGTGATGGATCATCATCTGTTTCTGATTTTCACCTTCTTCAGCTACACTTCCAAATTCTGTATTTGGCCCTTCAAAGAAGCTACATGCCGATCATCATCAAGCCAGCTCTTCGTTTGTTCTGCAGTTTCAATCCACAACTCTGCTTTGCCAGACTGAAATTTCACCAAAAGATTCTGCAAATTTCGAAGTAGACGTTGATGACGTCGTTGTACTTGAGGATCTTGTTCCAACGGGATGTAGTTTGACAAATTGGAGCAATTGAGCACAACCAGATGCTCGGGTCCTATGCCTTGCATGATTTGATCCCACCTGTAGTCGTCCAATGCATCGGGCGCACGAGGAACAGGCATGATTCCAAAGTAGTTCGCCACAGGCACACTGCAAAGGAAATAGTTGCGGTCATCCATAATGCCAAGTACAGGGGGACTTGAAGAGCTTGAAGGCTTGAAGGTTCAGCTCCACTCATCACACGTTCAGCATGCATCTGCATGGCTTTGTCCATCGCGATTCTGCGGGTCATTGTTTTGCCAATGGTTTTGGCCGTGCTTCGGGTCGAGGGATGCCATCACTCTCATCATCATTCCTTGACCTCGATCTCGTTGAAGCCAAATCATCACCATGTCACCATGTTCATCTTCATCTCGCGTCCCAGAACCGTAGTGCATCTCCGCCCAACTCACCTCGTCGCTGACCTCCCCCTTGGTTGATTGTAGATACCGTTGGTACCTTTCTGCGGGTGTTTCTTCAACCTCAAATGATTCATCTTCGTCATCTGCTTCTCGTCCATCATCCGCACCACCTTCATCAGGAACTCGAGCTTCATCTCCATCTGCAGCGCCATGCGCTCCTTCAGCTTGAAGAACCCGTCGGATTCCAACAGTTTCCACATCTCCATTGATACTTCCTGCCGATGTCAATCCCATTGCGTTCAGTGGATCTTCTGCTTCACCATCTGCCACGGTCTCATCAGGACTTGGTTCTTCTTCTTCATGATGTTCAGCAAAAGGCTCTCCATCTAATTCTTCACAATACAGAACTTCTCCCTGACTCCCTGAGGTACAAAACGGGCAATCTCTTGAATCTGCTGAATTGCTTTCTTGTAGTTCTCGATCCTCTCCATCTTCTCCGTCAACTTGTACAAGATTCGAAGCATCACAATGGCCATGCAGAGAATCACAAACACCGCCAACTTCAAATGCCATCTTGTTATTTGGCACCCAATTCCATCGGTTTCTCCAATGCTTTTGTCGAACTTGTCCAATGCCAAAGTTCTTCCCCACATCCTTGCAAGTTGCTCGCCATGATCATATTCACCAGCAGTTTCACAAGCTGTCTCTTCTGCCCTTGATAAGGGATTTCTTCATCTCCTCCAAAAATTTCACTCACAAGACCAATCCTCTTCATGAGGAATTCTCTTGACAGAGCTTTTGTGTTGAGGTCTGCTGGGTTCTCCTTTGTGGAAATTCTGAAGGCCTCAAACCATTGACGCCTCATTGCTTGTTACGTCCACATTTTGCCTTCCCTGACCCAAGTCTCGTGAAAAACGCTTGGTCACTTGTTAAATCAAGACGTAGTTGCCACACGCGTTTGACTTCCCATGCCACATCTTGGCACCTTGGTGCTCAGTCGCTGTAAAGCTCCAGCATGTGGGGCTTGGTGTCAAACTTCCTACCTCCATACCTATACCACTTCTGCATGATTGTCTGATGCAGTTCGGCATTCTTATAATACATCTTCATATCCTTGAAAACATCACATAGCATGCCAGCTTCTTGATCGCACTCATTGCTGTCTTTGTAGGCCTTGCCATGTACATTTTTTGTGGACGGCGCCAATTGGCTTTCGCCTGGTCACCACACTTTGAGGCTTACCTGCGGACCAGCGGGGAATCGAACCGCCACCGGTAGTCTGTCCGCGACGTCAAGAACGTCGCCCTACCAACTACTCCACAGGGACGCCTAGGCCTTGCCATGTACATAGCCAGCACATGCACTGAATGCTGAATGTCACGAAGTTCTTAGCTCACACAGATGCAGATCCCAAGAGCTGATCTGAAAAGTGAAAAATCCTTCACTTCCTAAAACATCGCCTTAGCATCAAAAAATCTGAAGACAACTATGATGGAGAACATTTTCCATGTCTGTCATGGATGTTGAGGATCTCAGCCAGTTTCTGGTTTTCAGATGCTGAACTGAATCTCGCCCTTGAGATAGAAAATGCTTCAACTTCTTGGATCTCACATCATACAACTCCAATGCTTCAACAAATCTTCTCACATTTCTGCTTGCTCTATGCAAGGACTGGATTCCAACTGCCCTTCATGTTCAGTAGCCAGGGACAAGGATCAAAGGCATGCGCCAGAAATGAACTCACTGCAACAGGGACCACGGTCTGTGATGAACAGGAAGGAAACCACGAGCACCGACGTTTCGCCAAGAAACAACAGCGAAGTCGCTGACAGACTGCCGGTGGTGGTTCGATTCCCCGCTAGTCCGCGAGTGAGACTCAAGACCGTAGACCCGCCGAAAGGCAACGGGCTCGGACAAAAAAAAGCCTAGAAACCACAGCGAAGCAAACAAGGAAAGAGGTCGGAGCCACAAACGAAACACCCACACAAGAACCACCGTATTTGTCTTAGACACGAGGGAAATCCCACCGTGTCATCAAAATAGGCACATTGAAACTGATTGGCATTGTCAGCGGCCCAGCAAATAGTGTGAAAATGGTGCAACTGCCGATCAAAAACGCAAATTAGTATATTCTAATGGCGAGCTATACACGACGGCAGCCTCCAAAGATCTCTGATGCACTTTTCCAAGCATCTGTAGTGTTCCTCCAACCCCAAGAGCGCTCTGAAGCCGCAGAAATCCACAGAAACAATACCCTGCCCCACTTGAGAGGCTCCTGGGATGCAACGAGACCAACGAGCCAGAACTCCTCCAAGCAGTCCCTTTCGTTGATAAGAAAGCCCCAGAAACAGACCTTGGACGAACTACCATGTCTGACTTTTGAGGCTATCGACGTGTAGACGGCCTTGCATGATAATTTACAATTCATCTTTTTGCTGCGGTTGAACGTGTGTAACGACCTGGCGAAAGCCATGAAGGCGTTGGACGGAAAAAAAAGAAGACTACCATGTCTGACTGCTTCTCAGAAGTCATACGAGGATCCGTGTCATGGAGCCCACCACCATGGACGGCTTTAAGACAATTCGGCCCATCTGAATCTTAAGGTGATCATACCATCCCAAGGGGGAATCACTGGAGTAGTGGAAGCAGACAACCACGTTGTGCCTCTTGACTGACTCTGGCATCTCCTAGAGCCTGTACCAGCTTGCTGACTTGGTCTACAAGCAATTGGACCATCGACACATGTTTACGCAATGTCCTTGGATCTCAAAGGCAAAAGGGCTGTGTTCCACTTTTTTCTTTTCCATCCAGCGCCAGATAGCTCTCCTAGGTCGTTTTCCAGCCGGACGACAATTGACGACGTCCAACTGCCTTCCAGAATTTCACACCAAGCAAGCTGATTTGCGGCGGAATGCTGCAAGAACAAGAGTCCTGCAGGTTCATGGATTGCAGTTCTTCACAAACTTTGTCGCCCTGCCACGCGCTGTCGAATTGGACTGGGAAATTGAGTTCATGGGAAGTCTCTTGCTCACCCATCCATCCTCCATTTTTTTTTTTGGCCGGCGCCCGTTGCCTTTCGGCGGGTCACCACTTGAAGGCTTACCCGTGGACCAGCGGGGAATCGAACCACCACCGGCAGTCTGTCCGCGTCGCCAAGAACGACGCCACCCATCCATCCTCCATGGGTGACATCAAGAACTCGTGCAAAACGTGGCAAAACCAAAATTTTGCATCTTCAACCTTCTCTGAGAATTATCATGAAATTGAAACTCTTTGGCAATGTGCTCTTTTCCTTCAGGAGCTGGAGGTCTTCAATCAGCAAACGTGTTCCGGGATTGGAATTGCCGTGCACCACCGCTTTTCTCTGTGACAAAACACAACTGCCAGCAAAGTGAGAAAGTGCAAATCCTCCATTTCCGCATTGACACGTTTCAAAAACAACAAGAGAGAAAAGGCGCAGTCGAGTGTCGGACAGCGCAGATAGAGTGCCTGCCGTGGTCGATTTTTGAGTAAACTCAAGTTGACAAGATTGAGCCTCAGAGCATAAACGGACATCGAACAAAACACCCTGCAAGTATGCTACTGGGAAGTTCCATTTCTGCCGGCCTGCTTTTTGTTACATTTTAAGGACCAAAAATAGTTTCTTCATGTCCATCCTCTTGCTCCAAGGAAGCCTGCCTCGAGGTGTTTTATTCTGCTAATTTCCATATCTCGTGACACTGGTTCGAGTTGCATTGAGCTGTCTGATTTTGTTTCATGCTGCAATTTGCCAGGGCTTCTTTTTTTCTTTTTTTTCTTCACGGTGACAGCTCAATGGATTATGTATCGATGCAGTTCAATTCTCTTTTGTATCACATTGTCGTTAAGACTGATGTTGCTACTGCATTAATTCGGTAAATTTACACAATGCAATTGGTTTTCCGGCTTGATAAACGACCTGGCGAGAGCCATCTGGCGTCGGACGGAAAAAAAGCAATTTGCCAAGGGCTTTAGAGCTTACCTTAAGGTCGTCTCTTTGCAGCTGCGGCTTAAGTTCAGCATAGTTACATCTACTTTCAAGTTCAGCCTTGCTGTGTTTAAAAAGGTCCAGATCTTTTTTTTCCGTCGCTTCTTGGCTTTCGCCAGGTCGATCAACTGGCGCACAAAGTCGTTACATTTGGTCGTTTCCTCCTGATTGAGCACGTATGCTTTTTGGAGACTGCAAATGACCAGAATGATGGGTTTTGTCCTTTGCCAATCTTGCAGAGGTGGGAAGTGCAGACTCCATACAGCTCCGTATCCCCGTTGTGCTGCTTTGTCATTCAGCTGAAAGAGATCTCACATGTTCCAGTTCTTGAAACGTGACTGTTCAATGTGCACACCTCTGTCCAGATGCAGCCATCCGACTGGCATTTATGAGTCGCATTGAGCTTTGTTGCTTCCTACACCCTGCTGTGGCCCATGGTGATTTTGTGGTTTTTCCTGTTGTTGATTTGTTTTATGGGCCTGCGAATATGACACATAAGTTGTCATCTGCATGCGCCGAGATGATACTAAGCTATCACCTCTTGCCTCAACAGATCTTTTTCACCCATAACTGGAACCTGTCACGTCACTGCTTGGTGGTTGTGTGGTTGTTTGTTTTTTGTGTGGTTTGTTTTTGTTTGTGTTTGTTTTTGTGTTGTTTTTGCTTTTGGTTCTTTGTGTTTTGGTTCTTGTTCTCTGGTAACGTGACAAGGGAATAGGACTATGTATCGGTCCTCTACCAGTTTACTTTTGCGGCCACTACAGCTTCGGCCCCTGCGTGAATTAATTAATTAGTCTCAAATGCAACATGCTTGGAAACATGTTGAACGACCTGGCGGAAGCCATACGGCGTTGGACGGAAAAAAAAGTGTTGGATTTTGTTTCAAGCATTCCAAACAAGCTGGCCAATGTGACCGTATCGAACTCAGAGATTGAATGGCTCGTGACGAGCGCCTGTGCTTCGGCAAGCGGTCTATCAAGGACCATGGCAACCAGCATCTCGCCTCTTTTGAAAACAGGTTAGCGTCTAGTTTGCATTTGATGCAAGATGGCGAAGACTTGGTTCTTAGATGTCAAGGTCTACCCGCCGAAAGGCAACGAGACAAAAAAAAATGTTGGTCTTGAGTGCTCAAGGCCTGTGAAACTTTGTGACGGAAAAAAACGTTAATTTTTTTTCCGTCCAACGCCGTATGGCTTCCGCCAGGTCGTTCAACATGTTTCCAAGCATGTTGCATGTGAGATTAATTAATTAATTCACGCAGGGGCCGAAGCTGTAGTGGCCGCAAAAGTAAATTGGTAAAGGACCGATACATAGTCCTATTCCTTCGTCACGTTCAAAAGAACAAAAACCGAAACACCAGGAACCAAAAGCAAAAACAGCACCAAAAACAAACCCAAACAAAAACAACCCACAAAAAACAAACACCCACACAAAAACAAAGCAGTGACGTGACAGGTTCCAGTTTATGGGTGAAAAAGATCTGTTGAGGCGAGAGGTGATAGCTTGTTATCATCTCGGCGCATGCAGATGACAACTTATGTGTCATGTTCGCAGGCCCATAAACAAATAAACAACAACGGAACCAACGACAAAGTCACAATGGGCCAATTGGAGGGTGCAGGAAGCAACAAAGCCCCCCAGCCAGGATCCCCGAGATCACAAAGAGCAGCCATCACGGCATGACATTACATCTTGACACTTTGAAGCAAACACCGACAAAGCCGGGTCGCCACGAAAGTGGTGAGAAGAACTACCGCAGTGAAACAAGGAGAGTGAAACATGATCTAAGGTGAAAAAGACAGGACTACGGCACTCAGGGCACACTCAGAGTCCGCTCAGAAGTGCTTTTCCAATCATCATATTCGCCAGGGTTATCCATGTGTATTGCACGAGGGCTGAAAGACTCTCTGCTCAGCCGTCTTTTTTTGCATCAGCAATCAAAATTGTGGTTCAGGTGATCACCATTGTGGTTGCGGTAATCACCACTCTTGCCAATAGTCCTCATGGTATGGGAGATTGTGCTCATCATCAGTGCGTGGCGATATTTGCGCATTAAGCTCTTTCGATGACGTGCTGGCTCCTTTGGCTGTATGGTCAAGCTGCAGTATGGCTTTCTGCGTCTGGGTTGCTTCGTCACTGGCAGATATCTTTTTTTTTTTCCCTCTGGTTTGGCCGATTCGCACTAGGCACGGTCCTTACAATTGCGTAAGCAGTGAAAAGCAGTAGTGTACAGGACTCGTGTGGTCCAAAAATCTCCGGCAAATCATCACGAGAAACAAACCAAACAACAAGAACCACAACCAAAAACGACCCGCAAATCCCCCAGCCAGATTTGCGTTTCGCCACAAAGCAAGACAGCGAAGCAACAAAGAAAGGGGCAGGGCCCAACAAGAACCAAAACAAAAAACTCTCAGATTTGCCTTGGATACAGCGACCTTAGCCACTGTATCATCCTCAAAAACATGCAAACTAATTAATTGCGGCGGTGCATGAAGTGTTGTACCTGATTGCCCAGACCGTCTTACCTGAGAACAGCAAAGGGAGTCCAATATTGTAGGCAGACTGATGTGTGGTTCGACAGAGGCCGCCTGTATGGACGATTTGTCAATAAATCAACTTCCGCATCTCAGCTGTTCACCCTGTATTGTTCAGCGTATGCCAGGCAGTCTGTTCCTGTCAGTATACACCACCGCAAGGGACTGTAATCTATTTCCCCCCCAAAACGGGGAGGAGAGCACTGACAGCCTGCAACATGGTGTGAGCACTTGCAGAAACCGTCACGTGACTTGTGCCCAAGACCCTAAGGCCGTGGGTGAAAAAGTGGCTAAAGGCCTGACCGGCTCAGTACGGCCATGACAGACAAATGATGTTTCGACCATAACATGGGCTCGTGAGCACTTCCAGTATGATACTGCAGGTAGGTATACAAAAGTCGCATTCGCATTGCTGTAAGACTTGTGCACCAAAACGATCAAAGATAAGGTGGTTCGGTGCGCCAGCACCAGATACTCAGACAGGAGTCACTAGGCGTCATCGTCCCAGCAAGTTCTGCGGAGAGGACCGGATGCACAGGAAGGCATCTGTATATTCCAGACAAAGCCACTCTCCCATCGAGTGGGCCATAGGCCATAGCAATACAGAAAATCCGCACAACGAACCATGTGGGCAGGCTTTGCTGCACTCGGGCGCTCCAGACTGAACTGCAGGAAGCACAACTGGACAGCGCCAGTAGAGCTCACTGCAGTGCAGCCTAGTCCATGGCTCTACCGGGAATCTACCGCCCCTCAAGAAAACACACAGGAAACACAACACAGAGAGAGAAGGGCCCATCCCAATACAGCCAAAGAGGAAGCCACCAGACAAATTCAACACAAACAAACAAACAAACAAACGAATTCAAAAGGGGATCAACTCAACCAAAAGGGGGGGGGACGGTGAGCAAAAGCTGTCCCACCTCGGATAAATCCTTAGTCACTACCGGATGAGATCAATGTAACCATGGTGAAAAAATGGGTGACTGTGCAGAGCTGTAACCTCGGTATCCAGGCAACAGAGGAAGCAAAAACAACACACGCCCAAACAAAACGAAACCTGCCATCAAGGGGGAAGCAAAGAGGGGGGAGCGGCCAAAGTACAACCCATGCAAAACAACAAGCCAACAGAAGAAACGAGGAGAGGAGCCAGGAGGCAGCAGGGGACAGAGAGAGAAAGGACACACACGCACAAGAGGGGGTACGAACGTGTCTTAGCGGAGTCCATGAAGGGGACAAGGATCATACAATGATGAATACCTCAGTGAAGGAGCACACAGCACCCCAACAACACAGGAAACATGGTGTAGAGGGAAAGATCCCCACACAGGGCCAAGGCCTTTGTTGCCATGAGACATGATGAGGAGGGGAAACAGTGCGCAACAAACACTCCACGCGCAGAGGCACGGCAACCAGGCCGTCGCCGGAAGCAACGATACCCAGAGGGAGGGACCAGTAAAACCTGGACCAAGGCGCCAACGAGGACCATCCGAGGGGGAGGGAGGGCTACGGCAGGCAGGGACCAAAAAAAACCAAAACAGAATCAACAACCGAGGCACTACGCCTACTGTAGCTCTGCAAATTGCAACAACTATGGGTAAAACGACGAATTCACGTACCTTAACTAGTGGGAAGGGTGGGAGAGGGGTAGTCTCGTCAGTATTACGTCAGGGGAAAACGAAAACAGTTACATCATCACCTATGATTGTCAGGCACCGGGTACGAGAGCATGCACTCATGCAGTGGGCTTCATGGTGTGAGGAGGCCTTAGTATAATCTAAGCTCTCGACTGGACAACACATTCTAAGCACTAGTGCAAGGGGAAAGCATGCTGCTCGGCTTGTTATGCCTAGGCTATCACTCCCACATGAAAACACATGAGTGTGGATACTAGCTGTTGGAGGTCTGAATCAGTAGGGGCCAGGCATGTGGCAGAACATTTTTGACAAGTATGAATGAGGAAGAGCTGTGTCACCTACTGCATACCAGTGCACCTGTCACGTCTTTGGACAGACACACCAGTGTGGAAGTAGCCTCCCAGGCATGGGTCATGAGGAACCTGACAATTATAAATGAGGAAGAGCTGTGTCCCCGACTGCATACCAATGCACCTGTCACGTCTTTGGACAGACACACCAGTATGGACAGTAACCTGAAGTAGAAATGACGAAAGACCAAATAGTGATTAAAGTAAACTCCCACTTCCGTTGCTGATGAAACAAAAGCCAATGTTGTATGAGGGACAAAGCGGAGTGAAACAGAAATGAGACACGGGGGAAAGAAGAGACAAGGTGGACACAAATAGGGAAAAAGTGATGAGAATAGGTGTTGGAGGGATCATGTCGTACCTCTCATGAAATGTTCCAAATGATGCTTCTTGTCCGATGTGATAGTGTCGTTCCATTCATTGGTGAGTGCAAACGAAACTGGGTTAGCTGCTTGCTGAGCAATAGCTCGCTGATGTAGCGCTCGAATCGCCCGTTGATGTTCATCCAGATCTTCCGGAGGAACCCTCTTGCGGACTTTCCTGTCTGGGAAGGTTCGTTCCCGCAAGTTGGCTTGCAAGGCATGTCCCGCTACATAAACTGCAGGTTGCTGGAATAAAACACGCTCTGCAAATCTGTTGAGATGCACTGTCCATTCAGCAAACATATGGCTGTGCGACAGTTGATTCCTGAGTCGCGCTACCGTTTGATGCAGGCTCCCATTGGTATGCCACAATCGCAACAGACTGTAGTTGGAAGGCCAATCAAGTGGGCACAGTGTGGCTGTTTCTTTCCATTTTTCAGGTGTAAGCCCTTCTTGAGAAGGTATGATCACTTCCAGAGTAGTGCGAGTCGGTCCCAGTGGTTGGAGACCTCGCATCATGCATGGTTCAACGAGCCCTGATGTGTATCCATGGATGAGCTCCTGGAAGCATCCAGCCATTTGAAAGTCTTCATCCAATCCAAGACGAAAACCAGGCATGGTTTTGGCAGCAAATTTTACTGCTTGGAGCAGCTGTTTTGCTCCTTCCACTGGAGTCTCGTCACAGGAACGTTTCGGGCATGCGATGTTGATTTCTTGTGGTTTCTGCGCATTCTCAGGGGCATTCTCAAGAAGTTTGGGAGCAATTTTGCTAGCCCAGCTAGCCGGGAACCATGCCAATAGGGCAGAGGCACCACTCGTAAGGTCCACTAGCCCAGTAGTGCGTCGATGCGGCCGATCAGTGACCAGGACTTTTACTGGGCCACTCGGCGCTCGACTCCGGTTCACCTCAGAGCTCTCAAGGGCCGAGCCGATGAGCTCAGACAGGATGGGCCGAAACCAGTACGTGGCATACAGCAAGCATTCAGTTTCTGGAGTCACCATGGATTCAGCCAATCTCATCAACGAGCTCATCGCTTGGGCGAGCTTTTCTGCCAAACGAATTGTGAGAGCCCTTGCCGTCTGCAGGAGGACATCCTCCATCGTGGCGCTTTGCCCACGCAACCACAGTTCACAGGCCACACTCAGCAAGATGCGCGAAAACTTTTCTTGGATGGCAGTCAAAGACAACGTCAATCTCGCCTGTAGCCATAACTGTGGGAGAACTCCAAGGTTTTCGGGTATGCAAAACGGGTTTCCGTTAGGTTGGACATTAGTAATCAGGATTGCTAGCTTGTCAGCTGCACTCGCGATCTCATCTTCAGAGGGATCTTCAGCTGCATCAGGTATAGGTGGGCACCATGCAACTGTAGGGTCCTCTGGATCACTCTCGTCATCGGTAGAGGCCGCTTCCTCATCCGAGGAGGGGTCATTCACTGTGTCTCCTGCACCCTCGGGGCTTGCAAAATTCATGGACCCTGGATCAATCTGGCGATCCAATGTGTCCAAGAGGTCCGGTTGCAACCGATGGGCATCGAAGTAGTGGATACCCGGTATTACGACAAGTTGCCGATCCTGTATACCCACGTGAAAGAAGACCTTGTGGCCTCGATGTCGATGAACAAGTGCTGGGGACCCATTATAGGCTGCACAGAGCCAGAGAGGAGATCTGTACCCATCAGCAGCATAACCATACAAGTATTCCCGATCAATCGAGCAGGGGAAAAACCCGCTGGTCGTCAGCACATGATCACGCGTGCGGGACTCTAACGCTGCAAGGACATCAGGGGGTAGCCGTAGCTTGTCTCTGCATGCCACAACCAACCGATATCGTCGCCACACTCGCGTGCCATTGGTGGTCACTATCATGGCAATAGCAAGGGGAGGTTTATCTTGGGAAATAAATGGATCCACTAATCCCCAGTCCAGTATGGCACTTTTGTCACTGGGGTATTTTGAAGGGCCATGGTACTGAATGTCTCGGCCTTTCAGCGTGAAGTAGCCATAATGGTACACTCCTAGTGTCTGAGCCATGCCAATCATGCCTGCCATATCAAGAGGCGAAACAATATAGGTATGTTCAATGGCTCTTGTGAGCGCTACAGTTGCTCTCCCATAGCAGTCTTCGCGCTCATCTGCTGTTGCATCCCGACGTCCTCCACTTAGAAACCCAACGCCTGTTTGAACAATGACCGCAATGCGTGCTGTTGCCCCCGCGGCAGAGGAAGTGGTGGAAACTCTCAGCCCACCATACCACGCGGACTGGAAGCCATGTTGGAGCAGCAAGTTGTGCACCGCCGTACGATTGCATAGGACAAGCAGCTGCGAGGTCGCTCCCTGTTGCAAGTTGCGATAATAATTCTTCAGATAAGTGCAGAAGGCAACGACGTCCTCGACTGCAGCTCTTAGATCTTTAGGTGCCTTCCACAGTACTGTCCGGAAGCCTCCTTGTGCCACAGTGGACTCATGTGGCACGAAGTGTCCAATGTAGATGTGATTGGGCTCGTGGAGGACTAACTCAGGATATCGAACTGCAACAATAGCTTGGTAAGTCAGCATTGAGACCCGTGAGCTGTTAGGGAGAATGATACCCCACCGGTGAGGACCACATAACCCTGCAGCCTCAAGGGTTGTGGTGCACTCAGGTACTCCAAATTCCTCTGGTGCTGTGGCAATTAGCAGGACTGCTAGAGCTGCTGCAACCAGGCTGCTGTGTGCGTCCAGCTGGCACGATATTCGGCAGTGAAGCACACGCCCCAGGGCAGCAGGCAGCTCGTAGTCTTGCGGAGTGGATGTCCATGGGCCACTATGCGACTTATTTGCGAGTCGCAGCAAACTGAAGAGATCAGACTCCGGATCTTGGCTCGCATCAGGCCAAAGCTGCGCTATAAGTGCTGTCATTCGTGCCGGCGGAAGATAGTCTCCTGACTTATCAAGTGCTCGGAGCCCTAACGGCCGTTGCAACAGTTTGCGACGATTGACAGCCGCTGCTCGGCCTTTTGACAATCCGCCTGGAGTTTGCCTATGATCACCAATGAAAACAGTAAGGGTTGGTTGTTGAATAGCAGCGAGAGCTGCAATTTCATGGTAGTTGCCATACTGTTGACTTTCATCCATGAAGGCAAGCCAGGTGCGAGAGATCCAATGGCCAAAGCTGGAGTAGCGCATCGCCATTTCCGCCGTGGCCGAGCCACCTGTTGCAATGAGTACATTCTTGTGAGCGATGATTCTATTGCGATCACTGCATCGGACGTCAATCTTGGAGGCATATGCTTCTCCTTTGCCTTCCTCCATGCGTCCAATTAGCCTACCAAAGCTCTTGATTGTGGGGGGCGCGAGATCACTTAGTTGATCCGCAAGTGCTTTGGCAGCTACATTTTCTTTCGTATAGATGATGGCAACAAATTCCTTGAGTTCGCAGCTCAGGGCAATGAGCAAGACCGCAAGGGACCGCGTTTTGCCAGCACCAAAAACCCCTGCAATACATAAGTCAGATCTTCCTGTCAGAATGGCCAGTAACAATGCAATGGAAACTGTCAAGACATGTCCATCACCGTGGGCTGCTAAAGGAAGGAGATACTCACAGTAGTAACTGTCATGGGCCCCATCCATTGATATTGTGGCTGGTGTCAAAAACCGTTTCAAAATTCTGACTAATGCATCCGTCAGCTGCGTTTTGCGCTCGCTGGCCATGCGGCGAACAGGTATATGCGGCTGCACGATGCCCATTGCCAATGGTAGGCGCGACTGGTTAGCCTGCGCAAACACTAAGAGTTCATGGCGGCTGCGTGTGTCTCCCAGAAAGGCTAGCTCCTCCCATACAACGGTCATGGACACGTAGTCTTCGATGGGTTTCGGCCAGTCCTTTGCAGGATCAAAGTAACTCATTGTTTTGAGATACTGGTCCAAAAGCCGCCCACAAAAGGTCCGAGCAATGGGTAGCGAGACGATAACGAGCTCCAGCAACTTCGGGGCAATGCGCTTGATCGCTCGCTGAGCAGGGTTCTTACTGGTTCCGCTAGACATCACCTTTTCATGTACAAGTAATATGACACACCGATGCTGAGTGTCTGGTAACTGGAGAACACCCAGTAATGCTCTGCCCGCCATCACATTGGCTTCCAAGTTGCCTAGATTCCCAGCCTCACAAAGTTCTCGCGGCGAGGTCATTGGAACATCCGACGGTGCACTGAAGAGCAGGAGCGGGGCACCATCAGTATGTAGGTGAACGACATGAAACCCAGCATAAGCCTCGTATTGGTAGGTGAGCTGCAAACGTGTTCCTGTTTGTCCTCGCTTCTTCTGCTGAGCAAGTTCCACACTGACCCAGGGCTGGAGATGCTGGAGCTGCCGTCCCACATGATAAGCGTCTAGTTGCGGAAGTACCATGTCCAGTAGGAAGATGAGGGTTCGTAATGAGAAACCACGCAGGAATTCCGCCAGTAGGTTGCGAACCAGCAACCCACCCTCATCGTGGGATCCTCCCGGTGTGGGAATCATCGCAATCAGAACTGCTTGTAGGTCAGCTTCCGTATCAGGCTGACCATCCCGAATGTCCCGTCCACCAATGGGTATATTCTGTAGCTCCGTGTTCCCTTCTCCAGCTGCTACTAACAAAGCACTTAGAGTCGTCTTGAGGTGCTCAGGAAGGTCAAAGCTAACCCATGAGAGTACACGCAGCAATCCCTCGCACCGTACCCCATGTGGAATAACTTGCGGGGTGGTGATTTGTAGCCTCTGGATTTCGTGGACTCCTTCGTCAAGGTCAATGAAGAGCAAGTGGCCATAGGAATGTTTGGCACGCCCACTCCAGGTGGGGTGCCCCTCTATAAGAACAACCTGATAGTTAAATTCTGTCAGAGAAGCAGGTCTCCACACACATAGCCGGTCCTCCAGGCAGTGCACCAGTGTGACTCGGCGTTCGCCTGTGGCAAGTCGCAGCATCTCTGGCGGCGTCGCAATCGCAGCAACTTTAGTGAGGCCAGGGAACGCAGCAAATTCACTCAGGATCTCGTGGACTGCTAAGCCCGTATAGGACCCTGCCGAGAAACCATACACGTTAATGTCCCTGCTCCCTCTGTTGTCCGCTGTAGTGACCAAGTGTGGAAAACATGACTTCAGAAAAAGCTGTTTCCCTTGTGGATGGTAACAACGGAAGATCTGCATAATTGCTGTTGACCAGGTCGGATGTGGTGGCCTGGCGTGGGCTGGCCGGATGTTCGCGGCCTCAATGAGGCGGATCGCTCTCGTGAGCAGCAGCTGTGGATCAGAGAACTGTTCAGGGAGGAAATCACGCCAAGCTGTCCATCCATCAGCAGTGGAAAGGAGCTGGTATACCGCATATTCGTGCACTGTTTTGGTAAGGCCCAATTGGGTGATATGTTCTTCCCAATTATCTGTCATCGCAAGCGATGGGCCATACACCTTTGTTTGCGCAAGATTTTGCAGGAAAATATCATATTCGTGTTCGCCACTAAGTAGGCCACCCCCTAATCCACTGCAATGCACTTCAAGGGGTCGGTCTTGCATTGGGGCGTCATCTTGCCAGACTTCTACGAGGGAAAAGACCCAGGATGCCCAGTCAACCGAGCCCTTGAGTGCAGCAGGCATCGCAGCTTCAGGTTGTCTTCCTATGTAGTTTTGTTTGGACAATTCTCCAACATCTATAGTCTGCTTATTGACAGTGATTTCCCACTTAGCCATTTCTCGGAAAGGTAACGGAAGACCAAACTTCAGGAGAGCTGCTTGCTGCAGCGACGTACATGAGGGTTCCGATTGTTCCTTTCGTTGCCACAATCCACACAGCAAGATCAGTTGAGCTTGGGAGAGAGGAGGAGGAGGCACTTTGGCATGCAACCGCAGTCCAACCACTGGAAGGAAATTGTGATGTAGCCATTGGGGCTTCCATTCATGCGTGCCAAATAAAGCAGCAGCCAGCGGCAACCAGCCGAATTGGGCGAGGTCAGCGAGACTGTTCGGCATTCTTTTCTTGGCACTGGTGCCAAATCCATGCAGGATAACAGGCCGCATGTAATGTGGCTCGATTGCCATGGCTTGGTACATCTTGTCTCCTGGTAGTACTCGTACACTGACCTCACCGGGCAGCAGGCTAAGGGTCGGAAGGGCCCCTTGCTCGTAGGCGGGCCTAGCCCATTTATGGAAGTTTGGTTGCCTGCCTTGGTAGCCATCAAGGATCTTCCGTAAATGACCATGGCGCGGCCAGACTCCAGAGGCTGGGACAGGAAAAGTAACTAGTCCAGACCACTGGCCTAACAAGCTCCACGCATGGCACCAATCTGCAGTAACACGTGTGGACGTGCCAAGCAGAGGAGAGCCAAGTAATCCACTAGCGACTGCTTGCTCGACGTCTGCAGGTGGATATGTAGTAGCTAGGTAGGCTTCGACATGTCTGTGGTAAGCAATGGTAATAACGCGGGCAATTTCATCAGGATCTGTGTCTGGGTCATCCAAGACAGTAACAGGTACAGGACTCTCATGACCCGAAGCTAATACAATGACCAGACCAGCATTGATTTCAGTGAAAGCCTCACTCACAAGGATGACTCCTTTGGGCCTAGGCGCAGTGGCAGTTTCATCCACGGCTACTTTGTCCTTCCGAGTGGGTTTAGTTGACCCAGCCGGGGAAGAGTCATCGCTGCTGGACGTCACTCGACGAGACATGCGGGGACTCGGGTCTGGCGAATCACCATAGTCAACTTCGTCTGCCAAATTGGCACCGTAGGTGAACGGAGGGGCTCGTAGTGGATCTGCTTTTCGGACAGCAAGATGGTCCGCACTATGCGATCTAGACAGCTTCGATGGTGGACCAGGCTGTTGCATGTCCCTTCCCGTGTCCACAGATCGCGCACGTTTGTGCGATGACGCAATGGGGCTTGACAGTTTGCTCTTTGCAACTGTGCTTGATGCAGCTGAATGGGTTGGGTCAGTGCTCGCCAGCCAAAGTTCCCGTATCTCAAAGAGAGTCACTGGCACACAATCGCTGTCAATCAGTGCAAAGTTGATGGCCGGGAAGAGGAACACACACGCATCAAGGATGTACGTCCCTGCCCATGTCGGGTGTACCTTATGGAGACCAGTGTCAGCTGAAATGTGGACAAAGACAACTGTGGTGAGTTCTCCATATGGGCCGACATAGCGTAACCGTTCTTTCCACCAAGCAGCGACCATTGGCCAATGACTGAGTCCAGGCTCAGACTTGACCTTATCCGATTGCAAATCACGATTGTCCGTCACCAAATATACCGTGTGGTAAGGCAAGAAAGCAGGGCTTTGACTAACCAACCATCGGTACAACTTATGCCAGTCAGGTCCAGGTAAGGTTTCTCTCCCACCTACCATTGCAATTTCATAGTCATGTCGATCTGGTGCAGCGGTCTTCTTATGGGGGTCTCCAAGCCTCCAGTGCTGCTCAATGGATACATTCAGCCCATACTCAGTCGAAATGCTCTTATGCTGTTCAAGTGCAAAGAGCAAATCAAAGAAGCTGACGTTAGGGTTCTTTGCATACCAGGATTTCACAACTTGTTCTCTGGAAAGCAGAGACATCACACTGTGCAGTTCCTGCGTAGCTGTTCAGGGTGTAAAGGTAATGTGGGGTGGGGGGGGAGGTGTTGAGAATCCTGACACGTCTTTGGCCAGAAGACTCAAGCACTTCAGTCAGTATTGAATGGCAAAATCAACGAAGAGAAGGAAGACCCAAAGCAAGACCACCAAAACAGAAAGCAACCAAGAGAGACCAACACACAAAACAAAACAAAGGACACCAACCCAACCAACACAAACCAACAAAAAAGGGGGGAAGGGGCGAGTGTTGAAAAACCTGACACGTCTTTGGCCAGGCAGTTCAAGCACCTTGACACGAAACAAGAGAAACCAAGAACGCCCGAACCCACAAATTGATACACGGCAGCCGAATCAGGCGGCGCACGCAGCAGTGAGGGAGAAAGGTGCAATCAGGGGGGAAGGAAAGGGACAAAAAAGCTGGAAGCCCTGACAGTCTTTAGTCAGAAAATCCAGGCACAAGAGTGAACAAGAAAAGGAGAGAGTGAAAGGGAGGGAGCAAAGCACACCGAGCCAAAGAGCAAAAGAGGAAGAGAACCCACACAAACCAAACAGAGGGGGGGAGAAGGGTGGTGGAAGAGGCACTGGTAGCCCTGGCACGTCTTTGGCCAGAGAAACCAGATGCCAAATGGGAAGGAGAACGATGAGTCAGGTAAAGGGATGTAACGCAGCAAGGGGCACTATCGCGAAATAAGATCCTAATGCACGAAAGATCAGGATATAAACTGTGGTGTGAAAAAACAAGCCTGTAGCAAAACCCTTGCCTAATAACCGGAAAGGTTAGTGATATGAATCCCTCACCGAGGTTAGGAGGTGCTCTATATTTCCCCTTTCTGGAACTAAGCTGAGGCAGCTGGTCTGTCTGCTGCTTTGCATTTGAGCCAATGAAACGCAGGAAGCGGTAGCTATGTAGCAGAGCACACAAAGCTTGCATACTTAAGGACATCATGGTTCAACTGAGAGATGCGACTGTGTGTGCGCTGCCCGTTCATTTTTCTCTAGGATCTCAAACAGGCCGGAATACAGCCTTGACCTGGTGCCAGCCTCTCACTGGGAAAATGTTCATCTTAGAGCACACAACTAGTCAATTTGGTGCAGGAATGTTGCTTCCCGGTCGAGCTCCGGGGGTGATTGCAGCTCATTTCGTAATCGTTCTGGTAAGTACAGTCCTTCAAGTATTCTGCGCCAACGAAACGTAGCAAAGTTTGTTTGTCGAGACTGTTTCTCAATGATATGTTGGTATTTCCAGACAGTTTGATTCATGATTGTGGTGGCCCTATCTGTCAGAGTTGTGGGTTTCACTCGCGCCAAAGAAGATTGCTCACTTCTACACTCGTCTATGGCGCTACACCCTTGCTGTAACATATCAATGACCGTGTCTTCAGCACTTTGCGCAGCAGCAGCTTGTACAGCGTTGAAGACTTCTTTTCGGGCAGGGTGACCATGCCATTGCAATGAATGGCAAAGCACGGAAGCAATCGGAATCTCCTGCCACGGGTCCGCTTGTGCGTCTAGGAGCAGCTGTACATTCGTCCTGTGCCGATGAAGGACAGCAAGGAAGAGGGGTGGTAGCGCTCCTTGTACGGGTGTCACCGAGGCACCAGCCTCAAGCAAAGTTTGAACAAGCTGTGAGCTGCCCAACTCAACTGCTAATTCCAACATGGTGGTAGGTTGCCTTTTGGGCGGGATAATATTGGGGTCAGCTTGGGCTTGTAGCAGTAGATAAGTTAAACTGGCCCCATATCGAGGGAAGCAGTGGCCAGCTGTAGGCTGGCAAGCATACGGATCAGCAGAATGGTCTCGAAGAATAGCAGAAGCTACTAAGGTGCTGGTATGCCCTCCCTCTGTCGCCACGTCCATAAGGCCCAAGCCCTTGCCAAGAAGATAGCTTACATCCATCACGTCTTTGTGATGAATGGCTGTCATGAGGTCTTGATATTGCTGTGCTGATGGGACTTGCAATGATTGCACTATATAGCATAGGGTTGCCTCATTTGTAACAGTGTCAAGTTGAACAGCCCTGAGTGGCGACTGGATTACTGACGAGCTGTCTGCGTAGAGGACCACTTGGAAGGGTGAATCCAACCTAAGCACCATCGCCGTCTGTTTCATAATATCCCATCCCAGAGTTGTCTGTTCCAAGACCTCAATCGTCAGGGCAGTTTCACCAAGGATCCCATGGCGGACACGGAGTCGCATACTTACCCCGTAAAAAGGGAGTGGAGGCAACCCTGACAGTCTTTAGCCAGAGAGGCCTCGCACTTATGACTGCACCCACAAAACTCGTATATGCAAGGGCTAAGAAGGATACTGAGGGGCATACTAAAAGTATAACTGTCAACAAAAGGTCTGACCCTCGATAGTTGAGCCAGAATTGCTGTGCAGGTCAAATATGGAAACATTACTACATGGTCTCATGGACATGCAAGACAACACAGTTTATACATAACAGCCATTCAGATGCTGCAGACGAGTGCTGTAGAGCCTGTCTGTGACAACATAGGCCTAACAGGTCCGGCAATCTAGTTAGTATGAGACTTGTCTTGTATATGGAAACGTTGATGAAGATCAGAAATCCGGTGCTTTTATTTGAGCACACAAACAATTGCAGGCCCTCTATCAGGCATCGTGGCAAAGGGCCTCATGCTCACCAAAGACACCTCCTGCATGAGTGCAATGGAAAAATACCACAAACAATGTGTTACATGCATTCTTAGCTGTTGCACTCTAATCGACTTTTACTGATCTCTGAACAGGCAGACCATCTAGTACAGTTACCGTCTTTTCACGTCCTGCATCCTCGAGGTGAGGGGGGGCCACAGTCTTCGCTGCGGTTCCTTCGGACTTTATACAGCATGCAGATGTCAAAATCAAGCGCCACTCAGTTTTGACTTCCCTCGGTGGCTGGATCTGTGCAAGATTCAGTCGGAGCAGCTGAAGCAACTTGCACCGAGTCTTCCTCTTTAGCTGTGGCTTGTTCGTGCTCGATCTGCACTAAATTGCTCACAACTTCTTCCATTTGAGTGGCTGCCTCCATGACAACCGATAAGAGAGTGCGTGCATAAGCAAGCTGTTTACCAGCACGGGCCCGGCCTTCTGCTGCAGGTCCTAGTGGCGGTACCTCCCCATGCCGCCACATTGTGACTTTGCTGGTTGTATGTGTTGGCATTGCAGTCGATTTAGCCTCAGACTGATCAGCGAAAGTCGCATTGAGTTTCTGCAGATCACGCGCACTGTAATTCCCAGACGGGTCAAACTGTTGTGTAGTAGTTTGTCCCGAGGGGTCAGAGTACTTTCTCTTGCCATGAAGATTCTCTTCTTTTCGCGGCATAAGCTTCATGGCACTCTTGTGTTCAAAGCCAGTTTTGAACGTTTCATGACCTGCTGAACTACAGCGGGATTCTCTGTTGAGGGCTATAGTTTTGTCCGTCACCTTGCCTGAGCTATTGGTCATTTCAGTGAAGGGCCAGCACGGTGTACGATTTGCCAGGATATTGTGTTCATGCATTCTGTCAACATAGAATGATTCAATTTCTCGTTGTGTTGGTGGTTCGTGATGACAGCAAATCTTCTGGGGCTCACCCAGATCCATAGGTCTTCCTGAAAGGACTCTGTGGCATAGAACGGCCATATCTGTCGGCCTCCCATCTCTACAAACCAGAAGTTGGTATAGTCATCATCACTGGCCTCCGTATCTACGTGGCAGAAGTCGTGTGACAATTTGGCGGAGCTTGACCCTGGATAGGCCCAGTCCGGCGGGCTCTTCATGTCGTCATTGAGGACAATGTTCCAGCATTCTCCATTGATGCACATTCTATATTCATAGAAAGACCACGCATGGAGCTGCTTTGCGTGCTCATAACAGCCCTGCTGCCGATAGACCTGAATGCCATCGTATTCCGTGATGTAGGACTCTTTGTACTCAGGTCGCTGGTGTTCACTGTGAGCCTCAGTATCGTTACTGCCTACAGCTGGGCCCGCTTGGTCAGGTCCAGTCAGTGGGCCTGCCTTCAGCGTGACCTTATCACCAATCCAGTGCGCCATGACTGTCCACCGGAGTACACAAAAGTATGGCAGAGGTAGGAATAGAGAGCAGGTAGGGAGAAAAGAGGAAGCAGGCACAGATGACTGATAGGGATGGACCAGTGAGTACACCCGAGGTGCCAACAATCACAGATACCGGCAGAGGTAACAAAAGGAGACAGCCAAAGGGAGGGGAGGAAGAAGAAAGCAAAAAGGGAGGGAAAGTAAAATAGGGAAAGGGTACTCCCCTGACACGTCTTTAGTCAGAGGAGTGGGAGCCCTGTAAATGGGAAAGTGGTTTGAGCCACAGATATGCGACAGGGTATACAAAACTGCTGCCAGATCTCAATCTTTAGAACTTGACCAATGTGGGCACGTGTACTCATGAGTACCTCTGCTGATCATGCTCTCTGTCGTGATGGAAACACAACTCTCTTTTTGCCAGAATTTACTAATTGGCGATATTACACCTGAATATGATAGGATTAGCCCCTGCTTCGAGCCGGTTGATTCATCAAAAACTTGTTAAACAGTGAGTAAGTTGAGTGTAGCTGTGCTGTACATGAGCTGTGGCTATGTACATCGTAGATGAATCTGTGAGGCCTATTCCTTCACGGAAAAGCTGTTCAAGCAGCAAATCATCAAGGCGGTCTACCGTCTCTTCTTTGATCGAGAAAACGCAGGGGGTCCTGTGCATGAGTCCATTGGATATGAGGAGATAGTCTTGGATTTGTTGCTCTTCAAGTCTGAGTACTGCATGTGTAGCAGTGTGTGCGATCCATGTCTCAGCATCAGGCATTCGTAGGTGTAAAATTAACAGTTCGATGTTGTCTCCTATGACTCCAGAAGGAGGTCTTGCTTCGAGCGATATTGCTCCGATAACTCCATCCACTACATCTAAGTGCTTCATTTCGTCACCATGGCAAATCAGTGTGCGCTGCGTGGCTAAGTCTCTATGTCTAGCGGTAACAGCTCGAAAACATCAAATGAACTCAACGGATGTATACTGAGTGGTATTAATTGGATTTGTGTTGTGAGGTAGCAACTCTTGAGCACATGATGGCCAGCGAAGGTAATGGGTGGCCCGTAAATCATGCAAATTCCACAAATCTGAGATACAGCAACTCTAAAACCCCAGCCATCTCACTTTTGGTTACAGGAGGACGACCTCCGGCGCACTCAACTCTCTGTCGGGACTGCGAATGGCCGCAGTGGGCGGATCCTGCACGAGAAGACTAAATCTTATGGCGGGAGCCATCATTCTGGCTACTTCCGCTAGGAGCGTGCTTGGTTGGAGTCTTTGCACTGTTGAATTGGTTCCAGCTGCTATGGTGGTCCAGATGCGGAGGTTGGGTGGCAACCCGGTCCGTAATAGTAGAAAAGCAACTTCCACCACTGTATCAGCTGCTTGCCGCATGGTCCTGCGGTCCAAAAAACCGCCCAGGGTCGCAGTGATGTGTATTGTCTGGATAGTCAGCCGAAATGGTCGGGCATCTATTGGCACTGGTGCAAGTCCCGCCTGATCAGTCATGCCTCCATCAGCAGCTGGAACTAAGTATAGGTGGTTGACCCACACACCTCGTGTAGACGGGCGACTAAAACCTGCCACTTGGACTATGTCCTCGTATGATGCTGCTAGTGCTGTCAAGAGATGCTGTGTGATGCGCTGTCCGTCCAATTCAACCTGCTGGAGGTCAGCTTCTAAGGTGTTATATATCAATTGCAGTCCATGTGCTTCTTCTGGAAAAAAGGTGACACATCCACTCTGCACTAGCCGTACTGTGCGCCTGAGGTCTCGCACAGCTACCATAAGTTCTTGCGCTGCTTCCAAGCTATATAAGATCATCTTTACTGGCATAGAGAAATGGTGTTCTTCACCACGGAGTCGCACATAATCCATGGCAGTACGGGTAGAGAGAGTGGGGGCCCACTATATACAGATTGCTACCTTGCAAGTATAGTGAGAGTGACAATTAAGATGGCAGTTAGTCGATGTTGTTGTCAGTCAGTTGCAATCCCGACACGTCTTTGGTCGGAAAGACAACGTGACCGTCATGGTTACTGTATTAAATGTCAGGCATGTTAAATATTGGGTCATGTCGGTCATGCCTCTATGATGACTGTCTCGCTAGGGTATCTCAGCCAGTGTGATGGGGAAGATTGATTTTATTCCTATCCCATTGTCACTGAAATACGCTCACATCTAATCTTCACACCCTTGACTTAGAGAAGAGCCTAGGACACCAAGCAAGTTAACCATTGTGTACGAGTTAATACTGGAAAACAAGTACAGACAAGTTAAATGCGGGTTGGGGGTCATCCTAAGCCCGTCGTGAACATTCCATAAACTCACCTTCATAGGACTGTCATCTAACTTGCTAGTAGGTGGGCAGGGGATATTGCTTGTTAGGCATGACAGCTTAGGGGGGATGAAGAACCTGTGAGCAGACATAAAGGCATGTTCACACTGCAGTCAGCGACAGCAAAGTCAAGAGGAGGATGAATGTGCCCCTAATAGGTGAGCATGTGGTTCAGTTCCCTTAAAGGTTATTTGCGTGACATGCGAGAATCACCACAGGAAAGGCTGACCAGTGAACCACCTTTTTTGATTGCCTGACGATCAACTTCACCGGACTTCTGCTAAGTCACTGGGCCTCACAGGTCATCGAAGATGGTTGCATACGCTTCACTGAGGGCATACCAATTTTGCTGTAGTCGATAAAGTGCTCGGTTGGCTTCTTGTACAAGGTCATTATGTTGCATTTGCAGCACTTGGATGCCTTCACTGAGTTGGAAGATCCGATCCGCTTCATCTTCATGATTAGGAAAACGGCCTGCTATTGCATTTTGGCACTCTTGCGAGAGCCGGAAATCAAAGCACGGTCGATCATCTTCATGGACAGCACTGTTGATTCGTGATTGCTCACTCAGTGCGATTCCTTCTAGGGTTGGCTGCAGTGTTTCAATGCGATTGCCTAGTATATTGTAAGCATGCATAATTTCTGCAATAATAGCACATTGTTGGGCATTCTTTGCAACTATTGCAAAACGTCTGGAGTTGGCCCAGCATGCATATCCGTTGTGTCGCACCTCTGCTGCGAAGGGATAAAAACCTCCATAGCCTGCGATATTCAACCAAGCCTGCAGGTAAACCTCGTCACACTCTCGAGGAATGACCTTATGGAATCCATGGGGCAATGAAGCCCCCATCACTACTGTTGTCTCCTCCGGAAGCCATGACTCATCTTCAGCCCATAGGATGTTCCATTTTTCTCCATTGAGCCATGTGCATACTTCCATCAAGTTAAATACCCTGCACTCTATGTTGACATTGTGACATAGCCTATGGATAGGATACTTGCCGCGATGTAGATTCGTCAACATATTTGGAGTGCTCTGAATGGTTTCAACGTTATAACCTTTCCAATGGTAGTTCCTCAGAAATGTCATGAGCGCGGTCGACATGGCTACGCGAGTGGAGCGCTTGCCAGGTGCAGTCCCGACACGTCTTTAGTCGGAAAAGCACCGTGGCTTGGCACCTAAGGATAACCTATACTATTTATGGTGGTGTCAGGCAACATTGTTAGCATCATTGAAAGTAGCACATCATTAGGTCAGCTGTGTTGTCTGAACTCTGTTTGAGCCGATAGACTACGTGTGCTAGGATAGTGCTGTGAACTTCGTCACCCTGTATTGGAAATCTAGTGGCTGTCGGCATGGAAAAGCTTTGATATAACCTATCAATAAAGCTGAAAGCACACGTGATCTTATTTTCTCAATGGCTGAATCAAAACTGCGCTACGTGCGGCGTAACCACATTGGGACTAGCCAGCCTCTCATAGCTCAGCAAGTTGGGAACAGGGAGCTTGTAGGCACATTGTCATCTTGCTTCTTTTATAGTGCTAGCACTTCCCAGTCTTTGGTATACCCAGTGCTAGGGTGAGCGCGGGAAGCAGTTCTCTCTCACATCATGTAGTTCTTCGCCTACACTTGAACTGATCTCAATGCCATCGGGATAAACCACTGGGACTAACAGCTCGGTTTGAGCGTATTCCATTTCACGTACGATGTGAGCTTTGTAGTCAGCTATCATGTGAAGTAAAGTGACTTGCGCTTGAATGTTCTCATCAAGCTTTTCTGGCATTGGTATGTCGACCCAGAATACTTCCCTGGCCTGTTGCTTCGCCTTGAGCAAATGGTAGTGGGCGGACTGTAAATTGTCCAGTAAGGTACAGCAAGCCGTGTACTTATTAATGACACGTTTGATGTGTAGAAGTCGTTCGTCACAGCTTGATGCATCCGATGTTGCGCACGCCATGGCAGGCAACCCGATAACTGAAATTGTGTAATCTCTTTCGAATCCACCAGACTCGCGCAATTCATGTGGGGGAGAAATGTAATATGGTTGAATTCCGAGAAAAAAGAGACCATTAAATGTTTATGTGAGGGACCCCTGTCACGTCTTTGGACAGAAGTACCCTGAGCTATCTTAGAAATGGAAAGCGACACATACTTCTCATTGGTCCATTGAATGGTTAGGGAGGAAACTACAACACACGGACGATTATGGAAGAGAGTTACCATAATTCATGAGGTAAATGAAAAATTCACTAGCTTGGTCATTTACCTCATAATGCCGCTACTGAGGAGCCAAAAAGTGAAGTATGCATAGAGTCCTCGACAATCAGTACTGCCAATCAAGTACGTAGTTGGAGTGTGGCTCATGGACCAAGAGAGAGTAGACTTGAATACTAAACAGAAAAGGCACAAGCAAACAAAAACCAGATAGAGAGAAGCGAAAGGAGGGAGAGTAAGTAGAGTGCCATTAGAATCTCGCTACCTAGTATCGAAATCAAAGAGAGAGAGAGGAGTAGTACACAATTGGCAAGACAACTAATCAGTTGACCAGTCATTTTGCCCTCTGCGCTAATGACTGTTTTATGGCACAATCACAATGTGCAGCGATAGGTCCGCTCATTCATCCAATTTTCGCTTCACAGAACTCTGACTCTGTTGCCTGCCGTGCTTCTCTTGCCGACGACTTGCCTCCCATCTCTGAAAGATTTTTGCTCGATCGATGGCAGTCAAAGATTTCCGGTCAGTCTGTTCTTCACAAGATTCTCGTTTTGGGACTACGTGATTCCCTTCCTCGTTTGCCAGGAATACTATAGCTTCATCCAGCGCCCCTAATGCCAATTTCAATTGCTTGACAGCTTTCTCCGTGTCCATGCCGGCTAGGCTTACCTTGTCAGTTGCCTGAGCCAGGCCATTTCGCAGCTGAGTGACTTGATGGGATAACGGGTTCGCTGAGCATGGCAATGGTTTCTGTCTAGGTCTCTCAGTCTCCGTGCTCATTGGCAGAGATAGGGAGTACAGAATTAACTACCTGTGAGCAGTAAAACGGCTCATAAGTTGCAAAAATATGCCTTACCTCATAGCAGTTAAGCAGAGAAAGGTGCTCCAAGAAGAAGATGCAGGTTCTACAGCACTTATCAAGCTCATTGGACAGAAGGGCTCTATACGTCTGACAAAACCGAAAATGACTACCCAAGTGTGTGTTCCATTTGGCTAAAGTACATAGGATGGGTATCTAGGTTGCTCTACGCCGTTTGGCCATGCGTTTCGTAAAGGTATCGTAGCCCGATGTTGGTGCTTGTGTGTTCCATCGGATGGGTCTCGTCCCGAAAAGCTCACTTTCGATGTTTCTTTTCCTTCCGGTACGTGGGAGGGGGGAGGGATTTGTGGCCATGTTGACATCATCGAGAGTCTGTATAAGAGCTTGAGCATCTGCGGCGAGTTCACGTAAACTGAAAAGGGGGGGATCGCATGAATCCAGCTGTAATTGATGGAGCATTGCCCGTTCTGCTTCATAAATTAACTGTGGAGAAATTTCTTTTGGGAGCCAGAGTCCGTCATGAAGCCAAATTGCTGATGTTACGTGACACCTTCTCGTTAGTTCCTTGTAGTAAGAGATCATAATGTGTTCTTCATACCATTCAAGAGTTCGAAAAGCAGCACCTCTGACATGAGCAGCATATTGTGGCCTCCTTAAGGGCAGGTGGTCGTTAACAAGCGCTTGTGTTGCTGATTCAATTTGTAGACTGAGATGATATAGAGCTGGAGGACATGGGATATGGTGTTCTCTTTCTATTTTGGCACACGCTTCTCTTGCCCCTGCATTCATTACAATTAGCGGATGTCGCTTTACGACAGCAGACCGCTGATTCGGCGATACCAACCCTAAAAGATCGGTAAGTATTGCTCGAAGATCTACTATGTGTGGGAGGTGGCTGCTGCGAAGGAGTCGTCTCATGATTTCATAGAAAGCGCCGACCATGTCCACTTCCTGGTGCGTAGTTCCAAATAGTAGTAATCGCACCTTTCGTGGAAGTCTTTGAGCACAGGGACCTCTGCCGTACAGTCGGCCAAGACAGTCTGTTGCAGATGCCGTATACTCTACTACTCGAGGTTTCGTGAGATTGGCAGTGCCCGCCAGATAGGCCTCTACATCTTTGATATATTGCTGGTTCGCAGCGTGCACAATAAATTTATTTACCAATTCTAGACTTATATTCGGGACCTCAGTAAGTAGTAGAATAGTAATACCTAGAGGCCTCTCTTCCAGTACAACGGCTCCAGACCGCATAGCCAACTGATAAGGTGCTTCAACAACGATTTCAGTAGGCTCGCTAACATTAGCTGGGAAGGCCTGGGCCGCTCTGCTAGCCACACCAGCAAGATAATCTGCGAGTATATTGGCTTCTCTTGGGCGATATACCCATTTTCCATAGTCAAAAAACCTTGATTGTTTCCGGCGAATTTGCTGTATAATAGGCTGTAGGTCGATCCTACGAAAGCGTCCTGCGAAGGCTAGGTGCTTAACGATGGGGAGGATATCCCCTTGTAGATAGGCCTGGTCAACTGCGTAGCTTCTGTGTACCATTTCTTCACACAACAGGTCTGTTGCGAGGTTAGCTGACACCGCCTCAGCAAAGATATTGTCTGGGCAGCTAGGTAATGCAACAGCCCTCCACTTGAGCAACGTTAGTCCTTCTCGCTGGAGTTCTAAAAGAGCAGCGCCCGCTCCACCTGTTTCCTTATCAGCATGACAGGATCCGTCAAATTGTACTAGTAGTGTAGTCTTGTCAGACTTAAGATAGCTGCTGAGCACTTCATTGGTGCCTATAGGCTGCAATGCCGTAAGACGGCAATGATAGTCACCACACTCACACTGGAAAGTGGAGAGCGAGACATTAGGGGAGATTCCTGTTCCGAACTGGATAGTTTGCTGAATTAATTGTAGCGGCTCAGAGCCTAAGGGGACGACCGCAATTATTTGATTGGTTTCCACTGCTTCACGCGTAATGCATACCCGAGCTGGAGCAAGGGCACACGAGATGTGGAGTGGGGGTTTGTCACAGCACCAGAGTAGCGAATCATCAACAGAACAGTGGGCGGAAACTAATTGTGTCCTTACATGCTGCATACGAAGGTCCAGGGGTAGCTCTGTTTGTACTCTTTGTACGAGGTTATGTATCCAGGTATCCATGGGGATAGGGGGAGCAGAGACTTGATGTCTCATTGCACCTGATTCCCGTAGTAGCAACCTGAATTGATGAACTACTCGCGAGGCTATTGCTAAGTGCTTAACGCTTTTCCTTGACCCTTCGGCCAGCGACAGTATTGAATCATCTCCTGTCAGGCTTCGTAGTGCGCTGATAGGTACTACACACCACCGAACCCAATGCCCTACAGTATTGTCTCCCTTTGCACATGCAATGCATTTGTCCCAGTCTTCACTTGCTGGCAATTCTTCTTGCATAGGGAGTTCTCTATGTGATGTCTCAAGCAGTCTGACAAGGGAGTCTGTCGTAAAGGCCGTCAGCTGTTTGGTTACTATACATGTTTCACAAATTGCGATTTGATAGCCGCCGAGTGGGTATGCACGGCCAAAGTTGGCACAGAGAGCACATTTTTTTTGCCGGCTTTGGCCACGTCGTGCTAACCACTCATCATCATCCTCATTGACTGCCCAGCGTAGCAAGGTGAACCTAGTAATACTAGGAATCCATCGCTTGTTGGCCTCGCAAGCATGACTGAGCCATGCCCAGCTGATTCCTCCCGTCCATCCTGCTGTTAGCACCTTATTACGAATATAGTCAGATGCAAGTTGCATCATGTGATGGAGCACACATTTTTTGACTGCGTTTATGCGTTGTTTGATTGTACCACTTCCTGACACAGCTCTTGTTAGGACACCTTCCCCAACGACACGTGCCCACGCTTGCCATAGTATCCTAACTTCGTGTGTTTGTCTGTTCACTGCCGGTGGAGTTTCAACATACAGTTCATGAACCTTTCCTCCTTTTCGCAGAAATAGCCCTAATGCAGAAACAAGGATACTTACACCCGGGTCAAGTAGTGGTGCAATTTTACACAGTCGAAATACAAATGCAAGGAGGTCATGTCTAATCCAACTACGTCCTAGTAAGAGTTCCGTTGCTGCCGCGCGTAGCATTTGGAGATCTTCCGTGGCAGCACCAAAATAGGATGTGGTATATAGTACCACACTTTGTGCAAACGTATTGAAAGCAATGCTCTTAGAGACAACCGAGAGGACTGGTTGCCGAAACAGCCTGAGCCGATGTATAAACTTTTCGGCAGCTTTAGGATTGATTTGTTTAAGGGTAGTAGGGTGTGTAGTTACTGTCCATAAGTCACGATCAGACAATTGGGCACGCCCCAGTAGTAATAGCCCGAGTGAGGTTGCAACACCTTGGATGCAGTGTGCCCCGAAACCTGACTGATCTAACTGACGGAGCACCCAGCTTGGAAGCGGGCTGTTGATTACCAATGCTGTTTTGCACCTACAGTTACACTCCAATGCCAACAATGAGCATATGGGTGTATAGTCAGTTCCGTTGAGGATACCGCAAGCTTCTCGAGGGGTCAACCCAATACACTTGTCGGCTCGTGCAAGTATGAGTGTTTTTTGGGAAAGGATAGCCGATAAGATCGCTGCTCGTGCGGTGGGGTATTTTTTTTCGTCGGAGAATAACTTCACTTTCAATCCTCCCAGGCAGGGATTGGACTGAAAAGGGGAGACAGTCAGAGCTAATAGCTTGCCAACAAGCATGCTGGTCAATTTGAAAACCTGCCGACCAGCAACATTGATAGCATTTATGGACTCTACTTACCCAGGTAATGTCATGTCCTGGTCCTGCAATCGTATTGTCGTCAATGTATCCCTGAACGCTAATGACCCGGGGGATACGATTCATATAGTGATATATCGGGTCCATTGCCAAACAGAATAGGAATACTGAGAAAGACCTTCCCATGTCAACTCCCACATGCACCGCCCTAGGCGGCAGAAGTCTGCCTTGAACTTTATGGCGGATGAGCCTTCCAAACAGGATGTATTTGGCGTAATTACATACCCATGTCGGTGCGTTGCGCATTCGCAGGATATGTAAGATCCAATAGGGATTAACCCGCTCAAAGGCTTTCGATAGATCAACTAGGAGCGCAGCCACGGGGGTATTGCTATCCAGTAAGGCTTGTATGGCATGGACAGCGTGCTGCGGTTCTTTAAAGCAATTCATGACTACTTGCGAGGGATGCATATATGCACAAGTTGCTTTCATGACTACAGCAGCAATGGTGCCATCAACCAGCCTATCACAAGTATTGGGCATTCCTAAGGGCCTGAAGTAGTCAGCAGTCGGACCTACTTTTGCCTTGGGTATCCAAACCCCTACTTGTACAGGTGCAGCTCGTAGGCCTGCTAGCATTTTCATCATTAGCTGATCTAAGACTGGGTAGCTATCTTCAGGGGAGAGCCTCCATGCAGAGTAGGGGATTCCATCAGGGCCAGGGGCTGAATCTTTAGTGCCAAGGAGTGTATGGAGAAAGTCCTGTTTCTGGGGAAGTTCAATACTTGGCCACGGCGAGGCAGTCTGGTACTCTCGTAAAATGGGTTCCCATTCTTGAAGAGAGTCTTGAGGCTTAACAAACCAAAAGTTCCGCGTGTCCAGCATGGCTTCATCCAGCATCTGGGAGGTGGTGCACTGTTCTCCCTGCTGATTGAGGATCGGCCCATTATAGATGACGCCCTTGGGGCAAATAGATCGTAACCGATTCCAAAACGTAATGTTATTGCCGATACCTCTGGCTTGTTGATTTACCTGCTCAAGAGCGGGATATTGCCGAGTCATCGTGATCTGGTCTAGAAAATCAAAAATCTGTTTCAACAGATCACTTCGAATTGTTATTTTTCCTGGATATAGCTCACTAACCCCGTTAGAAGTAAATATATGGTAAGTGGCAGTCTGAAGTGCATGATATTGTTTTGCAGGTACGTGTAACACCTCAGCTCGAATTTTAAGGAATTTCCGCAGAAGTTCATGCTCGGGAATCCGAGGATGATTCGATGGAATAGGTTGTTGTCTCCACCAAGACCAAAGGGTGGACACAAACTCAACTTCATCTGTTTGGGGTAGTCTTTGGATCCTTCTTATCAGCTCCTGTAGATCGTTAGGGACCATATAGGGGTTAGCCTCGTTCTTTCCAGGGCAAAACACGTTAGTTGGGATGGTTTGATGGACTGGGTCTTTCATGTCACTTTTGACTCTTGGTCGAACTACAAAGGTCGCGGTGAGTTGGTAATGTCCACTTAGGTGATGTCGCCTATTGGCTGCTACCATCACATCTATTTGGGCTGCAGCTATATAATCAGTAGGACATAATACTCTGTCGAGTGCTGAACTTCCAGTAGGGCTCTCAAAGGTGTGAAGTTGTGGATGCGTGTCGAGAACTTGCGCGTGGACTAATAATTCATTCCAAAGGTCCGGGCAACTGGTATCAACCTGGTTAAAGTCTCCTCCCATATAGAGGGGAAAGTCTACTTTACTGGTCTTGACCCAGGCGATTAATTCTTTCAGCTCAACGACCTTAGTTTGTGGATGTAGATACACTGACAAAAGTCCGATAGTAGAGTATCTGTCTTGGATTACTGCGAGGACAATGCGACCTGGGATGACAACTTCTGTTCGGTCAAGTTTCCACCCAGGTGGAATTAGGGCTGCCGCACCACCCGACACTCCACCTCTTTCTGTTAACAATCCTTGGGTGTGTGCAACTTGAATGCCTGGTATGTTATGGTGCAAGACCTGATGGGTTTCAGCATGCCATCTGGTTTCTTGTAGTAAGACCGGGCCTGTCCGTAGAAGTCGCTTAACTAGTCGCATTTTGGCATCCCCTGCCCTAGTTGCAAGTGTCCACCCTGATACATTCCACACATGTAATCGTTTGAGCCTGAATGGAAGATCTTGCCTGATAGCTTTTCGGTATTCGAGAATGCCTCTTCCTATTTCTTCTACTGCAAGAGAAGGTAATGTTCGGGAGTCACACATAAGCTGCTGATAGAAATTATCAGCACTCTGATGGAAAAGTGCGGCAACATGTTGCAAGGTTAGCTTCCACCATGGTGTTCGGACATGGAGTATATTGGGCAATATTGATAGGTCACGTATCTTTGATAGATATGGCGGGCATTGAGTCCCTGTTTCGAATAGGTAAGTCGTTTTGACACATCGAGTAAGCATCTTGAGCAGAGTACGGAGCAGAGGAGCAGGCAGGTTCCGCAGAATCATCATCATTCCGAGTAATAGAAATCAGTTTACTCCCTCCGTTGGGGCTTCTCCCAGTGCGAAGAGCAGCCTGCTCCACTCCTCCGTACTTGCAAAGATAAGATGCATTACTTGAGTTGAAAACTCATGATGTTTTATGACAAAGGTGTTTATGATGAAAGTTTTCTGAACTTTCCCTCCAAACCAAAACCTTTCTTTGACTCATCTTGAGAGTCAGAATTTGTCAGTGCGTGTGATGATTTATTCATCCTTGTCAGTATATGTTTAATGTCAGCTAACACACTCTCTGTGCTGTGCAAATCGAAGTGATTTATTTATTGTTTGTGTCCGATTCGTGTTCAGCTTTGCGAAGTGCGTTTTGTTTTACAAACGGTTTTAAACAAAAGAAAACAAAACAGTTGAACACATGTTTGGTCAAGAATCCTTCGCAACATGTTGCATGATCATGTTACATGTTTCAAGTCATAATGTCATAAGAAGAAGCGTTTTATGTCAATGGACATTTTACAAGTTCAAGTGGTGGGTGCGGTGGGTTAAGAAACCCTTTTCCCAAAAATTTTGTAGGGCGGTGATGGATTTACGCAAGGTGGCAGAACTGCCGAGTGATCAATTGATCGCCCTAGCGTTGGCAGTGTTGTGCGAATTTTCGCGACGCCTCTCGATTCCTTTGACGGTGTCTGCGGATATTGGCGATTCAAGTGCCACCAATGTGGACCCTGCCTCAACAGAGGCTGCATCTTCCGGACATGCCGGTCCCACTGAAACTCCGGCCCCTACAACTCCTAGTGGTGCTTCTCGTCCAAACCAATGCTGTCATGGATGCGGCATTCCTCAATGCCCAGAATACTGTGACCAACCTGGTTCACACGATCGGCACAGATGCGCATATCACAGCTGGTACTGACCAGTTTCTGCTTACCCAATGTACTTTGTCTTCACGCTGGTTCAAGCAGCGATGCAATGCGCTGGTGTTGGATGAAGTACATGATGAGTGTTTGGACTTTCATTATAATACAGCGTTGTGGCACCATCGAATGACTTTGCCTTCGTCGACACTTCATTGTCCAGTGCTGGCATTGTTGACAGCTCAGATGACTCCTGATCTGATGCACGATGTGGGAAAAGGGGATAAACGAATTGTTTTTGACACTGCAGTTCGTGAACACATACAATTCTGTGAGTGCAATATGAAGTGTACTGCATATAAATATCCGTGGCAGATGTGCTTCTTGTGGGAGAACAACAGGGCGTCACTCCCATTTGGCCCAATTGGCATGCCTCCTTTGTGCAGAGCTCCAGTTTTGCAAGACGCTGCAGACTTTACAGAGCTTGACCGACAGGAAAACGTTTTTGACGTGCATTACAAACAATTGCTTTGCAGACTTCAGAAGATTGAGTGGGATGCAATGCAGGATTCCCAGCGTAATGCTGCGCTGGCCGAACGGCATCGGATGGTCATGTCCGACCCCATGTTTTTGAGGTCTGCATATGTTATTTCAACTTGGTCATTTCTGGTCTCAACAAAGGGCGCTTGCAAGATGATCCCAAGAAAAAATTTGCATGCAAGAGCCTCTCCAGTGTTTGAGGAAGTTGTGTACTCCTTTATGCAGCACGAGGAAGATAAGGTCAGGTTGCCTTTTGTGGCGGTGACTGCGAATGGAGTTTCAAGTGAGTTTTGGAGCCACGCTTGGAAGAGCGTTCTAGCCGAAGCAGGGGTACAGGTTGGACATGGGAAACCTTTGCTGCCAGTCAGGACACCAGATGGATGGCATCCGCTTCATTGGACAGCTGAAGAAGCAACCAGTTGGTTGCGTAGCCTTCGGCAGACTGGTGAGGTTCTCCAAGACTCCAGGCTGCAACTGCTTGGAACCCATTCATGCAAGTCCACTTGCCTGTCGTGGTTGGCGAAATGGGGAGGCATTCCAGACATGCGCAGGCTGATGTGCTACTATGTGGCTGACAAGATGTCTACAATGTTGACTTATGGAAAGACAACACAAGTGCCGCTCTTCGTGAGATCGATGTTATTCTGGACGCCATCAAGGAGGACGAATCTGGCCTCAAGTTCGCGTGTGGCAGAGATATCACCCGCATTTACATTGCACTGCCGTCCAGACCTCAGACACCCTGCCTATCTGCAAGCAGTGTTTCAACAAGTTTAGGAAGAGCCCGTTTTGAAGCATTTGTTTGACTTGCAATGTGGTAGAATGGAACTTGAATCAGACATTTCAGAGTGTCTGCAATGCCTTGACCTGCTCGTGCCGACCTCAATTGGTGCAAGCTTCAATCAAAGACATTATGTGAAACAATGCACAGTTCAAAGGAACTTATGAACTCAAAAAACCGTGCGTCTTGAGTAAAAGATTTTGGAATCGGCAGCCTGTTTTGGAGGAAATTAGGACTGAGAGCTGGTGGTGATCTTAGCACAAGATAGACGATTCCATTAATTTTATGTTTACCCAATTCACAAGGAACTTCATACCAAACCAGCAATACTTGAGTTGAAATTCGGATAAAAAATCACAAACGTTTGCGGTACCAAAACGGAAGCTCATTTTCGCATGATTTCATGACATGTTTGCATGTGCTGGTTTGGTTTTTCGTGTTTTGGGTTTTGGCACATGAGAAACTGTCGCATGAGGAGATGAACATTAGGTTGCGTCGATGTTTGCTGTTAAGGAGGTACAGGTGTTTTGATCATGTTCGAATGGCGACTTGGGGCTGGAATCACATGATTTTGGTGATTTGCAGGCTCCAGAAACGAGTCAAAACGTTGAGACCAGCTCCATTGGACAGGCTGTTAACATGATTCATGCAAGTTGATTCATGTCATGCCAATTCACGAAACAAGTTTTGACATTGCAATGAGCCTCAGTTGACAAGTTTTGCACGATTCATGCAATTCGTTTCAATTCATTTCTGTTTTTATTTCTCGACAAGTGCCGGCGCAAGAGTTTCATGTGATGGCGTTTGCAGACAGCAAACCTTTGTTCGAAGACCGAACGGTCGCAGCTGGAATTTCAGAAGAAGTTTTTGAGAAACTTTCTGATGCAAAGCTGGACACTTTGTCGAAGTTTGCATTTGCAAGTTCGTATGTGCCTGGATCAGGAGACGATTCGGAATTTGTGAAGACTTTAAAGTCAGTCTTAGGTCGTGATGCCGACCTTTCTGAGTTTGCGTCGTTTCGTAAGTCGCTTCACGAAGCTTACTCCCTTGTCACCCAAGAGATGAAGCAGCAGCTTGAAAGGAGTGAAGAAGTCCACACAAGGAAACTCACCCAACCTGAACGTGCAGATTTGTATTAGAGACTGGTGAAACGTATCACAGGTCTGACTTTGAAAGGACCGCTTGAGCCAAGTGATGCGCTGGTGGATTCCTTTTGTGCAATGTATGAGGCAAACAGGATTAGATTTGTCGCTTGGGAGAAATACGCGGCCAAGGAGGCTGAGCTGGACAACGATGTGAGAACCGAGCATTTATTTGCAGTTGACTCCAGTGGCAAGTTAAAAGTCGAGGGCAAGAAGCAAGACCCCATAGCAGATACATCAACGGAGATCATGTTGCAGTATGCCTTGCAAAGGAGAGGCTTGAGCATGGATCAGATCAGGCCAACTTGTTGAATTTCAAGATTCATCAGCTGTGGGTGGATCGTTTGATTAAAGTAAGACTTCAAACACCACCACATGGTTATGCAAAGACGTCATTTCGCCAATTGCTTGAGGCGGATAAAAAACTGTTTGAAGAACTTGCTGATGAGATCCGCCATGGGGTCCAAGTTACAACAGGCGGAAGGCCAATTGACATGGTGTTCGAAAAGTGCATGAACAAGGCTGAGGTCATGCACCTGTTGCAGCCGCTCATGGGAAAGTCCTTTGAGCTTAAAGATGAGAAGTCATCTTCCAGTCGTGTTGCACCATACAAGCAACAGAGCCCTTCCAAAGGAAAGGGCAAGAGCAAAAGCAAGAACAAATCCTCGCCGAAGATGCCACATGTCTTGCTGAACGGTGGTTGTCGTGCAACGACGAATTCTGGTGATTCAATCTGTTATGGATTTAATCTTGGTACATGCTCCAACAAGGTGACAAATGGTCGATGTGACCGTGGGTTTCACGTGTGCGCACTCCCGAAGTGTGGCAAGCACCATGCTTTCATCAACTGCCCTTCCAAGAACCAATCCGGTTGACTATCTCCTGAAGGTGAGAGTCCGGAGCCCGGTGAACTGCAAAGTGCAGCATCGCCACAAGTTGAGAATCACGAAGGTGATGTCGGTGCATTCAAACCCGAAGTGGAGTTGAATGCAAAGCCTCCCAGATACCTGGCAGAGGCGCCTCTTCTTGTTGAAGTTTGTTGTGGGAGTGCATTGCTCAGTGCATGTGTTTCGAAGGCAGGCGTCGATACTTTGCCAATTGACTTTCAAGGCAATAAACACCGGCCTTTTGTGCATGTTGCTAATTTGGACTTGTGAAAGAAATCAACTTGGGATTTTCTGGAACATTTGGTTTTGACACGAAGACCTTTTCACTTCCATGCTGCGCCTCCTTGCGGCACGGCATCGAGAGCGAGAGACATGCCACTCGCTGATGGGAACCACGGGCCGCCTCCACTTAGGTCTGAAGAATTTCCCATGGGGTTTCCATGGATCACTGGCGTTCTTAGAGACAAACTGGATTCTGCAAATGCGATTTACATCTTTCTTGCTGCTTTTTGCTTCTGGTTAAGCACTCTGGACGTCGGATGGAGCATCGAGAATCCTGGCAGAAGCTATTTGTGGAACATTGAAGACTGCCAAACGCTCATTGCAGCTGCATACTTTGTACTTTTTCATTCTTGTATTCGCGGCAGTGAAAGGAAGAAACTTACAGCCTTGTTGACGAACAGGAGGGCATTTGAATCGCTTGCTGGATATTGCCAGGACGATCATGATCACCTCCCATGGTCGCACACTAACGAAGATGGCAAAGTTGTTTTTGACACGAGCAAAGAAGCTGCATATCCAAAGCTGTTTTGCGAAAGGTTTGCAAGTATTCTGGCAGATGGTGCAGGTGTTCCTGATAGTCATTTGAATCAGGAATTTCACTCCAATTCAGTCAACGTGGATGCAAGAGTGGCAACTAACAAGCAGCCGCGGGGTCGGAAACTACCACCGCTTTTGTCTGAATTTGACAACGTGAAGACGGTACGCTCGTTGTCTGCAGACGAGCCAGCCCTTTCAGACAAACGAACACTGACACAACCATACCATGGTATTCCTGTAGGAAGCAAATTACTTCGATGGGCTAAAGCGAAAAGGGGACAAGCTGGTGAGGACAATGCTGTATTCGAATTTTTGGAATATACAGATCTATTCCGCAGTTTACTCAATTGGCAAGAACTGTTATTCATCCTTTGATTCGTTTCGTGCCGTCCCTGATTATTTGCTGACAGTGGTCTGCAATGTGTTGAGTCGTTCCCCTCTGGAGACTATGAAGAGAAGACTAGAGAAACTCAAAGTTGGAGAGGCCTCGCAGATGAGCTTGCTGGCAAGAACCAAGAAATTTTCGACAGCATGAATCCGGGTTCGAAGGGCAAGCACTGGGCCTTGTTGGGAAGACTTGCAGTGCAGGTTGACTGGCCAGATAAGCACATTCACCAAGATGTTCGAGATGGATTCAAGTTAACGGGATTACAAAATCCTTCTGGAATTTTTGCTGCTGATATCAAGCCGAGATCACTTACAGAAGAAGATCTGGTGAAACAACTTAAGTTCCTGCAGCCTGCGTTGTGGGGCAAGGTTCAATCCAGCCCCAGTGCAGAATACGACCAAGATCTTTGGGACATGACCATGCAAGAGCTCACTGACAAAGGCGGGTCTTGAGCTCGACATTCCCTGGACGAATTATTACGACGACTTTCCTGTTGTCGATTTTAAAATTTTGTCGGAGCATACCGGAGCAGCTGCGAGAGCACTTGCCTCCATGCTGGGTTTTGAATACTCACTGGACGAGGAGCTCCCCTTTTGACAGGAGTGCGGAGATGTTGGGTGTTGTTTTGGATTTGAGTGAATCTACGAAAGGTGTTGTGAAGGTCTCCAACAAGCCCAGCAGGATGTCAGAGCTCAAGGATGTTTTGTCTTGCATTGTGAAGTCTGGAAAAGTACCTACAAAGAATTCGGCATCTGTTTTTTGGACGTGCGCTTTTTGTTGAGAGCCAGTTCATGGGTAAGGCAGGCAGGCTTGCCCTTGCAGAACTCGGGTCCATGGAGAAGGTTGACAAGCGTTTTGTTACGTTGTCAGAAGTGCAGCTGGGTGCCATGCATAACCTTTTAGACAGGTACAAAAAAAAAAACGGCATCCCTAGGTCCCTTAAGATGGAAAGGACGCAACTTCCATGTGTAGTTTTCACGGATGGTGCATGTGAACCTGGCTCTGGCGACCAAGTTGTTTGCACCGTTGGCGGAGTCATTTTCGACCCCAATGATGGAGGTGTGATTGAGGCGTTTGGTTCTCACGTTTCAGAAAGTGTTGTGGATTCTTGGAAGAGCGCTTCAAAGGCCCATCCAGTTGCTCAGACAGAGATGTATGCAGAGTGCGTCGCAAGGCATTTGTGGCGCAGTCGTCTGGACGGTAGAAGGTGTCTCTCTTTTTCATAGATAACCAAGGTGACCTTGATGCTTTGATCAAGGGATATAGCAACGAAGAGACCATGAAAGCACTTTTGGTAGTTCTTGAAAATTGGATTCCAAAGGTCCATGTCTGCCTTGGAACTGCAGAGTACTCTCTCCCTGCAATGTTGCTGATCTGCCGTCGCGTGGAAAGTGGAAAGAATTGTTTGCGTTGTTTCCAGAGTGCAGAGAAGTTTCGGCATTCTGTCCGTTCAGTTCCAGAAAGCTTCAGAAGATAGAGCAGTCCAAAAAAAAAACGAAAGAAGTGCATAGCTGAAGAAAATGGGGTACGAGCGGAGAAAAATTTGCGAAGCAAAGTGCTTCATTTGTTTGGAATGGAATTTCGATTTGCGATACTTCGAAGAAGGAATCCAAAAGAGACAAAGGACATCAAGGAGAGTCCGTTTTATTTCATTCCGTTTGAAGTGATCCGAAATCCCCATGTTTCAGCTTTGCGCTGCAAAAAAGGTTTCAGCCGTGTGATTCTTGTGCATTCATTCAGTGATGTCCATATATATATATATGTATATATATATATGTTTATTATCGCGAGCTATTCTTACCGTGGCGATAGCCTCACGTGAGTTTTTAGATTTGTAAGTGCGTAAATAACCCGTCGCTATATGGCGTAAGTTTGAGTTTTTGGTTTGGTTTCAACTCCGTGTCATAAGCATTACTTGAGTTGAAAACTCATGATGTTTTATGACAAAGGTGTTGTTTATGAAAGTTCCTTTCTGAACTTTCCTCCAAACCAAAACCTTTCTCTTGACTCATCTCCTTGAGTCAGAATTTATGTCAGTGCGTGATGATTTATTCATCCTTGTCAGAGTATATGTTAATATGTCAGCTAACACTCGCTCTGTGCTGTGCAAATCGAAGTGATTTATTTATTGTTTGTCCGATTGGTGTTCAGCTTTGCGAAGTGCGTTTTGTTTTACAAACGGTTTTAAACAAAAGAAAACAAAACAGTTGAACACATGTTTGGTCAAGAATCCTTCGCAACATGTTGCATGATCATGTTACATGTTTCAAGTCATAATGTCATAAGAAGAAGCGTTTTATGTCAATGGACATTTTACAAGTTCAAGTGGTGGGTGCGGTGGGTTAAGAAACCCTTTTCCCAAAAATTTTGTACCCACCCTCCCTTGTTCCCCAAAATTTTCGTACTACACAGGGGTACGAGCGGAGAAAAATTTGCGAAGCAAAGTGCTTCATTTGTTTGGAATGGAATTTCGATTTGCGATACTTCGAAGAAGGAATCCAAAAGAGACAAAGGACATCAAGGAGAGTCCGTTTTATTTCATTCTGTTTGAAGTGATCCGAAACCCCCATGTTTCAGCTTTGCGCTGCAAAAAGGTTTCAGCCGTGTGATTCTTGTGCATTCATTCAGTGATGTCCATATATATATATATATATGTATATATATATATGTTTATTATCGCGAGCTATTCTTACCGTGGCGATAGCCTCACGTGAGTTTTTAGATTTGTAAGTGCGTAAATAACCCGTCGCTATATGGCGTAAGTTTGAGTTTTTGGTTTGGTTTCAACTCCGTGTCATAAATTCTCCTGATGGGTCCAGTGCATGCGATTGCATGAGCTGAGTTCCAAGTTGCCTGGGCATTCGTCGCATGGACGATGATTGCGTATACCACATTGGTGACCATACTACAGGGGTGGCAACTTTGTACGCAACAAAGGACTTAGAGTCTGCAAGATCTTGAACTTGGTGATTGTCAACCACATGTATGGCGATCCATTGTGGAATGGCACCACTAACATCTCGTGCTAATACACCTATAATACTTAAGCCACCTGTGCCATCCAGACCACCGAGTAAATGGATGACAGTGCTAGCGGTCGAGGCGTTGTGCATAAAGCACTGCGGGGCACCAAGTGTGTGCAAATAACACAAGGCACAGAAAGGGCACTGTAAAGCCGCAAATTCACTAAGATGTATATAGTGTTGTCCATTATCAATTCGAGCAAGTATCGGGTAGGTCGTAAACGTATGATAAGAAACTTGCACCACATCAGCAAATATCTTTGGCATGTTGGCATGAATGAGAAGGTCTTTACTTTGTCGATAGTCAAATGCGACCGTTCCAAAGCGAAACGGTTGATCAGGCTCATGAGAAAGCAACAGGAATAGCAGGCAAGGTCGTTGTACCCCAACATAGATAAGGGGAGGTTGCATGATTTTTGGTGCCCAAATGATAAAACCGTAGGGAAATTGGTGCTTTACACTGAGCGTTGCAATCTGGAAGACAACAAATAGTTGTTTGATAGCAGTAAGTTGTTCAGCACCAGTATATTCTTTCAACAGTTCAATATGCTTTGCTTTAATCTCTTGAGCTTCAGAATGAAATCCAAGACCATTTTTAACAGCCAAGTAAAGCATGTGCGCTGATAGGGTAACATTTTCATATGTGTTTGAGGACTCTAGCACCCAATCAATCCGAGTTTGGGTCATAATATTGCTCAACTCTTTATCACCAAAGGGGGGTTTATCCTCACTGTGGGTTCCATGATACTTAGGAGGGTTGGATCCTTGTAAAAATGCGAAAACTGTCGGCTGGTGCACTACTGGGGGGCAAGCTGATTCGACGCTGTCATTAAGAGAGTAGTGCCGCCATTTTGCTTCAAAATCCACTTTGTCATCTCTGAGTTGAACTCCTCGAGCGGCTGCTTGTTCTAAAACCAGCTTCAGCAAGTCTTGGTATTTAGAATAAACTTCTTGGATACTCGGTAGGTCCTTGTGGTACGGCTGCGCATCATTGTTTCCCTCAACCCACTGTTGTAATTGATCATCGGTACCGAGGGCCGCACTGATGAGAGATGGATGAAAACTATTTCCACAAAAGTCTCGAATCACTTTATCCGTGAGAAGGGAAGGCCCATGTCTTTCTGTCGTTAAGATATTCTCAAGTCCTGCTAATTTGCGTACTTCTTGGACCGTCAGAATTCTCATTGGCAGTACAATATTTGGGTTATGAAAGATAGGCACCAGTTGTTCGATGAGTTCATCTTTTTTGGATGTGGTCGCTCTGTCTGTTTGAAGAGTGATAAGGAAACTTTTCCATATAGGGAGAAAGTGAGCAGGGATGAAGCTTGCCCATGGCAGGTTTGGGACTCTAACTCCCTCAGCCATTTGGGTTAACAACATGAAAGATTTCCTCCCACCAAAAAAGGAATAACCCCATAGAAGTGCACTGGGCTGGTAGCCTGTCCAGGAGAGCTTCAGGATTCCACTGTTTGACAGCCCTCTTGTTCGGAGTAATGGAGCCAATGGTAAGTTTTCACCATTCAAGGTCACTAATGGGCCCCATTCATCGAAAAATGTAAGTGGAACACTGGCAAGTTCCTCTGTGTCCATGTGACTCCGTAGAAATACCCTTTTTCGCTGAATGCCATAGTAGGGACTCGTGTCCCAGACCCACCGGTTGGTTGGTTGCTTACTAGGAAGTCCAAGACAGTATAGAAACATTTGGAAGTGTTCAGACTGCTCAAGGCGCTGCATACCTTTAGGTTTGCGGTCAGTTTGTACAACTTGCATGCTTCCAGCATTCTCTGTCAAGTATCGGATCGATTCAGTTCCAAAGAGCTTCTGAAGATGCAGAATAACAAGGTAAACTATAAAGAAGAGCATGCTTCGCTGGCCTGTCAGCCCAAGCAATCCATTTAAGTAACCTGCATAAGTAAGATCTTGACAGGGAGATCCGGCAACAACAATCCACTTGATTGTAGGGTGCATTGCCTTGGCTTGACGAAGGATCAGAGAATCACAGGCAACTAAATCCCAGACATCTTTAACGTAGATGGTAGCAACCCCTTCAATCGTATATCCCCACTGTTGGTCTTCACGCAGCCCTATTTCAGCAGCAACAAGCCGACGTAAGACAGGATCAATTTCTGCTGCGATGAAAATAGTAGGGGGTTTACCTAGTTTTTTCTTAATGATGTGATAGACAGATCCGACTCCATCAAACATCGAGATAACACCAATGTTGGCCAGCGTTCCGTGTGCGATAATCCTAGGTAATCCTTCAGGGTCAATCTCTTCAACTATATCCTCATTCTTACCATCTTTAGGGGGTCCATGTCTGGTCGTCTTCGCCTTCTTCTTGCTCGACTTGGTTTTAGCGTTGTGCTTGCAAGAAGGGTGAGAGAGCTGCGAGGTTCGTGTTCTTTTCTGCTTCCGAGGCGATTTGAGAAAGCCTTTGACAACCTTTAATTGTCTTCTGCGATGCTGCGCAACTTCACCACCTCCTGCTGCTTCAGAAAGTTGCTTTGTCATTAGAATTGCTTTGGGTGATTTGACTGGCAGTATGACAAGCCCACTGATGAGGAGCTTCCCGCTGACATGCTTGTAGTCCGCAACTCGTATACCATTGTTATGGTCGTACATACTTATCATTCCAGGCTGACTAGTATGCAGGACTATGAGCTGGCTGTCAAAGTCAAGCCTAGTGGTGGCTATGAGACACTGGATTTCATACTCTCTTTCTTGGAACATAAATTTGTGCCCAAGTGGGAGTCGTTCTTCCTCGAGTTTCGGAAAAGAGCATCCTGGAGGTACTTTGATTCGAACGATGATCAAAGGGCCAAATTTGCCGCACTTCCACTTGGCTTTGGCAGCGTCTAGACATGAACAAGCTTGACACTCTGTCAATTCATCAGTATTCCAGATTGGAACTAACGAGTCACAAAGTTCATCTATACCTGTATTAGGCTTGATTGTCGCAGTGAAGGTGTCAATTGGTATTGCACTAGACCGTAAGCACGCCTGACATTGTAACACAAATCTTGAGAAAAGAAAACTACGTGTACTCTGACTAAGGTTAGCGCATACAATTGAATATAATTCATACACTGCATCATTTTGTGTAGTGCCGTTGGGGGGAATGGTGCTAAGTGTTGCTAAGGATAGGCAGGCGTCAAAACATGTAAGGGAAAAACCGTGGGTACTTGATGGACCCAGCTCCACCCTACACCTACTGCTGCAAGGGCTGCTTGTCGAACATGTATACTAACATGTGTTGGGATCCAAGGCCCTCTTGATAGGAGGTACAATGCAGTATTCATGCTAGACATGTGACTACAGTGGATCGCAATGTCTTGGGCTTTGTTAGCTAAGGCAGCAATAACGGTAGCATCAAGGGTCGGGAACCATTTTCGGCTAGATTCAGCAAAAGGAGAGAGAGAGGCAAAACGAAGTTGTTGGGACTGACTTTGAGTCTCACGTTCAAAGGATGGCTGTGTGAGGTCAATTTGCTCAGTATGGTCATCTTCCCCAGTGATATCAATGCACACATGCGTTTTGTCGTTAGCCGGTAGGACAGAACTTCGTTGAAGGGCAGCCTGGATAGGGGGCAATGCTTCTCCTTGATGTAAGGAAGAAGCCTGGGACGACTTGGTCTTTGTGGGGGTTGCAATGCCAGGGGGATCTTTACCGATTTCTACGACAACAGCGTCATCAGGTAACAATGACTGTTTTTCTGGTAAAGGATCATTTCCAATAGGGGCCTTAGAGGCAGCATCTGGAGGCTGGCATTGACTTGGAAGTGTATGTACAATGGGGTCACTGCTCTCCGGTTTCGCATTGCCAGTTTGTGAGGGAGGGGAGACACCGGGTGGGGAGGACGGAGTCATAACAGGGTCAGAAAGTTCATTAGACAGTCTGTTTTTGCTTGCAAAATCACCTTTCACTTCTCCACAAGTAGATTTGAGCTCTTGTAGGCTAGTTTTCTGACTGCTAAGAGCTTCTCCTTCACATGTAGGGGGTTTCTTGATGGGGGTGGAGAGAAGTGCAGGTTGGGGAGGTAGCATCTCTTTATCTTCCTCCTCTGTTTTGCGTATGTTATTTCCGTGAAGGTCTTGATCAACAACCATATCAGTAATTGGTTGCTCACTGGTGCCAGCTGGGTGACTAGCAGGTAGGTTGGTCCATGGGATGGTTGGGCTGACAGTAGGGGGGTCAGTGCGTGCATCACTAGGTGTTAATTGCCCTTCTGGAACTTTACAAGCGCGCTGAGCACCTTTGAGTTCACCTTGACTGCTTGACCGCTCTGCATTTGGCTTCGCAGTGTCATGGACGCTTGCCCCAGCGACAGCATCAGTGAGGGGGGGACTGTTTTGATAAGGGTTGACCTGTTGGGAGGGCGGAGTTGGCGGGGGAGTGGTGCCTAACGCTGCGTAAGCCGGAAGCTGGTCAATTTCTTTCTTGCTGCTGGGGGGGACAGGCGGGGTCCTAGGCAGTTTAGCACCATGGTCAATTCGTTTGTCCTTCGTGAGCGGCTGGTGCTGTGTGGAGCTTGTAGAGGGTACCGCGGTAGTTTTCCCATTGGTACCGCTGTTGTCGAATGTACTAAATTTCCATGCAGCAATGGCTTCAACTTTAGTATCAGCAGTTAGCATGGCACTGAAGTCAAAGTGGGGAGGCACGAGCATGACAAGATAGCAAGCTTTGAAGGGATATATTTGTAAGGCATCGACCTTAGTGAGGTATAATGAGCTTTCGAGGCCATCAACTCGATTGATTTGACATTGCCTGCCTGTCGGTATTTCAAACATCATGATTCTGGTAAATTTGGACACTTGCTCAAACCTAAGGAAGTTTTGCTTGCAGAAATCTCCTTTCGCACTATTCACTGCTTCAAAATGACTGAAATGAGTCAAAAAGATATCAAGTGTATCTTTTACAGGTATATAGCGCCGGACAACTACTTAGAACATTGGTTTTGGAATTCCAAACCGTGTTCTAAGTAGAGATCCTGGACCACTACTTAGAACATATATGTTCATATATGTTCTAAGTAGAGGTTTTGGGGGTTCCCCCGTGTTCTAAGTAAGAATCCCCCCAGCTATCTACGTGCATTTTGGAAAATCCTGTGTATATATAATATATTTTGAATATTGTAGTTGTCCGGCACTATATATTCCGGCATTATATATTCATATAATAAAAACTTTCCAAACCTGATGTTCGAATCGTATGTACATCGCTATATATATATATACACAGAGGTTTTGGGGGTTCCTCCATGTTCTATAAGTAAGAATCCCACCAGCTATCTACGTGCATTTTAAAATCCTGTGTATATATAATATATTTTGAATATTGTAGTTGTCCGGCACTATATATTCATATAATAAAAACTTTCCAAACCTGATGTTCGAATCGTATGTACATCGCTATATATATATACACGAGGTTTTGGGGGTTCCTCCATGTTCTAAGTAAGAATCCCACCAGCTATCTACGTGCATTTTTGGAAAATCCTGTGTATATAAAATATTTTGAATTCCAAAACCTAAGTTGATCCGGCACTATAGCTATATGTACATCGCTATATATATATACACAGAGGTTTTGGGGGTTCCTCCATGTTCTAAGTAAGAATCCCACCAGCTATCTACGTGCATTTTGGAAAATCCTGTGTATATATAATATATTTTGAATATTGTAGTTGTCCGGCACTATATATTCATATAATAAAACTTTCCAAACCTGATGTTCGAATCGTATGTACATCGATATATAGAGGTTTTGGGGGTTCCTCCGTGTTCTAAGTAAGAATCCCACCAGCTATCTACGTGCATTTTGGAAAATCCTGTGTATATATAATATATTTTTGAATATTGTAGTTGTCCCGGCACTATATATTCATATAATGCAAAAACTTTCCAAACCTGATGTTCGAATCGTATGTACATCGCTATATATATATATACACAGAGGTTTTGGGGGGTCCTCCATGTTCTAAGTAAGAATCCCACCAGCTATCTACGTGCATTTTGGAAAATCCTGTGTATATATAATATATTTTGAATATTGTAGTTGTCCGGCACTATTTATTCATATAATAAAAACTTTCCAAACCTGATGTTCGAATCGTATGTACATCGCTATATATATATATATACACAGAGGTTTTGGGGGTTCCTCCATGTTCTAAGTAAGAATCCCACCAGCTATCTACGTGCATTTTGGAAAATCCTGCGTATATATAATATATTTTGAATATTGTAGTTGTCCGGCACTCTATATTCATATAATAAAAACTTTCCAAAACTGATGTTCGAATCGTATGTACATAGCTATATATATATACACAGAGGTTTTGGGGGTTCCTCCATGTTCTAAGTAAGAATCCCACCAGCTATCTACGTGCATTTTGGAAAATCCTGTGTATATATAATATATTTTGAATATTGTAGTTGTCCGGCACTATATATTCATATAATAAAAACTTTCCAAACCTGATGTTAGAATCGTATGTACATCGCTATATATATATATATACAGAGGTTTTGGGGTTCCTCCATGTTCTAAGTAAGAATCCCTCCAGCTATCTACGTGCATTTTGGAAAATCCTGTGTATATATAATATATTTTGAATATTGTAGTTGTCCGGCACTATATATTCATATAATAAAAACTTTCCAAACCTGATGTTCGAATCGGATGTACATCGCTATATATATATATATACACAGAGGTTTTGGGGGTTCCTCCATGTTCTAAGTAAGAATCCCACCAGCTATCTACGTGCATTTTGGAAAATCCTGTGTATATAATATATTTTGAATATTGTAGTTGTCCGGCACTATATATTCATATAATAAAAACTGTCCAAACCTGATGTTTGAATCGTATGTACATCGCTATATATATATATATATACAGAGGTTTTGGGGGTTCCTCCATGTTCTAAGTAAGAATCCCACCAGCTATCTACGTGCATTTTGGAAAATCCTGTGTATATATAATATATTTTGAATATTGTAGTTGTCCGGCACTATATATTCATATAATAAAAACTTTGCAAACCTGATGTTCGAATCGTATGTACATCGCTATATATATATACACAGAGGTTTTGGGGGTTCCTCCATGTTCTAAGTAAGAATCCCACCAGCTATCTACGTGCATTTTGGAAAATCCTGTGTATATATAATATATTTTGAATATTGTAGTTATCCGGCACTATATATTCATATAATCTACGTGCATTTTGGAAAATCCTGTGTATATATAATATATTTTGAATATTGTAGTTGTCCGGCACTATATATTCATATAATAAAAACTTTCCAAACCTGATGTTCGAATCGTATGTACATCGCTATATATATATATATATACACAGAGGTTTTGGGGGTTCCTCCATGTTCTAAGTAAGAATCCCACCAGCTATCTACGTGCATTTTGGAAAATCCTGTGTATATATAATATATTTTGAATATTGTAGTTGTCCGGCACTATATATTCATATAATAAAAACTTTCCAAACCTGATGTTCGAATCGTATGTACATCGCTATATATATATATACACAGAGGTTTTGGGGGTTCCTCCATGTTCTAAGTAAGAATCCCACCAGCTATCTACGTGCATTTTGGAAAATCCTGTGTATATATAATATATTTTGAATATTGTAGTTGTCCGGCACTATATATTCATATAATAAAAACTTTCCAAACCTGATGTTCGAATCGTATGTACATCGCTATATATATATATACACAGAGGTTTTGGGGGTTCCTCCATGTTCTAAGTAAGAATCCCACCAGTTATCTACGTGCATTTTGGAAAATCCTGTGTATATATAATATATTTTGAATATTGTAGTTGTCCGGCACTATATATTCATATAATAAAAACTTTCCAAACCTGATGTTCGAATCGTATGTACATCGCTATATATATATACACAGAGGTTTTGGGGGTTCCTCCATGTTCTAAGTAAGAATCCCACCAGCTATCTACGTGCATTTTGGAAAATCCTGTGTATATATAATATATTTTGAATATTGTAGTTGTCCGGCACTATATATTCATATAATAAAAACTTTCCAAACCTGATGTTCGAATCGTATGTACATCGCTATATATATATACACAGAGGTTTTGGGGGTTCCTCCATGTTCTAAGTAAGAATCCCACCAGCTATCTACGTGCATTTTGGAAAATCCTGTGTATATATAATATATTTTGAATATTGTAGTTGTCCGGCACTATATATTCATATAATAAAAACTTTCCAAACCTGATGTTCGAATCGTATGTACATCGCTATATATATATATACACAGAGGTTTTGGGGGTTCCTCCATGTTCTAAGTAAGAATCCCACCAGCTATCTACGTGCATTTTGGAAAATCCTGTGTATATATAATATATTTTGAATATTGTAGTTGTCCGGCACTATATATTCATATAATAAAAACTTTCCAAACCTGATGTTCGAATCGTATGTACATCGCTATATATATATATATACACAGAGGTTTTGGGGGTTCCTCCATGTTCTAAGTAAGAATCCCACCAGCTATCTACGTGCATTTTGGAAAATCCTGTGTATATATAATATATTTTGAATATTGTAGTTGTCCGGCACTATATATTCATATAATAAAAACTTTCCAAACCTGATGTTCGAATCGTATGTACATCGCTATATATATATATATACACAGAGGTTTTGGGGGTTCCTCCATGTTCTAAGTAAGAATCCCACCAGCTATCTACGTGCATTTTGGAAAATCCTGTGTATATATAATATATTTTGAATATTGTAGTTGTCCGGCACTATATATTCATATAATAAAAACTTTCCAAACCTGTATAATATGAATCCCATCCCAATTAATCAAACACCCACCAGAGTCCCCATGGAGGATGACCTCCTTTACAGCGTTGTGCTTCTTGGTCACCAAGACTCCGCCCCAATTGACGCAACATCACACCTCCTGTATATATAATATAAATATGCAGTGTTAAGTTGTATGTATGTATACATATACATATATTTACATGTATATATGATGGCGTGTTCTAAGTAGAGGATCCTCATATGTTCTAAGTCACTTAGAACATACGTCCCCTATTCGCCGAAAATGTTCTAAGTAGAGGGCGCGTACCCACCGAAAAAATTCCAAAACGATGTTCTAAGTAGTTGTCCGGCGCTATAGATTCAAGGAAGAGAATCCAAGGGTAGGTCTCTTCAGAATACGTATATGATACCTGTTGAGTCTGCAAGTCAAATGCTGAGTCCTTAAGAAGTCCGAACCGTCGCTTCTGTGAAGCATTCTGGGTGCTGACAGGGGCGATAACAGTGAGTCTGTTTTTGAAGCTTGGATTACACTTTTCACCAATTCTACGCCAATGCTCTCCTTTGGTCTCGTGCCTGGGTGGTTCACCCGGTGCACCAGTTTGCGGCAGTATGTTTCCACAATGCTCTATCGTGCAAACAATATTGTTTCCTCTTCTGTCCTTGACTGAGAAAGAACATGGGAAGTTCTGCTTAACTTCATGAGGGATCCAAAAAGTGAGCATCGTGATATTGACATTGTCTTCATTGACAATTGTTTGAAATTCAAATTTGGATGCTGAAAACGCATTAATGAGTGCAAAGCCGAGCTCTGAGTCAATGACTGCTACTTCATTTTCCAGGAGTGGGATAATGCTACTTTTAGCAATTTGAAGTGGTATGAAGGGCATACTGCCTATTGGTGCATACCTTACTTCAAATCGGTACCAGTTGCTACCAATGGCAGTCACTTGACTAAGAACAAATTGTGTCGATTGCTGGCGTTGTCCAAAGGGCAAGTACGTTGTTGAACAATGCAATAAATTGCGGAGCACTTCGATTTCCATGCCTTCTAGTTTCAGCATTACTTGAGCTTTAGATAGGAAAAAGTACTTTATTCTAAAGGACATGAGCTCCAGCGCAAGAGCATTTCGTTCTTGATCACTTAAGTGCCGAGTGGACATAACAGTGAAAGTAGCAGCCTCCCGCAGTTTATGTAAACGAGTCCAGTCAATGCCTTCTTTGATCTGAAACTGGGTATCTTGTGCTGTGTTGACTTCTTTCTGTAGTGATTCAATTGCTTCACGGATTTTGGTTCTTTGTAAGCACGAGTTCTTTTCATATTTGATAGTAAGCGGCACGCTTCCTTTTGACTTGTCAGAATTATAGCAGCCATTTGGTGATGTACTGGTCTCACTGACTCCTGGATATTGCCCTTGTCGCAGTTCTTTGCCAACAAAATTTTCAAAGGCGATACGAGCAGGCATTATCAGCTCATCAGTTATCGTGTCAGAGATTTGCCATTCAATTACCGCCGGACTGCTTGACAGGCTATCCATTTTGACTAGATATAGTACAGTAGGATATTTTTGATATCTGAGGGTTCCAGTGAGCTGCTTAATTTCTCGAATGGCTGCAATATGCCTATGGCAAGTGTCAAAAACTTTTGCTGCTATTTCAACTGGGCCAGTGTTGGCATGACACTCATAGATAAATATAACAGTCTGTTGCATCGTCGCTAGTGTTCTCATAGCACTTTGAGCAGCTCCAAAAGAGGGAAACGCATAAGCAGTCGTCTCCTGCTTCGCTATCTGTGAATGCAGCTGATCATAGGTGGTCAGAAGTATGCCTTCAGGTGCTTTGATTTTGCTCGGAAAATGCACCATGAGAGTGGCATTCAATCCAAGTGCACCGAGACGTTCTGCAGCAGCCTGTTGAGCCTCGATGTGTTCAGACATTCTGGCTTTGTGTTCTCACAAGGAAAAGGTTGTGTGTGAGAGGTATGACAAGTTACTCGAGGTGAGAGAGGGGAGGGGGGAGTACCTGCCGCGTCTTTGGACAGATAAACCCGTAAAACTGGGAGAGAGAACTCAAACAAGAAAAGAGAGAGTAAAGAAGGTGGAGTCACTTCAATAGGTTCGCACAGGAAGTAGCTAAATCTTAACAAAAAAAGGGGGGAAAAGGTGTCCTCAATACTAAAAAGAACAGAGGTGAGTGGTATAGGTAGCAGAGCACCTGTCACGTCTTTGGACAGATACACTGTGTAACCTGAAGAGAGCAGCGGAAACTTAAAAAGGGGGGCAAGCGAAACAAACAAGAGAAGGAAACAGAGTACCTGTCACGTCTTTGGACAGACACACTGCGCAAACAGAAGAAAGAAGAGGTAGTAGGGGGATCGAATAAGATCAAAATGGGAGACAGAGTACCTGCCACGTCTTTGGACAGACACACTGTGAAAAGATAGCGCAATAAAAAGTCCAAGAGGGAGGCAAAAGAGTCAAGAGAAACCGAATGAATCGGGTAAAATGAGGGGCCTTGGTATAGCAATGCAGTAAAAAGAACAGTAACCTGTCACGTCTTTGGACAGACACATTGTGTGAGCACAAGAGAAGTCCAGAAAAGAGGCAAAGAAGACGAGAGAAACAAAGAAATCAGAAAAAGAGAGGGATCTTGGTAAAGCAATGCAGTAAAAAGAACAGTGACCTGTCACGTCTTTGGACAGACACACTGTGTGATCGCAAATAAAAGCACGGGACAAGAAAAAAGTGAGCCTGTCACGTCTTAGGACAGACACCCTGTGAAAAAACCGGTACTCAAAAAGGGGTGAAAGAAGGTTGCGCGAGGTGCCTGTCACGTCTTTGGACAGACACCCAGGCAACAAACAAAAAACCAAACCTTGAGATCTGAGCACGATGCCAATCAGGTGATTAAGAATCACAAAACCAGATCTAAGGTTACGCAATCTCTCAACCAGGTGTTCAATCTAAGGGCCAGACGAAAACCAAAAGAGAGCAACAAGACTTAAACACAGTCTCTTAAATCCAAAAAAGGGGGTTCCGGCAGCACAGGAGGAATCGAGCACAGTAAGTCGCCCCAGCAACAAACTACACAACAAGTCCCTTACCCCTGGGCTAACTACGCAGTTACCAGTACTCTCCTCTGCAACAGGTGTGCTCGGCTACTGGTAACTTGAACCGAAAACTTGAGCCAAAGGGGTACGGAGGCAGTGGATCGTTTTGACACGATTGGGCGTCGCACTGCTCAGTTTTGTTTTGTTTTTTTGATGCGTTGTTTGTTTTTAGACTCCGGGCACTTTGTACCTTGGCAGGGACTTGGGAACATCCGGACTAAAATTCTAAGAGCTTTCGGGGGGATGATGACCGGATCTTGGTAGCCACCTGCTTGGGGACCCCTTCTAATAGTATTATAGTATCCCGACTCCCCGTTGGACTAAAAAAAATCAAACGCCTTGTCAGTGCGATTGAAATTGAAAACCCCAAAAATCTCAAAACAGCGTTTCACCTTGTAAATTGCATGGTAAACTAAATAAAAACCTCAAAAACATCAAAAATCTCAAACGCCTTATCAGCGCGACTGAAACTGAAAACCTCAAAAATTTCAAAACAGCATCTTGCGCATCTTGCGCTTTCGTGCGGAATCGTCTGGAGTCACAAAGTTGGAACTCTTTCAGCTCTTTCCCCATTGTAAATGGGGTTTCAGCAGGTGTGCCGACTCCGCCCGACCACAGCAAGACTCCGCAACCAAGGACATCAAAACTGACACAAAAACTGTGGTGAAACGGAAATTTTGCATCTCCAGCCTTCTTACGGAATCTGCTGGAGTGATGAAATCGAAACTCTTCCCCCAACGTAAACAAAGGATTTATCCGGTTTTAAATATATACTGTATATATACTATTACTCTTTAACCGGATGATACTGAACTCCGGGCGACATATTAAATTGTTCGATTTGTTTGATGCCCGTTTTTGGGGTTGGAAATGTATATAGATTTTGGACTCCCAAAGGCGGTCCTCCCCAGTCAGCACATGGATGTTTGTGTCATCCTTCTTGCCTTTTGTGGTTTCATTGTTTCTGGTGAACTTTTGAAGCAGCTGGGGGCGTTCTGAGCGTCATGTCGCAACCCCAAAAACAGGGTTGCCACACGCTCCAATCTGTGAATTTGGCGCGCCCGTTTTTGGTCTCGCCTGCAAATAAAATAGAAATTGAAAACAGCCTCGGAATGGCCTTGTCCAAAGCGAAAAGCGGTAGCGCGTGGCAATTGGCAGTGTGGAACCTTGCAAGCTGCTCGAGACACGAAGTGCTCGCATGACGCAAGTGGATCAAAGTTGGGTTTTGTTTGAGCAGCAAGCTTTCAACGCAACAGTGTCTCAACCCATGGTATTGCTCTTACACTTGCTGCGCTATCAACGTCAAGTATTTTGGCCCTGCCACTCAGCTGCAGCATTGGCTCTGTAGTGGCACTTCCACGCATATTCATGCCCGTTGTTGGTCACTGCCCCCCCCTGAGGGGGGGCGTCATCCCTTGGATACCCATGGGGTGTTGCATGTCAATTGATGCAGCGCTCTGTACTGAATTGGAATACACAATGAGGTTGGTCATCGTGATACGGATGCGGGCACAATGTAACTGATGACCTGATGAAGAACACCTGAGCGGACTCTGAGAGAATAGGGTGTTTTATGTACAGTTGGTCTCACTTTTCCTTTTCACTGTGATTGCTGCCGAATCCCCTAATTCGTTTGATATTTGTTTGTGGAAGTTGCGCAACTAATTCGTTTCTATTGCATGAACATGATGATTATTTTGAGGCATTGTGGGGTTGCGACCCCCATCGTGCCCCTGTGGCTGTTCTTGTTTTGTGTTGGGCTCTGGCCTCGTTCCTTTGTTGTTTTGCCGGTTGTCTTTTGTGTTTGGAGGCGAAATGCAAATCTGGCTGGGGGATTTGCGGGTCGTCTGGTGTTTGGATGGTTGTGTTGCTTTGGATTGCCACAGTTGCCATAGTTTGTACAGTTTGAACTCAAGATGTGTTCAATGTTCACTCCTCTTTCGTTTATACAATTTCAGGACCGAGCCTCTGAGCTTTATCGGCCGCACTTGGGAAAAAAATGGAGGAGAGGCGCCATGGGCGGGGGCAGTGGGCAATCCTGACCAATCCAGGGTCAGAAAAGCACCAGGCCACCCTCACAAGTTAATACCCATTGGTGGTGTATTCTGGACAAGCGGTAAGAAGCAGGAGCATGAGCTTAATATTCAAGGGGAATTGTGTGCTGCCTGCAAGTTTTGGAGCCCGTTTGAGCCACATGACTACAGAAGGCAGCACTTAAATTGTGATACCACAAGCAACCCCTGATACGTACATGTTGTTTTGCAAATATTTGCATGTCAACGTAACATATTATATGAGATCTTGATACTGCACGAGTGTCGTAAGTTGTTCCTGTTCCATACTCTCTATATTGACACACAATACACTCAGGTAACAGGTGTTGTCATGACGTGAGACGCACTTTTTTGGATCAGGCCGCTTAATGAGGCGCGGTAGTCCACTGCATTGTAGATGTCTTCTCAGTCAACTTCCGTGAGCAAGGAATCTGCAGAACAAGTGCGAGGCATCGCGATGCCATTCTGCGGCGGATGGGGAGGGTGCCCATTGAGTAAGGCTAGTCGATAAAGCATTCTCCTCATTTTGCATCCTTTGGCAGGTCGATCTGCTGGGAATCCTCGCACCCCTTCGCTTTGCTGAACCAGGTCTACAACTCGTGTGAGTAAATTGGTCGCCTGTTTGCTAAGCACGGTCAAAGGTGGGCTGCATTCTGGTTGTACAGAGTAAGAGAGATCATCTATCCGATGCTCGACATCTGCAGGCAGAAGGGCAGTACATATAGTATCCCGCCCCAGTGCAGCCGCAATCTGAAGGGCACAGACTCGTTCTCTCCAAGCATGCCTGCCAGGATGACACCATGGGAGCGCAGCTAGCGCCCCGACAGGGATCGTCTGCCATGAGTTGGCTTTTGCTCGTAGTAGCAGTTGGACTACTGCTAACGGTGCTCTCCACGTTGCTCGTATGAGTGGTGGCACCTCATCCGACAGAGGATGGACATCAGCCCGTGCCTGCAGAAGTAAATTGACCGAGTCTTGACTCCCTAGGGTTGAAGCTAATCCGATCATTGAGGTCGATTGTTGACACAGCCGACTGATATTGGGATCCACTTTGGCTTGTAGGACCAGGTAAGTAAGGCAGGCTCTACGGCTGGGATATCCGGTGATCCGGTATGACCTGCTGCTCAATGTAGTCATCCTGGTCATCATCTCTCTGAATTGCGAGAGCCAGCATTACGTTGGGTCGGTCTGCACACACAGTCGTCTGACTGAGGCCTACCCTTTGACTCAGTATAATGCAGAAGACTGTGGGATTTTTCAACTGAATACTCCTATAAGCGATTCCCATTGCAGAATGGTACCGGCTTGATTACAAGAGTGAGCTCGCAGGTGCCATGGCATGTGCACAATATTTCCTCAGTGGCTGGAAGGGCGCAATAGGCTCACTGCATGTTCACAATGTGGGTGAAACGGATGTAGACGCTTTGAGACTGGAAAAATGGTGTGGAGAAAAGGTTGTGGGCATGAAGTGTTGATCCCCACAAATGTGTGAGGTCAGTACATCCTTCCAAAATTGACTTCAGCTTCTGGTTCGGTCGAAGACCATGGATTACGGCAAGCACCGTCATACGGGTCTGGATGATGCGAAAGCCCTGAAAAAGGTGAACGCTGTCAGTCATAGTGAAGGGTGTCAAAATGTAGATGATAAGGATCATCGAATGGAGAATCTGAAGATGGGATTGAAGCACTTTGTGCTTAAGCTTTCTGCGAAGCCAGGGAGCTAGTCAATTGGTAAGACTGATAGCCGTGGTCATGGCACGCAGGAGGTTCAACACATCATAATTTTTGCCCAGGAGGCTAAGCGGTATGCCCATCATGACAGCCACTCGTTCGACAGTTTCAAGGGCTTCCGACGGCTGATGTGACCACCACGTTTCGGTCTTGGCAATGTTTTCCGTGAGAACTTTTTTCTTTGGCTCAGACAGTGGAAGTTCCTTGAGCCATTTGGCGAAAGCTCGCACAGCCAAAGTGGTTGGCATGTGTTGAGCCAGCCATGGATTGACCGTGGTGCTGGCGGATGAATTGAGCCGCTTCAAGGAACCTCTGTCCACTCCACTGGATGCGGCCGCACAGATGATATTCCCTTGGAGAGAACTCCTGACTTCGACCGGCGTTGAAATCACGCAGACTGACCGAAAGTGGCCAGCACACTTTGATGTTCACCTGCGAGAAAAAGGCTTGCTGCAGTCCGCTGACTGGGTGCTTCCATCGATTAGTTTTCGGGGAGTTTGGGCTCCGGCTGGTCGATGTTCGAAAGGTTTGGTGCTGTTGAAACCCCCCGCCTGTGTATCACCCCAACGTACCCCGGTGTTTGGGTTGTTGATTGTTGTCGATCTGGGGGTTTGTGTTTATAGGTCTAGCTGTACTTGGGACCCGCTGGTTCTTTTGTGTTGCACAGATCAGACCTAAACTCTGCACCACGCCTGAAAAAAGTATGCGCACCCCTGCAGCAGCCTTGATACTTGTGTTGAACATCTACTGTAGTTAATCACTTTGGGAAACTGAAGCAACGGAATCCGTTTGCGTGAACATGTGGGTGTTGGTTGTCCGTGTCATCACAAGTGGTGTGACTGAAGCAATCAGGGCAACCGGGTAAAGTAGTTTCATTGAATTGAGTTTGCTAACTGGGTCTGCTGGATGAGCACTCCAATTGACGAAATTGAATTCATTCTGGATCCAAGCAATCCAGGTGACCACTTTTTGCTCCGGTTGCCTCAATTAATTACTTCAAATAAATCAAACGCAACAGTTGATCGCAGTTGATCTGGTAAACTAAACTGATCCAATTAAACCACTTGAGCATACTTGAGCCAATTCATAAGGCTCAAACCAGCTACACACATTCATATTTTTCCCCAATAGCGTAAGCTAGTGGGGTCTTCAGCCCAGAATAGCTCCGGTGTGCACTGGTGCAGGCGCCGGATCAGGTTCAACGAGGTTCCGGAGAAGGTTCCGAAGGTTCCGGAGAAAGTTCCGGTTAATTTTTTTTTTGGATGAACTCAGGTTGAACTTGTGCCCCGACCTCAGGCAACCGGAAAACCAGCTGCGGCACTTCGGATTAAAAAATAGCAACGACTCATGTCAACTGCGTTCAACTGCGTTCAACTGCGTTCAACTGCGTTCAACTGCGTTCAACTGCGTTCAACTGCGTTCAACTGCGTTCAACTGCGTTCAACTGCGTTCATTGAGTGTAGTGAAGTGTAGTGTTTTGCAAGGAGGGCGTATTTTTCAAGAATTCAGCATGACAATTTTGTTCATTTGTTGAAGGTATTGTTTGTCAGGAAGGGGGTGGCGTGTTTAAAATTACTGAGCATGTCATCTTTGTTCTTCCTATGTTCAACATATTGGTCTGTACGGGAGGGGAGCAGTGAAATCTAAACAGAAGTCAACATGTCCACTGCGTATGTTGAAACATATTGTTTTGCGGGGTCCGAAAGGGTGGTAAATTTCAATCATGACTCAACAGGTCGACTTTGTTTATATGTTCAACTGTGGTTACAAAAGAAAGGTCGTTTTAGTAAGTGAACATCACAATTTTCTTCATGCCAACTTGGTTCGTATGTCTAACGTATTGGTTTGAAGGATCGAGGGTGTGTCAATTTTCAACATTGACTCAACAGTGAATTTTTTGAAAAACTTAACATGTCCACCGCGTTCATCTGTTGAAGGTATTGTATTGTGGGGTCGAGAGGTAGTAAATTCGGAAAAAATGATTCAAGATGCCCACTTTGGTTCGTCTGTTCAATGCAATTATTGTTTTGTAGGGCCGAGGGTGTGTAAACTTTCAACTTTGACTCAAGATGTCAACTTTGTTCATACGATGAAGGTATTGTTTTGTGAGGAAACGCGGATGTGTTCTTTTTTGACTAAGGCAACATGTCCACTGCATTTATTTTTTGAGGGTACTGTCTTGTGGGGTTGAGAGTGGGTGAGATCGCAAAATGATGCAAGATGCCGACTTGGACCAAATTGGTTCAAATTGTCAACATAATTTTGAGTAGGGTCGAGGAACGTTTTTCTGATGGAAACTTACGCTGCTGCAATCCCTGCCATAGATGTTCATGTAGCTGTCATGTACATACATGTTTGCATGTGCAGTTTCATGTCCAGTTGTGCAGACAGTTGAGTTGAAAACTACTCCAATTCCGTTTTGCTTTCATAGCATGTACAGCAGTGATATCCGAGGCGTTTGCCAATCAAGGAAAACAATCATGGTAGCGGAGCCCGATGATCCAGGAGGCATTGCAACCTGGTGAGGGCTCAGAGAAAGGGACTTAGGTCTTTCGTTGCTGATAGCTGATGGCTTCACTGTCAGAGCAGGATGTGGCGGCCTTGGTTCAAGCAGCGTCGGACGCTGCCAGAGCTGCTAGTGAGGCAGTGGTTGCCCTTCGCGACCAGCAATCAAATAGAAGTTCAACTGCTGGAGGCTTTCAGGAAGCTAGCAAGGTTGTTAGACAACCTGAGCCATTTGGGTCAGAATGTCACGAAGACGATTTGGCAAAATGGCAGGACTTTAATGTGAGTTTCAAGGCTTGGCTGTACTACGGCAACAAGCACTTTGAGACAGACCTCCACCGAGTTGAAGTGACCCATGCTGAGACTCCAATTTCCAGCGTGGATGGTGAGCCGCAGGAAGTGAAAGACAGATGCAATCAGCTTTACAGCATACTGACTGGCCTTCTCAAGGGAAAGCCCCTCCGTCTCCTTCGACAAGTCAGTAACAGGAATGGGTTTGAAGTTTGGCGACAACTATGCCAGCTGTTCATGCCCAGGACTCGAAGCCGTGCAATTTCAATCTTAGCTGCCTTGATGTGTGTTCCGAATTTCACTACAAAGGACAGAACCTTGCTGGACCAGGTGTTGGGCCTAGAACGCATGCGTGCAGAATATGTTCGCTCCAGTGGCACCGACATCCCAGACGACATCATGCTCTCAGTGCTTGTGCGTGCGCTGCCAAAGGCAATTCAACAGCATGTGCAATTGCAGCTGAGCGAGACATCGACCTATGACCAAGTGAGGGCGATGGTGGTGAGCTATGAGCGCACTACAACTTCATGGTCCCCAGGCAAGATTCACTCAGAGTTGGGCATTTTGCCCCAAAGTCAAAATCAGAGTTTCAATCAACCCTCCAACAATACTGGTTTGGCTCCAATGGAGATAGATCGATTTGAGAAGGGAAAGAATAAAGGAAAATCCAAAGGAAAAAGTAAGGGTAAAGAGACCACCAAGGGTAAAGGGAAGAACAAGAGCGACAAGGGAAAAGGTAAGTCCAACAACAAGGGCTCCACTCGCACTGCAACCAGCAATGACCAATGCTTGCACTGCGGGAAATACGGGCACTTCAAACGTGACTGTTGGAAGCTTCATGGCCGTGGTGACCAGAAGAATGTGAATCAGGTTGAATCCAATGCTTCGAACAATGCAGCCAGTGCCTCAAGCAACTCCTCGACTGCCAGTGGTGCTACCAGCTCTTCTGGTGTGAATGGCTCCGTGCGTCTTTTCACTGGACTTCATGAATCACATGGACCCATCATTGAAGATTTGGATGAAGATGTTGAAATCAGAGATCTAACTGGTTATGACTCTTTTGGTGCATGCAACATGTTTTCACAAGTTTCTACAGACTATTCAAACGAATGGTTTGGCTGGGACGAAACCGCAGAAGCTGAGGGTGTTTATACAGCGTGTTGCAGCCGTTTTGACATGTCTTATTCTGACCATGACGATGTTTGGACATGTGTTGATGACAACGTTGAACAGTGTGAACAGTTTTTCATGCATGAGCCCAATGACGTTTGCACCATTGAGAATATCAGAACGGTTGGATACTCAGATCATCACAATGTGGAGGTGGTGCTTGATTCTGGCGCTGATGGATCAGTGCTTCCACTTGCGTATGGTGATGTAGGCTATGCTGATGAGTCATTTGATGTTTCCAAGTTCATTGATGCACAAGGTAAGCCTATTCAGGTGAAAAGTGTCAGGATTGCTGAAGTGAAGTTTGGATCAGTTGTTTTTCGAGAACGTTTTATTATAGCTGCAGTTACTTCACCCCTGATTTCCATGGGCAGACTGCTGAAAGATGGTTGGCTCCTGCAGACCAATAAGGACGGTAGCATGTATTTGGTGCGCAATTCCAAGCAGATCCCTGTGCACTTCAAGCGCAACTCCCTTTGTGCTATTGGAGTCATTCGAATGCTATCTTCAGATGATCCATCTTCTTCCACTCATGCAGGAACCTGTGATGATGCTGGACACGTTCGAGCTCTTACGTTGGGTCGAGCGCTATCAGGTCTAGGTGCTGGTTGGGTCAAGCTTGGTGATTCTATTTATGCACTCAAAAGCAATGCAAATCAACATGTTGACAGTACTTTGTGCCCCAGTGACGGTTTGTTGTGGTTGCGTACAACACTCATACATTTGGATGATGATACATGGGAGCTCGATGAGTTTTGTCAGAATATCAGTGATCTGAGAACAATGACTGGTCCTTTTGAGGCCAACAGACCGGTGACTGAAGTGATCACTATTGCTCATACTGCGACTGTGCCACCAGAGGTTTTGGGATTTACTTTGCATGATGACAATGTTGTCATAGCCCCACGTAGTGGAATTCCTTTGCGTGTTTTGCCACCTGCCGCTAGGTCTGATATGGATGATGTACCAGCTGCAGATGAAGCTGAACAACCTGTGCCTGAACGAGGCGCTGAGGTGGACAACAACGAAGTGATCATTGATGGCTTGAGACTGGATTCCAACTCTCCTCTCAAAACTTTGGTTGCAGCATGTGAATCACTCGGTATTTCTGGACGTGGTGGAAAAGCAAAGTGCCTCAAACGTATTTGGGATCATCTGCAAACCCAGGAGTTGATTGCAGCTCATGGTGCTCAACAACAGTTACGTGGCGACATTGCAAGGCCTGTGCACTCTCAATCTGTACCGGCTGAACCCACTGAGAAAGAGATTGCAGATCACAATTTGACCCATCAACCCTTTGCAGCTTGGTGTGAGTTATGTATTGCAAACAGGTCACAACAAGATGGACATCCAGCTCAAAGAGATGAATCAGCTGGTGCCCATACATGTGTCAGTTTTGATTTTGGTTTCGCATCACGAACGGAGCATGAACCTAAAGCTTGTGGTCTTTTCATTCACGATCGTCATTCAGGTGCTATGCATGTAGTTCCGACGCCGCAGAAGGGAGGACGACACTTGCAGTACCTTTGCACTGAGTTTTGTAGATTTTTGGTTTGGCTTGGGCAATCGACAATTGCTCTTCGATGCGACCAGGAGCCTTCAACACTTTCTTTGCTTGAAGCTGTTAAGAAGACATGCAGACCACTTGGAATCAGAATCATTGAAGAAACAGTTCCTCCAGGAAGTCATGCTTCGAATGGAGCTGCAGAAGTCACTGTGAAGGTGATCAGAAGGCATGCAAACCTTTTGATCCAACAAATCGAAAAGGGTTGTGGACTTGGTGAGGTGATAGGGTGTCATCACCCTTTGTATCAATGGGCTTTGCTGCACAGCTGCTGGTTACACAACAGATTTGTGGTACGCCAAGGCCACACGGCCTATGAGCTATGTGCCAATAGGCCATATACTGGACGTTTGGCACTCTTTGGTGAGCGTGTACTTGGATTTTTGAAGTTATCTACAAAAGGTTCCCCGACTTGGACAAAAGGCATATGGCTAGGAAAGACAGTTAGCAATGATGTTCATATTATTGCTGTTCCTGGAAGTCCTCAGTTGTTTGTCACGAGGAGCGTTAGACGTCTCCCGAAACCTTGGGATATGCAGATGGTTGGCGAGGTGGAGGCTTCACCGTGGCAGTTTGGATATGCTTCACTTGGAGCACAACTCATTCTGTCAAAGAGAATTTCTGCGCCACCCATCTTGTCATTGCCACCTGCAAGGCCCCGAGACCTTGATGCTGAAGCTGTGATGGGCATTCCACCAACACCCGACGATGTTGGCAATGAGGCTCCGAAGTCTCCCAGAGTGGTTGGACCACCTGCTAGTGCTGCCCCAGCTTTGACAGGACAAGCTCTTGATGAGCATATGGAAGTATCAGCTGAGGCGGGGACTTTGCCAAAACAGATTGGACTCAGTATGCCAAGTACGCCACCATTGGAAGCCGCTCCGACAACCCCAATTGATGTGCCAGCTACTTCAAGTGCCTCAGGTAGTGGCGATGCAGCTATGCCTAGTGTTGCTCCACGAGCAGCCCATGGACGTGATGACGAAAATGTTGAAAGGCCTGCCAAGCATCCTCGTATTTTTGCACTCATGGAACATGAAGATGATTCCCATGCAACACATTTCGAAAATGATGAGGTTGAAAGCCTCGAAGCCTATGAGTATACCCTGTGCGATGATGACCCAGGAGATGCACATGTGTATGGCGACACAGATTCAACCAGTGACATTTTGCAGAAACTTTCAATCCCTTACACGAAGTTAGAACCAGAACTTTCTGATGAAGATCTTTTGCAACTTGACCTTTTAGCCGATGAACTTGAGATTTCTAGGTTGAAGTCGATGGGAGTTTTGATCCCTGCTGACACCTACGCCTATGGCGATGAGATTCCAAAGAGGTTGACAACCAGAATGGTGCGCACATGGCGTGACAAGTTTATCAACGGTGTTCATGTTTGGTTGCGACGTTCCAGGTACGTGGCCAGAGAATTTGCTTGGCTGTCACCTGAACGACAAGATCTATTCAGCCCGGCATCATCAGTGCTGACAGTAAGGCTTTTACCGACCTTATTTATGAAGTGGAAATCATTGGGATACGTTCTTTGTGCCATTGACATTGCAGACGCATTTCTGATGGTACCTCAGAAGGAACCAACACAAGTAACATGTGAACTTGCCACAGGTGAGAAGATGGACTTCATGCTTGGAAAAGTCCTGCCTGGCCAACGAAATGGCTCGCAGATGTGGCACGAGGCATTCAGTGGTTTTCTGAGCAGTGAACTTCAAATCAATGATTTTCCAGCATACCCCAGTTTGCTTAGGTCTCCAAATGGTGAATGTTTGATGCTGCTGCACGTTGATGATGTTTTGTGTTTGAGTACCCAAAAGTACCTTGACGATGTACTGCTTCCAGCTTTGAACTCCAAGTACAAGATTTCATGTGAGATCGTGTCCAAGGAAAATGATGAGCTTACGTTTTTGAAGAGAAAGCATACTTTGATCTCTGAGGACGAGATGGCAATTCAGAGTCATCCCAAACATCTTGAGCGTCTTTTCGATCTACTTTGTATCAATCGACGCTTGAAACCAAAGAAGACACCAGGACACCCGATGCTGGATGAGCCTGACACGACTACCAAGCTGAGTGCTGGAGATGCAAGTGCATACAGGTCATGCATTGGTATCTTGTTATATATATCAAGTGACTACGTGGAATGTCAATATACCATCAGAGGTCTTTCACAAAGTATGTCTTCACCTTCTGTTCAGGCAATGGCTTGCTTGAGACACCTGGCTCAGTATCTTTTGGGATGCACTGAGCATGCGATGGTTTTGAAGTATGAGGCCCACAAAGGACTGCTTCATTACAATCCATGTGACTATACTCTTGAGATTTACAGTGATTCAGATTGGGCGAAACACAAACAAACACGTCGATCAGTATCTTCAGGATATTTATTTCTGTTTGGATGTCTCCTCTACTCCACTTCACGTTCTCTGAAAGCATTGGCTCTTTCATCAGCAGAGGCAGAAATATATTCAGCTGCGTCAGCAACCAGTGACGCAATCTTGATGTACCATTGTCTCAGGTTCGCCATTGGGGACAAGGACGATATCAAGGTTCATCTGGCGATGGACAACTCTGCTGCGAGGGCCTTCCTATGCCGTGTTGGAGTAGGCAGGATAAGACACATCAGCCTTAGGATCCTGTGGATGCAAGAGAAAACCAAAGAAGGTTTCATGACTGTTGGAAAAGTTGGTACAAAGGAAAATGTATCTGATTTGGGTACGAAGAGATTGACCCGAGACCGTATGGAATATTTGATGAACCTCTGCAAAGTATACAACATGGCCAATAGCCAATTTGTTGGCTCCAGTTTTGCAGAAAAGTTGGAAGAACAGCAAATATTACGTGTTGGTATCAAGAACCTCAGACAAATGGGTTTTAATGGGACAACCTCCAAAAGCTTGATGCGAGTGCTACTCATCAACGCCTTGAGCAGCACGATGGCTATGGAATTGCCTGCTGACCCTTCTCCTTCCAGCTCTTCGAGCACTTCAGGGCTCTTTGGCATGGTGATGGCGTTCCTCCTAACCATCATTTGCTTGTTTTGTGGCTTTCTGGTGGTGACAGCTCATTTTGGTGCTGCACTTCAAGGACGTCTTCAGACCTTGCGCATGGATGTTGCCCTGAGAAAGGTTCTTTCGATGCTGAAGGCATATCGAAGGGAGCATGGCTTAGATGAGATAGCTGAGGAAGAAATCCCAACCACAGACGAGGTGGATGCATCAGAAGCTGAGGATAGGAATGAAACCTATCAACAAAAGGTTGAAAGGTATCAAAACTCTGGAATGGATGAAGTTTCAGACGATGAGCTATGGCGCATGGTTCACCATGGAGCTCCTGATGAGGAGGACACTGCAGCCTTCAATCGAAGGTACACTGATACGCACTTGGAGAACATCATGAGGGAAACCAATAGGATCCTGGCTACCCGTATGCAAAGGCTGAGAGCTGAATATGAAGCAGCAGCCGTGCGCAACGACCAGCTGTCTATGGATGCCATTGAGAATGAGATGACCGAGTGCACTCATTTGCGCTATGCAATTTAGCAGTGCTTGGACCTCGAGCCCTATATGGTGACCTTTGCACCTGTGCTTGGACTTTTTTGAGCTACTGAATGGAGTGAGAGATCCGTAGCCCTATTGCCATGAGACATTAGACGAATGTCTGACGGATTTCTTTTGGTTTTGCAATTTTGGCCAAACGGTCAAATTGAGGCGGGGTGATGGAAACTTACGCTGCTGCAATCCCTGCCATAGATGTTCATGTAGCTGTCATGTACATACATGTTTGCATGTGCAGTTTCATGTCCAGTTGTGCAGACAGTTGAGTTGAAAACTACTCCAATTCCGTTTTGCTTTCATAGCATGTACAGCAGTGATATCCGAGGCGTTTGCCAATCAAGGAAAACAATCATTTTCAAACATGACTCCTAACCGTGAAGATTTTCAGTTTCTGCTCATGGCTGTTCATGCATCAGTACATGGCCACTTGCACAAGGATGACACGCACAAATCGACTCAGGCATGTTTCCATCCCTTTTGACATGGTTGCATGGAAATCTATGCAATTTACTTCAAGGCCCTGTGGTCCAAGCAAAAAGGTGTGCCAGCAGCCTTGCTCTCGCATGGTAGCGGAGCTGCTGGCTTTGCCCCAGGGATCGACGTTTCCGTCCCTGCTGGTTTGGGCGCCATAGAGAGGTGGAGGAGCTGGACAAGCCTCTGAACTAGTGTGGCAGTTTGCTTGGTGGACATCCTGAACCTTGCTGAATTCCAGGACACGTTTTCTTTTCTGACCTATTGGCTTTGAACTGTTGGTTGGACGTACAGACTGGTTTTAGCGTTGGAGGTGGATTCATACACCTATGGCAACTGGACAGGTGACAGTGGATGCAGGAGTGTTTCAAGCAGCTCTCTTACAAGTGGCAGAAGCCACCCAGGCTGCAGCAGCAGCTGCACAGTCAGCTGGAGCAGCACCACAAAGCTCCAGTGCAAGTAGCGCTCAGACTGGAAAGGGTCAGGTGGATTGGTCGAAACTTTTGAACAGACCTTCGAACTTTGGTGAGGGAAAATCAGTAGAAGATGATGTACGCAACTTCAAGGACTGGTGTTGGCAACTGCAACAATACCTTTGTGCAATTGATGAAGGTTTCCAAGAAGAGCTTTCCCAATTGATGCAGGACCCCACCAAACCTTTGAGTGCAACAGCTGAGACGCGCAACAGGTCCAACAAATTATACTCACTTCTGGCTGGATTGATGAAGAACCGATGTCTTCATATTCTGAAATCAGCTCCATCAGGAGATGGGTATGAAGGACTTCGACAGTTGGTCTTGGCAATGAGACCCCCAGTGCAGAATCGTGGATTAGCCCTTCTCAGTGCAGTGACAGCTTGGTCACCATTTGCTATGCAGCGTCCACTTTTGCCCCAGGTCCTCAAGCTGGAGCAAGCCTTCGAGGAGACAGTGAAGTCAGGGACGCAGCTACAGGACAGTTTGAGGACAGCTGTGCTTTTACGTTGCATTCAGGGTCAATTGAAAACGCATCTCAACCTTTCACTGACTGATGGTTGTTCCTATGCAGATGTGAGGGAACAGGTGCCCAAGTGGGACAGGGCACAAGCGAAATGGACGTCATGGTTGGGTGAAGAGTTTTCAGAAGCTACGCCCATGGAAATCGACCGTGTGGAAGCTGGAAAAGGAAAGACGAAAGGCAAAGGGAAGAACAACAAGGGCAAAGGTGACAAAGGCTCTTCAAAGGGCAATTCAAAGGGCTCCAAGGGCTCATGGAAAGGAGGAGGCAAGGATGGAAAATCCAAGAGCTATGACAACAGCAAGGGCAAGGGCAAGAGCAAATCAAGCCCAAACCATTCCAAAGGCAAGGGCAAGGGTGATCAGCAGAAGTACTGCTATCAATGTGGCCAGCCAGGCCACTATGCTCGAGACTGTTGGAACAACGTGCGTGCTGTGCAGACTGGATCAGGTGCAGACTCTGGCAATGCTCATGGACAACCTCAACAAGTTCCAGTTCAACAAGTGGCACAGCAACAGCAGCAGGTTCCTCAGCAAGCTACTCAGTATCGAGTTGCACGCATTTCAGATGAGTCACCCACGCGTGTTTTTGATTTGCGCTCTACACCAACAAGCCCTGCTGGTTCAATCAAGGTTGTGGAACAGTTTTTCATTGGGGATGACAATTCAGAATATGTCAATGGCCATGTCAATGTTGTGGTTGAGCCGCTTCCTGATGGCACAGGTGACCCTCGATCAATTTTACTGGATTCAGGCGCTGATGCATCTGTTTTTCCATTGGAATTTGCAGGATCAGGGACAGCTTCGAGTGCAGCCAAGATGAAGTTGCACGATGCCCAAGGGAGAGAGATTCCTGTCATTTGCATGAGGGATTTGGAAATTTCTTTGCTTGACCAACATGGCCAGTTGATCACTATCAAGGAGCATGGTGCAGTATCCCCTCAGGTTTCCCAGCCGATACTTTGCTTTGGAAAGTTGCTGCAGAATGGCTGGGGCGTGTGCGGGGCAGAGCAGGCGTTGTACCATCAGCCCACCAATACCAAGATCCCAATAGATCTGCAGAACCAATCAATGACAATCCAAGGATGGATCAGAGCAATTGGGTCTTTGGATGCTGACAATGAGGCCCCAGTTTCTTCGATCAGAGCCATCAAGGCTGACGTTTTTGGTGGCATGGACAAGGGCCCCATTGGCTGGCATCTTGAGCCAGATGGAACAGGAGTTGGTCGTCACTCCAGTGATCACTTCATGGATCCCTCAATTGCACGTCCAGATGTTGTTGGCAACCTTTACAGGACAACGCTTGTCAAGCATGGTGCTCATTGGTTTGTGCTGGAGTTTTGTGAACCCATGGCAAGCATTGTTGATCCTGGTTGTCAATTCTATGAGCTGGAGGGATTTCGAGATGTGATTCCGTTGATGAGTGATTCTGAAAAAGACCCTCGAGTTTTGGGATTCATGTTTGACTCAGAGGATGGTGAGCTGCAAGGTCATGCGCCAGCTGATGGAGAACAAGTTGAAGTTGAAGATGTTGCCCCAGAAGATGATATGGACATCGAAGGGCACGACATTGGTGGAGCGGTGGCTGATGCTCAAGGTGTTGATATCCCTGACAAGATCTTGGTGGAGCCAACCCCTGACGACAAGGTTGTGGTTGCTGGAGTTGAGTTGACTTCCAGCAGTACGTTGGCAGTGCTGAAGCAGGCTCTCAAGCACTACAGCTTATCCACCAGTGGTAGCAAGGCCAAGTGCTTCTCACGGCTTGTGAATCACCAGAAGAAGCTTGAGTTGGAGATCATCCATTCAGCAGCCAAGGCAACGGAAGCTGACTTGAAAAGGGAGCCACATCCTCAGACTTTGGCAGTGCTTCCTGATCAACAGACTCAAGATCGCCACGCTCTTACTCATGTTCCTTTTGAGCCGTGGTGTGAAAGTTGCGTTGCCTTTAGGGCCAGGATGGATCCGCACAAGCGTGATGACAGCACGTATGCCTCTGGAACCCCAACGGTGAGCTTTGACTTTTGCCATACAAAGTCAGTTCCAGCTGGTCACAAGCCTCAGGACATCAAGTCTTTGTGCTGTTTGGTGATGGTTTGCAGCCAAACAGGCTATATGCATGTGACACCAGTGCGCCACAAGAATCAGTTTGACCTGATGGTGAGGGAGCTCCTGGCATTCAGTCAATTGTTAGGCCATACAGACCTAACCTACATGTGCGACAACGAGCCCAGCATCAAACAACTTCTTCGAATGACTGTGAGCGCTCGTTTGGCTATGGGGCTGCCCACCAGAGCTACAACGCCACCAGCCTATGACCATGGCAACTCCCTGGTTGAGAACAGTATAGGGAGGTTGAGGCCTCTTGCAGGGTCTCTCATGCACGCTCTTGGTGCTATGCGCCACGCTGCATGGATCATCAACAGGTTCAGTGTTACCCCTGGACGTGGAATGACAAGCTTTGAGATGTTGGCCAACAAGCCATACACAGGAAAGGTATGCCAATTTGGTGAGCCAGTGTTTGCCTACCAAAAGACCAAGTCCAAAGGCAACGCAAAGTGGCGGCGCATGATATGTCTTGGAAAGGTTGACCCCCAAGACTCTTTCCTCTTGTACAATGGGGAGAACTTGATCCTTGCGCGCTCCATAAGGCGCATCAACACCTGTTGGAAAGGGCATCTTGCTTTCTACCTCAACTTCAAAGGTGCCTCCTATGACTTCAAGAGTGGCTTTGGAGGACGTGTGGTGCCCACAAAGAGCAGCAGAGCGCCGATTGCGCCTGGTTTCAATGTGCCTACAGGTGAAATAGAGCCATCCAAGTTCTTTGATGAGGATGCCCATGCAGTTCGACAGAAGGCTTTGGAGGAACAGCGAGAGGATTTTGAAGCTGCAGGCATGGCTGTTCATGACAAGAAGCTTCTTTCAGAGGAAGTTGAACAACCTCTACAGGAGTTTGGTGCTGAAGCTGTGAGCTTTCCCAATCCAATTGGCGTTTTTGATGACGTTGAGGATGGTGGTGATGGACAGAATGATGCTGGTGGAGATGAGGCTGATGTTGAGTTGGGTCCAAATCCAGCTTTCAGTGGACTTGCAGCCCCATCTACACCACCAGAGCTTCTCGATCCTGCACCAACTTCACCTTCTACAGCGGCACCAGCTTCTGCCGCGGCAGCTTCTTTTCCATCATCGATGGGTCCACAGCATGTTCCAGTGACCCCCAGAGCTAGTCCTACTACTAGAGTGCATGGACAGGAGGAGCAATCTGATGACCAAAGTCACAAGCGGCCACGTGTGGCAGATGCCAAGAAGGCTCGACTGATGCAGATCAAGAGCCAATATGCTGGCATGATCAATGCAGTGTCTTTTGATGATGGGTCTGAGTTCCACACAATGGATGACTACAGCCAAGATCTGAGCTTGAATGACCATGAAGATGAAGAAGAAGATCATTGGCAAGACGACCCATCCTCTTTCACTGCTATGCCGGCTGCTCTTTGGTCAGATTGTGAGGTGACTGTCAAGCCTGATGAACCTCCTCAGTGGATTGATGACTTGGCAGACGAAGTTGAAATTGCCAGGTTATGTGAAATGGGTGTCATCCAGCATGCAAAGGACTTTGTTGGAGCCGCAGTCGATGAGCACAAGTTGAGTACAAAATTCGTCAGGGACTGGAGGCTGAAACAATTCAAGCCTTTGGATACCAAGGACGATGACAACAAGGGGCCAGTGATGAAATGGCTCAGGCGCTCAAGACTTGTGGCACGAGAGTTTGCGTTTTTGGAGAAGAGGCAGGACGTGTATTCACCAGCGTCCTCAACCCACATCCTCAACTTACTTCCTTTGATGTGGCTGAAGCGCCAAAGTGACATGGATGAAGTTGCAGGAGGAGCCACAGCAGAAGAACAAGTTCTTGCAACACTGGATGTGAAGGATGCTTTCTTGGAGGTGCCTCAACCAACACCACTCAAGGTATGGCTCAACAACCAATGGTTTGTGGTTTTGAGAAATCTCCCCGGACAGAGATTGGGGGCACGTGCATGGTACTGGTTTATTCGAGAGTACCTGACTGACAAGATGCAGTTTGAGTGGTGCTCCATACATCCATGTCTTGCACGCTCCAAAGACAGTGTCATTCTTCTCCACGTGGATGACATCCTCTACGTTGGCAATCAGAGCCAGTGGAAGGAGTTCAAAGATACATTGCAGCAGCGGTTTACCATCAGTCATGCGGTGTTGGGAGGAGTTGGATCAGAAGTCTCTTTCCTCAAGAGAAAAATTGTTCATCTCAGTGAAGGTTTGGCGTTGGTTTCAGGAAACAGCATCAGCAAGCTTGTGAACGCCTTCGAGATGAAGTTTGGGAAGGTACGTGTTTCCAGTACACCAGCTGACCAAGGACTTCAGATGATTGACAACTCCCCACTGCTGGCAGCGCAAGATGCAAGCTTTTACAGAATGGCAGTTGGAGTTTGCCTATACTTGGCCAGAGACAGGCCAGATGTTGCATTCACCATCAAGGAGCTCTCTAGCTTCATGAGCTCACCAACTGTCAATTCTTTGAAGCATCTCAGGCGTTTGGTTGGATACCTCAAGGGAACTGATGGTTACACCGTGGTTCTTCACCGACCTCTTGGTGGACAAGGGGTTCAGCACAAAAGCAATGATCAGTTTTGGTTGCTTGAATCTTTTTCTGACAGTGATTGGAGCAGTGACAAGCGCCATCGACGCAGCACCTCTGCTGGAGTGCACATGCTATGTGGCAACTTTGTGTATGCCAGTTCCCGCACTCAGCGGGTCATTTCCTTGTCAAGATTTCAACACTTTGTGATGGGATATTCATCCGACGTTGTGCAGAGTTTGTTGGAGGATGCACCACTGAACATGTGCTGTTCACTGACTCTTCAAGTGCGAGGCAGTTGGCTTCTCGACAGGGCATCGGACGTGTCAAGCATTTGGATGCCAAAGTGCTGTGGATTCAAGATCAAGTTCGAGAAGGCCACGTTTGCTTGAGTCAGATTGGCACTCAGTGGAACATAGCTGACATTGGAACAAAGGTGCTGACAGCAAAGAGGTTGAAGTGTTTGCTTGATGAAATTGGTGTGATGGATGATGGTGGCCATAGCCAGATCAACGCTGATGAGCATGGACATGCAGTGGGACACGTGGGGAATCGTCAGATGAAGCAAGCTGTGAGGACCATAGCCCGCTTGGCAGTTCTTTTGGGCCTTGAGCCTACTGGCGCGATGGGATTTCTCCATGGTGCACCTGCAGATGATCCAACATGTTCCCCAGCTTCAGTGGATGATGAGCCACACTCCAACATGGTCTATTTGATTTTGTTTGTGTGGTGCGCTGCAATGACCCTTCTGTTGCTTGCAGCTTCATACATGGCATGGCGCCGCATCCGAGCCATTGAGATCAATGCAGGCCACCTTGAAATGCAGGTTGCCCAAGACGACACTTTCATTGGGCAGCACATGGTGGCAATTCCTCAACTGCAGCAATCTCTTGCACATTTGCGTGAACAATCGACGGAGCACAGCCAACACATGGATATGCTTTCAGACAGTGTGGATGGTATCCATTTTGGTTTGGTGCAGTTGGGCGGTTTTGCTCAACACCGTGAGCTGACACCTGCAGCCCGTCGAAGGATGTTTGAGTTAGAAAGAGCAAATGTGGTTGCAATGAATGCAATGGGCTCATCTCAATACATGAGTGTTGTGCGACAGCAAAGCCGTGGCTATGCTATGATTGGGGACAACACAGACCCTGTAGTTGAAGAGGAGAACCAGGAGAATGCTGGAGAAAGCGAAACAGAAGAGCAAGACGAACTTCTGAATCCAAGTCGAGATCTCTCCACCCGTGCAGGTGAGTTGACCACCACGGTGGATGACTTGAGAGTTGAGCTGAATGCAGCACTATCAGCTGAAGATTGGCAAGATGCTGCAGAAATCCAGCGTACAATCCTGATGATCCTCGACAACATGCACAACCATGGGATGAGTGGCCCTGCCACGAGATCCAGAGTCTTTCACACCATGGCAGACTCTTTTGCAGGAATGGTGAGACGCCTGGAACGTCGCAATGGCAATCCAACCACAGTTGCCAGGTATCGATCCATCGAAGAATCTTTCCGTGGCAGAGCTTGAAGTTTAAAGTTCGAAGTGGAGTTCAAAGACTTTTCTTTTTGAGGTTCTGGTTTGCGGACGAGCCATTTTGGCCAGTGGTTTTCTGGGAATGTAGGCAACTCCCACCATAATGCCTACCTTTTCTCAAGGGAATGTGAGCCACTCCCACCAGAATGCTCACTTTTGCACACGGGAATAAGGGCCACTCCCGTTTACCATAGTGCCCAATACGCAATGGAGGATTAGACTCTAGAATTTATCAATGAAGATTTTGCAAAGCAATTTCTATGGATGGAACTTTTGAGTTTCAGAACGCTATGCATGGAAGATGGAAGGACACAGGATATAGAAATGCAAATGGACTTCTCAGTGCAGTCCATTGGAACTTTCCTGCGTTGACGTGCGTGAGAAGTGCAAGGGCGGTGAGAAAATTGGTGCACCAGCTTGAGGATTCTGGACTCCTCAACCTGAGGAGGAGTGTGAAGATTTTCAGTTTCTGCTCATGGCTGTTCATGCATCAGTACATGGCCACTTGCACAAGGATGACACGCACAAATCGACTCAGGCATGTTTCCATCCCTTTTCACATGGTTGCATGGAAATCTATGCAATTTACTTCAAGGCCCTGTGGTCCAAGCAAAAAGGTGTGCCAGCAGCCTTGCTCTCGCACTAACTGTTTGTTTCAGCCTGATCCTTGTTGTCTCACCTGTCCTTTTGTTTCAGCCCTGTCTTTTCGTCTTGAACCTTTCTCTTTTGGCAATTTGGTGTCACTGTGGTCCCTTTCACCTCAACTCTGTCCTTTCGTTTCAAACCTGTCCTTTTGTCTTAAAATCTTTTCCGTTTCGTTCCAACACTGTTATCTTGTTTTTATCTGATAGCAATTTGTTTCCTTTTTCGGTTCAATCCGATCTTTCGTTGCAACGCAATGGACCCAGTTTACCCAGTTGAACCAATTGGCCCGATAACTTGAACCAGCTAAGTCAATTGGTCCAGTTGGTCCAGTTGGCCCAGTTGACCCATTTGAACCAGTGAATCATTAGGGTCAACTGGGTCACCTCGGCATACAAAAATTAGTTGATTCTCACTGCGGTCGCAATGGGCATGTATTTTGAAACGTCAAGGGGATAGATATATTGTTGTTTCTATTGCCCGTGCAGGGGTGAAATTTACAGGTAGAGCCGTAAAACGGTAAATTCGTAAAGACGCTAGAAGGCCCGAATACCAGTTGACCGACTACCGAAATTTACCATGGCCGCCCGCAAAGAGCGGCAAAATTCACCAATTTACCAAATTTACCATTGCCCGGAGAGCGTTCCCTCCTTAGCACCAAAACTTACACGGTGACGGCTTAACACTTCCATGTGCCAAAAAGAACGTCAGAAGGAATTCTATGTTCGACGCATCGGTTCAAAACAAAATCGGAGCAGGATTGAAGTCAATAGAAAAACGCCAACACAACGAGGTATTTCCCAGGGTTGTCCACCAAACTTTCAAAGTTTGTATCAATCACCTTGGAACCATAAACATACCTTGCACTTGGTTGATTGGTATAGTTTTTTTTTTTCTACGTAGCACGGGGATTAGAATGGCCATGGCTCCGTGTGATGGAACAAGAACTTCCAGGTCACCACCAGGGGGCGTCGTCTTGGGAGTGGTTCACTCTTGTTGTGAAATTTGGTGTTTAAAAAACCTCTGGTTGATTTGGGATAGCAATTCTACAAACGGATTTCATAATGTATTTTTGGGCCCAAAAATTGTGATTTTCATGGAATTCAAACCATGAAAATGGGGGTTCAACCGTTCAAGCCATCAAAAATGGTTGCCTAAATCAGCCGGGGAAAAATCGACCAAACCTTGAAATGGATGGCAGGAGCCACAAGAAGCTGAAAGCGAAGAGTCATACTCTGAAGAGGACCGCTGTTCACCCCGCACAAAGGCATTTTCATTTGTAGATGTGTCCGTTGCCGGAACACGGGTGTTTACGAGTAAAGCGACGTTAAACCAACCATCAGCTAGTTAAAAAAGAAAGTGGCAGAAACGAACTCCCCTGTATACATACATAATCATACATATTTTCATATCGTGTAGCCACAACATATTATCGTAATCATATACATACAGCGTATATGGATATCACAACAAAGCTTTGATGGACACTTTTGATTCCCAATTCCTCAACAAAGCTAGCCAGAAGCTACCAGAGCCAGGAGCAAACGGCCCCGAAAAAACTCGTGTTTGACAAAAAGTTGGGTTCCCAGAATCATTCAGCAGACATGTTGGGTACGCTGTAGGGCCAAGGTCCCAATCGGCTTCCATCCAACCCTTTGCTGTGTCGGGAGGTGTGTGATTTCTCCAAGACTCCCATGCTGCAAAACCACATTCTCACGCAGAATAGTTTTACCAGTTAATTGGTTCGAAGACCCATCCTCTTAGACCAAGTGTATGTAGTGTACACATTTAATCACATTTATTTATACACAAAACTGGATTCCTTGAGAGGAGTCAGGAGCACCAGTCAGAAGCACATTACAAATTCACAGCCGTTGTCACGGCTGTCGATGTAGCGAGGAGGTGATGCTTGTGTTGTGGCGACAGTGATGAATCCAGAGAAGCCAAGGATTGGGACACTGGAGTCACTGGACGAGGTAAACTATGTAAACTCACAGAAAAGGTCAATGTGGATATTATCAGGCACAATACTATCATAATTGTCATAATGATATGATATAATATGTTATAATATGTTTGTACACATGTATCTATACATTGTATATACACATGTAGAGGTAATCACTACTTTGCTTGGATGAGATGCAAAACAACTTTAACAAAGTAAACGACTCAGGAACTTCCATGATCGCTCGATGGTCAGGGTTGGAACTTAGGGGTGCAACAAAAATCAACAAAATGTGTAGTGACAAAAGCAGGCACCACATGAACAATCTTCAGAAACATCGAATGAGGCGAATCCTCTCCCGTGAACCGTGAACTTCCTGAATTAGTCAGAGAAACTCGTTGAGTGCGCAATCCCATCCAGAGAGAATCAGCCCTAATCATCTGAAACTCAACAAATCATCTTACAGATCACCACCGTAAGCCACCACAAGCCACCACAAACCACCACTCGACCTGTTCATCATGATTGTTAGGAGGCACGTCGTGCACGACATCGCCGACCTGAGAGACGCAAACGGCCGCGACGGGTGGAGGCCGGAGGGTGCCCTGCATGAAGTGGGGGGTTCAGTGGGTCAACGGGCACCATTGATTTGCTGATAACAAAAACTTGTTGCTAACTGAAGTCCCACCACCACCACCACCACCCACCACCCACCACCACCCACCACCCACCACCCACCACCCACCACCCACCACCCACCACCCAAACCCTCAGCTTAAGAGCAACGCAGTAGGCACATGAGTACGTATGATAATGGTGGTGGTGATGATGATGAGGTGGTGGGTGGTGGAGTCTGAACAGCAAGGGCAGCATTAAGTTTTGAACATTTTTGTGAAATGGAACATCCATGAATATCGTGAATATCCATCATTTAACACTAGATATCATTTTTCCATGAAGTAGAGTCTTGACACCTCGGACCAATAGGATCAGAAATAGATTGAGTTTGCCACAGATGCACCGTGCCGGCCATGCAAGGTACATCTTGATCCCACCTGAATTGATGCAGCTAACGTCACAGTAGCAGGGCAAAGATTGCAGCTGTTGCCTTGGCGAAACTCATGGCTGAGTCAGGAAGGTGATGGTCGACCAGAATGCTGACCTCAAGATGGAAAATTTGACAGCGCGCGGACTCATCTGTCATAAGGTCACAGCTGAGGCAGTGACCGTTATGGTCGCTTTGGACCATATTTTTCAATGTGGGATGGGCCGGCCTTTTGGATGCACAGATTTACATGGTGTTTCTTCCGGAAGCATCCTTTGTGAGCAATTTAGTGTCAAAAGGTGAACGCCGTGGCAGGCTTGTGCGTCAAGGGGAACCTGGCAGAGGTTGTGCCCGCAAGCGCGTAGCAAAGACACATCGAATCGGAAAGAATTAAAGATTTGCTTCGTTGCATTGACCCTGTCAACTGAAGTCCCAAGGTTGACAGCAAGGAAGCAGTTCAAATGTTTCAAACACGACAGAAAGATATCCAAAAGGTGAGCTGCAAAGGTCAAAGGTTAACCCGGGGCCCTGAAAAATTATTTTTCCCAAGCTTCAAATTTGGTTTTGCCATTCGTTTTGCATTTTCCTTTCAAAATCGATCCGTTCAAGCCCGTTCAGATCAAGAATTGAAGATTTGCTTCGTTGCATTGACCCTGTCAACTGAAGTCCCAAGGTTGACAGCAAGGAAGCAGTTCAAATGTTTCAAACACGACAGAAAGATATCCAAAAGGTGAGCTGCAAAGGTCAAAGGTTAACCCGGGGCCCTGAAAAATTATTTTTCCCAAGCTTCAAATTTGGTTTTGCCATTCGTTTTGCATTTTCCTTTCAAAATCGATCCGTTCAAGCCCGTTCAGATCAAGAATTGAAGATTTGCTTCGTTGCATTGACCCTGTCAACTGAAGTCCCAAGGTTGACAGCAAGGAAGCAGTTCAAATGTTTCAAACACGACAGAAAGATATCCAAAAGGTGAGCTGCAAAGGTCAAAGGTTAACCCGCGGCCCCTATCTAACTGGCCTGGTTAAGTCACCAGCCTTCCTGATGGGACGTTTCTGTGTAAACGCTGCCAGTTGCCTTCCTATCATGTTGACAGTGTCGCGACTGATCAGCAAAATCACACCTCTTTGAGGTGTCATGGCTCCCAACTGTGTCAAGTCCAAATGATTCACAAAGTGGAGCCCAAAATCAAAAAAGTCATCCAATGCAGCGAAAAAATTCTGGAGTAGTCTCAGAATCGCTGCAACTGTTGGTCTACTCACTGCCGCCGCCGGCAAATTGGATGGGTCAACCCAGCAAAGCTTCCGATTGGGACCTGTAAAGTTATTTTTCCCAAGCTTCAAATTTCGTTTTGCCATTCGTTTCGCATTTTTCTTTCAAAATCGATCCGTTCAAGCCCGTTCAGATCCATTCCAGAAGGCTGAAACATCAAAGAACCTGCAGTTATGTGCTACATCTAGAGTCTATCATGACAAACAGAATAGTGGCCGATTCTGGTTGATCAGCAGACACAGCATACATACATTCCCGCCAAAAAAACACTGAAAGGGTTGAAGTGGCTCGGTGTGGCTCGGCACTATGCCATGATGCCATGTGTGTGCAAGGCGCCACGCTTCCACTTCCGCCTTTGGTGCCTTCGAAGATTGCATGGCTACCCATGGAATTCCACTGTGGAATCAAATCCTTGACGATTTGATCTCTCGTAATATTGCTTGTAGGGACAAACAACGGGTGAAAAATCAAGAGAAACACCTATGAGAAATCATACGCTGATGCTCCATGTCTCAGTATAAACTAGTAGAGGTCTTGAAATTTGACACCGCAACGCAATCCGCATGCAATCCGCATTTCCCCGTCGGTTTTGGAGCGCCACTTCTACCCAGTTGATCGGCAAAGATTCTTGGAGTTCCCGGATTTCCTGGCTGAGTTTCAAACAGTGGGCCCAAGTTGGGTGTGTATGATGCCCTAAACCAACATCTTTGCCTTTCATGCTTGGAAAAGGCTGGCAAATATGAAGATTATGAATTATGAAGTTTCATTTGATGAATCTCTGATCTACGTCTGATACCTGCAGGAGAGCTGCAAAAAACGAAACAAATCCAGTCGCAATGCCTGGGCAGTCTGCCTGGCTGTAAGCCGTGAATCGCTCAAAGTGGGCTGCTATTCTTCCCAATCTCAAGACTGCAAGGCACTGTAAGGTGTTGGTCGTCTGAAGCATTTCCGATGTGGCCATGAGTGTGGAGGGCAGAAGTGCATGATCGGTCAGATCATGGCCAGTTAGTACGACATAATGGAAACAGTTTTTCATTTGATGAATCTCTGATCTATGCTGATACCTGCAAGGGGGGGAATTGGGGCGACTAGATGGACACCTGCCCTTTGAGAAACCTCTTACATCACCATGATTTAAGGCCACACAATTTGCACTTCAACCGCAGGGGCCCATCATCATCATGGTCGTCGTCGTCGTCGTCGTCGTCTCATCATCATCATCATCATCATCATCATCATTCAGGTATATCTGTGCAACATATCGAACACATTTGTGGCATTTTGTGGCCAAGTTCTGCTCTCTAGAGGCACAAGCACAAGGGCACAAGTGACTGGAGTGAGGCTGAAAACCTTCATCAAAGAGGGAAGAAAGCAGTGCAACTTCAGAAACTGTGCAACTTCAGAAAACCACTCCACACGCCCAGGTGAGCTGCATGGCAAGGTAGTTCGAGATTTTTGCGCATGGAGACCCAGTGATGATGACTCCTTCGCTGGTGTAACTCTTGATGTGACCCATCCCTTTCAGGGGACATGGGGGTGTCTTAAACTGGATCTCCGAAACCATGCTTTTCAATACTAAAATGGTCTAATTTTGGATGACTTGGGGGTACCAAAATTTTAGGACACCTTCTGGCTGCTTTGCCAAAGCCAAACGTGCAGCTCTTGATGTCGGACTTGGGCAAGCGTCGGTTGGGAAATTTCTGTCCACAAATCTGGCACAAGCGACGCAACCTGTCTGAAGAGGACTAGAGGGCTCATTTCCAACGACGTGAGAAATGATTGAGTCACTGACTTCACAAGATGTGAATGTTCGTCCTCACAGACTGGTGCTTGGCTCGGAGTGGGAGATGGGAGGATCCACTTGAAATCTTGCGAGTGATAGAATTTCCCTTGACACTGCTTTGCTTGGAACTTGTTTTGATATCTTTATTTCAAGATGGCCTCATCAAACACTTCACGACCGCCACAACCTTGGCATTTCAAGGCTTTAACGATGAACACTGGAGTCATTTGAGAGACGGAAGTACCTTCCTTTTCATTTGCAGAACCAGAGCCGTAAGCAAAAGCCCCAAGGTGGCATAAGGTCATCATAAGGTGGGTGTCACAGTGGGCTTTTGCAGTTTCCGGTTTCGATTTTCACAGCGCTGGACGGACCTGAGGCCCCCCCTTCCACGCCTTGCCTTGACTGACCATGGCTAGTCTCAAAATTCGGCTGAGCCCGGCGATGCAATTCCAGCCCTTGCCCGGTCTGTTGTGGTCCCTCCGGCGCCGTGGCAAAGTGTGATTGTAAAGGGTTTTCAGCATGGCTCATCTGAAAGCCCGAGCCGCTCAGTGAAGGACCATCCGACAAAACCGGACCCTTGGTGAAATTAAAGTGGAACAATCTTGCCACAGAGAAAAGATAGGACTAAGAGCAAAATAAAGGCGGAGACCAGTGATGACACAAGAACATGAGAATTCTGCAGTCTCACCTGAATTAGTTGGTCGAATGGCAAGCCCATGTCACCAAGTCATCGGATTGATTCATTTTGCTGTGCAACTTTGGCAGAAATACCGGTGAGGGACCAGCGCAGTCCAGAAGCAAGTGGCTTTGCCAACACTCCTGGAGCAACAATGGATCAACCAGAATCTCAGGCGGAAAAGTAAACTATACAGTACATCACCTACGAAAGCCACTTGGAGATGTCTACTTCCACTTCAGTGTAAGCATAACCCTTCAGTGAAACAGGCAAGAGCCCTGTGACGAGAAATTTTGGCAAATGCATCATCACATGCAGGATCATGCACGAAGGGCTATGTGGGGTAACTGGTGCAGCCTGCAGATCAGTTGCAAGATTAGAGAAAGAGACGCTGGCTGCTGGACGATCTGAACCCAACAAAACATCTATGTGCCATGCTACTTCGGCCTTCTGTGAATTCCGAAGACCTTCAGATGCCTCCATGAAGTGGGGTTCTTCCTCTGGAAGCCACGCCAAGAAGAGCCGCTGTACCTCCGGCGAACACTGAGAGGAAGAGTCTTCACGTGGGTCCTTCGAACAGTTGCTGGAGGCACCAAAACAGTATATTCCTGAACCCATACGCCCCCAAGATTTTTGCTATTGTAGTGTTCGACGTGCCAGCAGCTGATGATATTGTATGTTCAGCGATGTTAACCCGGCGCCCTGAAAAGTGATTTTTTCAAAGCCGATTGTGCCACCCAAAGCTGCTTTGCTTCATCGAGCACGCCTCAAGCTTGTGCCAATCTACAGGACACCTACTGTGTATCGCATCTACGTCTAGACACAGAGGACAACAAAATCCCGAAAAGACATTCCCATACTGTATGTTCAGCGATGTTGACCCGGCGCCCTGATTTTTTTTTTTCAAAGCCGATTGTGCCACCCAGAGCTGCTTTGCTTCATCGAGCACGCCTCATGCTGAATTTCATGCTGAAATCGTCATTACGCGCACCACAATTGGTCCAGCCTTCCAATTACTTTTGGAGCTACCAAAAAAGAGGCTTAGGCCTCGTGACTAGAAGAAAGTGCTGAGCATGAAGATTGCCCTGAAGCCAGTGGTGCAGCTTTCAGATCAATTGCAGGATTAGGTGCTGGCTGCGTGACGAGACAGTTGACATGAAGCTTGCTCTGAACCCAACAACACATCTATGTGCATTTGGGCTGAGAGACATAAGACCAAATTGCCAAAAGCTATCAGGACAAGAAAGCTCCAGCTTGGCACCGTAAGATAGCTTCACAACATTTTGTTGGATTGAAGCCATTCTATAAAATGCATCGGCCGGCCTTCCATGCCCTTGAACATGGGCGAGACCAATTGAGGCTTGCTCTTTGAAGCGTCTTAAAGCACTGTCACCAGGCTGTGCTAGCTGGTGCTTGCTCCATCCTTCCAATTACCTCCGGAGCTACAAAAAAGGAGGCTTAGGCCTCGTGACTAGAAGAAAGTGCTGAGCATGAAGATTGCCCTGAAGCCAGTGGTGCAGCTTTCAGATCAACTGCAGGATTATCTTTCTAATGAAACCCTGCCCATTCCGAAGGGCTGTTTCAACTTTGGATATTTTTGAATAAAAATATAGAATGCCCCAAAATTCACACTAACCATCCTTCATACAGGCAAAACGCAAACCCTTTCCAAAGGAATTTCAACATATGGAGGTCATAGTTGCTGCAATCAAATTTCAGGTAATCCTTTGCTGAATATGAATTAGATTCCTGAAGGAAACACGGAAAAACGTAATAATTTATTATGATTGATCTGGAGAACCGCTTTAGGCACCCAAATCAGTCTGATCCCAAGTCCAAGGATGCGGTGTTCGTGAGAATGATCGGTGTTCGTAAGAAAGCACAGTCAGTGCTGCTGAGCACGATGCGTGCACGTTGCACACCAAAGTACACACTCCTGTCCCCTGCCCCAACTCAGCTGAAAAAATCTGGTGAAAACTGTTCATTTTCTTTCCTTGAGAACGATGCTGGTCACTGAGAGCGATTGCCGGCTGAGAATGGAGAATTTGTTTTTTTCCCCTAGAAAAACAAACCACACCCATTCCCACCGGGATCCTTCTGAGCCTTTTTTTTTTTGATCAAAAACGTCCGGGAAAAAATGTAGGCTATCGTCCACCAGAAACGATTCCTCTCATTAAAACAAGTGGCCTACTGAGAACACAAACACTTCGTGAGAACGATGGGCCGATTGGAATACCCATTGATGATGACCTCAGACAAGAAACCCTGCTGGTGGAACTTTTTTTTTTTGGAAGACACCCTTTTTGCAATGCGAAGTAACGCAAAGATTGATCAGTGTGTTGAAACAGCACCCCGATGAAATTGGCCTAAGCAAGTGCGTGCTAGAAGCAACTACTATTGACAAACAACTCTATGCTGCAGTTTCCCTACTCCCCCATGATGCGGTAGCTTCTCCATCTTGTGCCAAAAAAAAATGGGTGGATTCATTCAAACATGACCCCTCAGAACGATCGCTGTTCTGACATGCGTTTTTCCCGTAAGAATGCGTAGGCCTCATGACTAGGAGAAAGTGCTGAGCATGAAGATTGCCCTGAAGCCAGTGGTGCAGCTTTCAGATCAACGTGCGCAGGTGCATTGACATACACGCATTTGGGTTGACAGACACAGGACTGAATTGCTAAAGGCTATCAAGACCCCAAAGCTCCAGCTTGGTTGGTACCATAAGATAGCTTCACGGCATTTTGTTGGAGTGAAGTGAAGCCATTCTGTAAAATGCATAGACCAGCCTTCCATGCCCTTGAACATGGGCGAGACCCATTGAGGCTTGTTCTTTGAAGCGTCTTAAAGCACTGTCACCAGGCTGTGCTAGCTGGTGCTTGCTCCATCCTTCCAATTACCTCCGGAGCTACAAAAAAGGAGGCTTAGGCCTCGTGACTAGAAGAAAGTGCTGAGCATGAAGATTGCCCTGAAGCCAGTGGTGCAGCTTTCAGATCAATTGCAGGATTTCTAATGAAACCCTGCCCATTCCGAAGGGCTGTTTCAACTTTGGATATTTTTGATGATTCCTATGACATTCTTGATGATTGTAGCCATTCTTGATGATTCCTATGACATGCATAGACTGGCCTTCCATGCCCTTGAACATGGGCGAGACCAAGTGAGGCTTGCTCTTTGAAGCGTCTTCCAACCCCAGCAGCGTCTGGCAAGTCACACTTGACTCCGGATGGAGCCTACAGGCCTACAGACAAATGCCTCATCGCATGCAGGTTTATGCACGAAAGGTCATATTTTGTAGAAGCTCACAGTAGTGCATTGCAGAGAAAAACACTGTAGCCAGAATGTGCTAGCTGCCGCTCCCTGAGAGCATTCCGTGGTGAGTTCGGAGGGCAAGAGAGCTGTGGCAGGAGTTCAGCAATATCAACTCTATTTTTTTGGGCCCTGCAACTTTTCGAGAAATTTAAACAATATCTGGCAAAATATACCTGACGCAGATGACTTCTAGGCCTTGACTGTGAGCAGATGCCGCGGTGTTCCAATTTCTTCAAGGGCTGGTGAAACAGGCAAGACCGTGTGACGAGAAATTTTGGCAAATGCATCATCACATGCAGGATCATGCACGAAGGGCTATGTGCGGAAACTGGTGCAGCCTGCAGATCAGTTGCAAGATTAGAGAAAGAGACGCTGGCTTCGGGACGATGTTCTTGCAGTCAGCATCCTTGTGCTTTTGCCGCCCATGCCGAGAGAAAGTCATGATATAAACCTCTCAATGGCTCTCATTCAAAGATTCGAAAGTGACATGGATTTTTGTCAAAGCGCCCGAAAACGCACAGACGTCCCTTGACAGGGCCTGTGACATTTTGTATTTCGTCTTGTCTGCTGATTGTAGACACATCCTTTACAACTTTACAGGTTGCTTCTGGCAGCACGGTTTGAAGCCGCGCTGATGTTGCGCTGTGAAAAACCACACAGGCCGGCGGCCTATGAGCCGATTTTGGTCCGGTTGCCACAAGTTTTTGGAGCAGCGCTTTTGCATTGGGAGAAAAAAAGGCAACATTTTTCCGTGATCTTGGTGCTGAAAAAGACTGCTTCACTATTCTTAGGCATTTTCAGCATATTTTTCCTTCCCCACGGTATGATAATTCGCCTTGCCCCGAAACAAGCGCTGCAGCCCGTATTTCACGTGAAGGCCGGCACAGGGAGCACCAGAGAGGATGCACCCGATGCGCCACTTGCGCTATCACATCCACCATGAGGCTCTCAGGCTGATGTGCCAAGAGTGCCGGGTTCCAAAGGTAGCTCATGGGGGCCTTGCCATTCCTCTGACACGGGCTCAGCAATGCACTTCAACCGGCCATTGCCAGAGGAGGGACTCAAAGGGGGTTCTGGTCCTTGCCAAGCCTGCAACCCTGCCACAGAACATGAGCCTGCGACCCTGTCAGAGAACCTGATGACACCTCCGTATCAGTCGCAGGTGCCTTCGTATGACCAACGAAATAGTTTTGAGCTTGTAAAGAAAGCAAGCGCAGTGTGGGATATCTCGCGAGAAATTGCAAGTGAGTTGAAAAGGACGTGGAAAGGGGGAGGATTTGAAGATGGGACGGGTAAAGGGCTCAGCCCTTCCAAGTTGCTGTGAGCGGCTGTGAGTTCTGATCATTTTTCTGTCTGACGTTTGGAACGGTTCTTGGGTCCTTTGTGGCTATGGTTCATATGATTAGCACACTCTACATCGCCCCACAAACCCATTTGGCCAATGGAATGTTCAACTGTGGTTACTAAAGAAAGGTCGTTTTAGTAAGTGAACATCACAATTTTCTTCATGCCAACTTGGTTCGTATGTCTAACGTATTGGTTTGAAGGATCGAGGGTGTGTCAATTTTCAACATTGACTCAACATGTCAACTTTGTCTATACGATGAAGTATTGTTTTGTGAGGAAGTTCGGGCGTGATTTTTTGAAAAACTTAACATGTCCACTGCGTTCATCTGTTGAAGGTATTGTATTGTGGGGTCGAGAGGTAGTAAATTCGGAAAAAATGATTCAAGATGCCCACTTGGTTCGTCTGTTCAATGCAATTATTGTTTTGTAGGGCCGAGGGTGTGTAAACTTTCAACTTTGACTCAAGATGTCAACTTTGTTCATACGATGAAGGTATTGTTTTGTGAGGAAACGCGGATGTGTTCTTTTTTGACTAAGGCAACATGTCCACTGCATTTATTTTTTGAGGGTACTGTCTTGTGGGGTTGAGAGTGGGTGAGATCGCAAAATGATGCAAGATGCCGACTTGGACCAAATTGGTTCAAATTGTCAACATAATTTTGAGTAGGGTCGAGGAACGTTTTTCAAACATGACTCCTAACTGTTCGTTTCAGCCTGATCCTTGTTGTCTCACCTGTCCTTTTGTTTCAGCCCTGTCTTTTTGTCTTGAACCTTTCTCTTTTGGCAATTTAACCTGTCCTTTTGTCTTAAAATCTTTTCCTTTTCGTTCCAACGCTGTTATCTTGTTTTTATCTGATAATAACTTGTTTGTTTTTCGGTTCAATCCGATCTTTTCGTTGCAACGCAATTGACCCAGTTTACCCAGTTGAACCAGTTGGCCCGATAACTTGAACCAGCTAAGTCAATTGGTCCAGTTGGTCGGCCCAGTTGACCCATTTGAACCAGTGAATCATTAGGGTCAACTCAACTGGGTCACTTGGGCATACAAAAATTAGTTGATTCTCACTGCGGTCGCAATGGGCATGTATGTTGGAAAAGTCAAGGGGATAGATATATTGTTGTTTCTATTGCCCGTGCAGGGGCGAAATTTACCGGTAAAGCCGTAAAACGGTAAATTCATAAGGACGCTAGAAGGCTAGAATACCAGTTGACCGATTACCGAATTTTCCATGGCCCGCGAAGAGCAGCGAAATTCACCAATTTACCAGATTTATATACCATTGCCCGGAGAGCGTTCCCTCCTTAGCACCAAGCCTTACACAGTGACGGCTTTGCCAAAAAGAACGTCAGAAGGAATTATGTTCGACGCATCGGTTCAAAACAAAATCGGAGCAGGATTGAAGTCAATACTCAACGCCTTGGGTTCCAAGAAAAACGCCAACACAACGACCTAAGGGTTGTCCACCCAACTTTCAAAGTTTTGTATCAATCATCTTGGAACCATAAACATACCTTGCACTTGGTTGATTGGTATAGGGGGATATACTACCTAGCACAGGGATTAGAATAATCCATATTAGCAAAACCTACCAACCAATTTTTGTAATGAGATGGGACATCAGCTGCTTTGGCATCTGTTTCCATCACGATTTCCTCATCGAAATATGGCCATGGCAGCTCGGTGTGATGGAACAAGGTCACCAGGGGCGTCGGTGAACTCTGTGAAATTTGGTGTTTAAAAAACCTCTGGGCCCAATTTGGGATAGCAATTCCAATAGGATTTCATGATGTGTCAAGTTTGGGCCCGGCCCACGAAGTCCAAACCCCCCAGTTGCGCCTAACAGCGCCGCAATGCTTTTCCAAGAAGCACTGCCGGTCGTCGCCAGCTCGATGGCTTCACAGCGCCCAGCGCTGTGATATGAAACAGCGGGGCACATGGGGTGAAAACATGTCAGGTTGCAGCTGCAAACTTCACATGGGGGAAAAGGTGCTGGGCGTTTGCCACAGCACTCACCAAAAATTCGTTCAGGCCATCATTCGGCCACATCTGGAATCTCTGGAGGCTCCGTGAACCTCTCTTCACCTGACAGGTCTTCCAGCTGCCCTAGGCATTCAAGTCCTGCGTCGTGGTGTTGGCATCGTAACGGTAGGGGCTGACGTATGAAGCGCAAGCTTGGCAGGCAAAGCGCTCAAACACCTGGCTCCTGGCCAGCTGAGGGCACTGGTCGTGCACGTGTCGCACACTGCCCCTGTTCGCTATGTAGATCTGCCTGCTCACCACGCAGTCGTTGTGGGCATCGTTATCGTTCATGGCCTCTAGGTGGGCTCGAGCTGCCATTGATGGTGTCTAAACGGGCTCAAGCTGCCAAATCTCGAGATTCGTCCACCAGGCCATGTAGTCGCCCAATCCTTCAGATCAGCGCCATCCGCTTGCGATCCAAAGCGCGCAGCTGCTGGTCCTTGTGTTAGAAGGACTGCTCCAGGTTACGCGTCTGAGATTGGAGCTTTTTGATCTCCCTGTCAGCTGTGATGGGGCCTGCTGGCAGTGTTTGCCGTCGCAGCTGTTGTTCCAGCTCCACCACTGCAAGGTCAACACCTCCCTCAGTCTTCCATCCAGCTCTCGTTGGAGTCAGTCAGATCTGACGTGTCGGCGGCGCAGAATGTAGTTGCGTCCAATCCACCAACCATGCATCCAGCCACCACCGTAGCATGCTGCAGCGAAGACGATGAAGGCCACGGCAATCAAGATGTCCCAAAAGTAGGACGGCTGCTCATCCTCCGGGATGATGTCCACAATGGGGCAGGTGTCGGAGATCGCGCCTTCCACTGCGGTCGCCAGTACGCCAGGAAGTCGTTGAAGACCTTGAAGAGGAAGTAGAAGGAGCAGCAAGTGCCAGAGAAACTGCAAGCACCAAATCACCCAGCCGTGCAAATTCTGTGTCTCCTGGCCGTAGGGGATGTTCTCAACCGGCGTGTCGTGGTACGGCACAAAGTTGTTGATGTTCACGTCATGGTCATGACGCAGGTGTGCTGGGGCTGTAACGGCCATGTCGTGATCCTTCATGATCTCGTCGTAGTTGATGGCTTGGTAGGTGATTTGTCCATGGTGCTCCGCATAGGTCTCGATGGGAGTCGTGTTGTCCTCTGTGTTGAGCTCGGTCTCTTCTGGGACAGTCTCGAAATTAAGGTTTGGAAAACTCCTCTCTGCTTGCGATTCTGTCGGCAAGCTTCTTCTTCTTGGCGGCGAAGTAGTTGGGATCCCATGACAGCTTGATGCGGCCATACCGCAGGCGGTCAGCAAGGAGCTGTCTGGTCGTCTCCTTGGTGAGGGAGTCGGCGTACTGCCGTTCGCTGGAAAAGTCCATTTGAGTCTGCCGCCAAGTGCTTCAAGTCCTTCTCTGACAACCTTGATCTCCAGCCCTGTCCTCTTGTCAGTGAAGCCACTGCTGAGGCTCCGTGATGAGCGTAGGCTCCAATGGGCTGGGCTTGTGCAAGATGTTCGCCAATGGCTCATTGGGCCACAGGAGGTGCTGGTAGTAGCGACGACAAAGTCCATGTTGTCGCACGCTTGACTGGCTGATTGGGCTTCAGCTCCAAGACTGGGTCTGGCCACCCTTGGGAGTTTGGATGAGCGCCAGTCAATCATGGTAAGGCCCTTCAACTTCATCAAACGTAGTTTTGGGCACCAGCATCATCACTCGCCTGATGCCAAATGCGCATTTGGCATCGACCATAGTCACCAGACGTAGGTCTTCAAGTTCGCAAAGATGCTCGTAGCACAATGAGACATCGGAGTTGAGCTTGGCGAACTTCAGGAGGCGGTTGGCACCCTGTATGGCTGTATGGACTTCGCAAGTCCGGCAGAAAGTTGTCCATCTAGAAGCGATGTAGAGCACTGCAGATGTGGTTGCAATTGCACTGATGGCCACTCAAGTGATCCCAATAGACCTCGTAGTTGTGTGATCTTTGCAGGAGTCATGTAGTCCTCGCAACCTCGGCCACGATGAAGTGGAATTGGTTTGACCTTCTTGAGATACTCGGAGTGGTTCACCTTCCATCCGCCATTGGGAGTCTCCTGAAGAGAGGCTCCGCAGTACTCAAGCTCATCCTGGTCCTTCCACTCACAGAAGTTGAAGATAGTGCGAAGCTGCTTGACCACGTGCTGGTACACGAGTGAGTCCTCAAGGCCACCTCCCAGCATGTCATCAACGTGAACACAAACCATGCCAACAATGCGCTTGGCGCCAAGGCATCTGGAGGGGTCCGTGGCCGCGATGTCAGGGAAGTCAGTTTCGCAGATCAAGAAGGCACAGGGATCCAGGATGTGAGGTCGTAGTCCAATTGAGGTCAAACGTCGTGTGGCTTCCAAGAACCATCGCCGTGGGGCATCAATCTGCCCATAGCAAGGTTTGCGCAACAGCATGCGTGTTGAATCATCAGCGCCCAGGATGGTCAGCACTTCACGTGGCAGCTTCACCCCGAGCTGTCGTTCTTGAGGAAGTCCTTGTAGGAAGGCTGTGGCCACGTCAGCTGTCCATCCGCACCACTTCAAAATGGCAGACAAGGAAAGGAACATGGAGCGAGACAAGCGGCTGGTTGTTGGTGCCGTTGTCTCCACCTTCGCCTCAAGAGCGTCCTGGTCGTTGCACCCTCGGACCACAAGTCGAGCTTTCGCTCGCGGACTTCCGTCCGGGTTCTTGCTCCATTTGAGCGGCATTCTTGAAGTGAGGGTTCGTTGGGGGTCCGTGTCTTTGTGTCTTTGACATGGGCAAACTCCCAGACACCATTCTCGAAGAAGCTCTTGAGTTCCTTGATCTTGGCCTGCATGAACTGCTCGCGTTCCATCATCGTCAGGCCTCGCTCGTTGGGCTCTGAAGTGGGCTTCTTCTTGATGATTGCATGCTTTGCCTGTCGTGCCACTTTCTCGGCAGGGGCTGTAGAAAAACATGGCAAGCTCCTTTCTGGTGGCTCCATTGATCTGGTAGATCGTCATGCCAGTCCAGGCTGCTTTGGAAGCAGGAACCAAGGTGTCGTAGCGGTCAGTGGTGATCTGTCTGATGCCAGTGGGGAGTCGCATCAGAGTAACCCTTACAGGGTCCTGCTTCATCTCAAAAGGGCAGTCCTTGGCCTTGTGGTGATGTCATGAGGTCGATGTCGAGGTTGTAGATGGTGTCGGATGAGGCATCCAGCGCGAATCTCCCAGTAGTCGTGGTAGTTCTTGTTGTCCAGCTGGAAGTAGCCTTCTTCATCGACACTCCAACCTTTTGGCAAGTCATCACCACCAATGTCTTGGCCAAAGAGCTCAGAAGCAGGGTCACGTTGACCTGGATGTGGTTCAGCAGCTGGTGGAGGAGCTTGTCGTTGGGCGGCTCAACGTCGCATGGGTCCAAATGGGCCAAACTGGAAGGTTTCCTGCATGTTGATCCATTTGTCGTCGACGTTGCCGGAAATCAGGAGCTGTGGCAGGCTCGTAGAGGTTCATGTTGGTGGAAGTCACACCAAAGGGGTTTGCTGGAAGCAATGCCGTGTCCATCGGCGTGTTTGGAGCCGTTGCCATGGTTGACGGCTCTTGGTTGGGCTCAGGCTCGTCGATGTTGATCATCGCAGGTGGTTGTGGAACTGGATCAGGAGCCAGTACCCTGAGCATCGAGTATTGATTTCAATCAATATTCTTTTATCAAGATTGATTTTGAGATTGATTTTATTGATTCAGGAATCAATCTAAAAGGCTATAAGTTTGAAGGCAATCAATCTGAAAATCAACCCTTTTCCAGTCCAAAATCAAAAGTTCCAGACCAGCACACACCTTGTTTTCCTGTATCTGAGGTCAGATCATTCTTGGTCTTTGCCAAGAAGCTTCACTTTTTCAAGTGGCATTGCCTTTTGCAATTTCTCTCTGTACAATCCTTTGCATTAATTCCTTTTTCAAGGTGTTTGGAAATAGTGCAACTTTTTCAAGGTGCCGAGTCCTGGTGTTTCATCCATCAGACTCAATGCCAAGGTAGCCCCCAAGTACAGAATCCTACTCCATTTCCTGCTTACAAGAGAGGGGATGCAGGAAGCAGCCAACCTTGAGAAAGGTCAGGGGTAGGTGAAGGGGCGCCTTGAAAAAGGTACTACCTTGCATGTGAAACTGGACGTGGCATGGCATCTTGAAAAAGATGCAAGTGATGTTTTATGACCTTATTAAACAAGGTCCTCCCTTCTTCAAGGGCCCAAGTTGATAAAAACTCATAATTGTCTGAGAACCCTTTTTCAAAGGACATTGCTGCCTTCCATTGAGCCTCAGTGAAAAAGGCTGAAGCATCATCAAAGATGGCGACAATGTCAGACATGCACTGTGTGGCCTGGAGCATGGCATTTTCATGGGGGCTGGTAGGGTCCAAGAGCTCCTTGCAAACAGGAAGAAATGCATCCAAGAAATGCTTTGTTTCAGAAGCCTTCAGGTCCAGATTGGCAAATGATTTGTGGGGCTCTCGGCATCACAAATCATGCACATTCGCAGGTTCGTGACCCTGGGTGGGGTGCCTTGCCTCCGATACTCCTTTGTCAAGGCTTGGGAGAGTGCACCCAACCTTTTGTCAGGGGCCACTGATTGGACCACACCAACACCATCATGCCAGCAAAGATAATGTATGATGCCACCCAGAAGGTGCCCCAGCACCCCTTTTCAGAAAATATGTGAAGACAATCCCCCCTGACCATCTTTGTGGTCAAACCAGGGATCATGCCACTGAAGAGGCTGTGGCCACCCCTGGGGTTCTTCATGGCTTCCTCATTGGAAACCTTTTTGAAGCCCTGCTTCCCTTTGCCAAGAGTTTTGTGCCACAGGTTGGCTGGGGCTGCATCTTTTCAAGCATTGCAGTCCCAGCATGGTTTCTTTGATGGCCAATTGGGGGAGCTTCAAAGCATTTGAGAAAAACTCGTGATCTTTTTGGATGCTCCGCAAGACACCCCTGTAACCTCTTGCTAAAGGTTGCCCTTTTTCAAGGAAGAATGGGGAATCCTTTTTCAAGGCCTTCCCTTTGGGGTCATGGGTGGGGTGGTATCCATTTTGCAAGGCTGCACAGCTCCATGATATCCACTCCCACATAGTGACCCAGGCCTCATCAATGTACATGTGGCTGCACAATGAATTCTTCTGGCTCAGGAGTGACCCCCAGCTGTAAACCATGATTGTGTCTCTGGATTGACACTCTACACCATCCCCATGGACAAAGAGGGGTATACAGCACTTCTTCCAAGACTTTCCCTTTTTCAAGGGGTGGTTGATGAGCCTGTCATCACCAGTCTTTTCAGCTTGGGCACAAAAGCTCTCCAAGCAGTCCAAAGGGAATAGTTTATTAAAGCTGCTGTAAGTAGCTAGCTTTGACAACATCACATGGGGCAGGGAAACTTGGGCAGTTTCCACATCTTTGGGATGCTTGCATGGCACTGCAATTGGGAAGCCAGTAGGCAAGCCAATGCCTTTGCAAACGTTTGCCATCAAGTCCCTGTGTGGACATTGCCTGGCTGAACCCCATGGGAGCCACACTTGGCAATTGCAGCCAGCTCATGGTGCTCTGCCCCACCCAAGGTAGCACAGTCTGCCAGCCACCTGATGGTGGTTCCTGGCAGCTTGCCATGGCACCAAAGGGTCAGCAATGCTGTTGCTGTCCCCTTTTCAAGGGGTTCATCCAGAATTCCCAGCTCCTGTCCAAGCTGTGAACCCCTGAGCCTTTTAACCATTGCTTTTCCAAGCCCTACCTTGGAATGCTACCCTTTTAGATGGGCTCCTTTTTCAATGTCCTTTGTCAAGAAAGACCCCTTTTCAAGGAAATGCCTTTCAAGGGAATACCTTTTTCAAGGCTGGTCACAAGCAAAGCCTCTGTATCTGTATACCTACTTGTGGTCCCTGAAAACACTTTCAAGCCAAAAGCTGCAGAATGCCAACGCATACACCTCTCCAAATAGTGATGCAACATGCTGTTAAGCAGCAACGCTGGTAGCAGCACTAGCAGCAGCAGACTTTTTTCTTGCATGTTTCTGTGCTTTGCCCTGGCAGGCTGTTGCTGCCAACTGTACACAGAAGAGCTGATGTCAACTTTTTCAAGGAACCCAGCTATATACATATATATATGTATTTTCAATAACAACAAGGCCTTCCATGAAGGATGCCCAGCCAAGCCATGCCCCAACCTTTTTCAATGTTGTTTTTCTTTTCGCTGGACTTGCTGGGTGCCTTGCTGCCTGCTTTGCTGTTGGCCTTGTGGCTCAACTGGACCAGCTCTTTGGCCTCATCCTTTGCACCTTTGATGCAAGCCACAACTTCCAGCAAGTGCTTTTTCAAGACTCCTGGCTTAGCCTTCCGTCCTTTTTCAAGGAGTGACTTGGTGCTTTTCAGCGTCTTTGCCAACTGCTCAAGCATGGCCTGCTTGTCCTTCAAGCTTGCCTTGCTCAAGTAAGGGCTCTTCTCCACCTTTTTCAAGACTTCTTCAAAGTTGCTGTGAGTCCTGGTGAGCATCTCCTTGGCTTTTCTCAGCTTTTGCAAGCCTTCTTCTTCCAAAGACAAGGGTGCATCACCATCTTCCTCATCCTCCTCCTCTTCACCCTCACCATTGGTCAAGGCTGCCAAGTTTCCTCATCACACAAATGTTCAGCCTCTTCCTCCATTCCTTGTAGTCGGAGGGTGCATCGCTAAACAGCGGGATGTAGGAGTCTTTCGTGGTGTTGTAGTCACCTCCGGCAGTACTCGCCGATCCAGTTCCACCCGACATTGCCTCAGGCAGTGAGGTGGATGTAGACCAGGTAGTAGGCCAGGTAGTCAATCACAAGTTTGGGTCCGGCCCACGAAGTCCAAACCCACCAATTGCGCCTAACAGCGACGCAATGCTTTTCCAAGAAGCACTGCCGGTCGTCGCCAGCTCGATAGCTTCAAAGCGCCCACCGCTGTGATATGAAACAGCGGCAGGCCACATGGGAAAAAAAACATGTCAGGTTGCAGCTGCAAACTTCACATGATGCATGTTTGGGCCCCAAAAGTGTGATTTTCATGGGACTTAAACCATGAAAATTGGGGTTCAACCGTTCAACCAATCAAAAATGGTTGCCTAAATCAGCCAGGGAAAAATCGACCAAACTTGTTGACATGCCTTTCCCTTTGGTGTTGAGTTTGATGTCACAAAATGCCAAAACAATCGAGTTGTATACTCTAGGTGTCCTGGACAGAACATGGGAACATCCCACGATTTGCTACAAAAACTTGTTGCTAACTGAAGTCCCTCATGTTTTAGCAAGGTATTGGCAGGGGCCCAAATCGCAGTTAAATACCGCTGTGTCGAAACAGTTTTGGTGGGGCTCAATCATCCTCTGGACCACCACCACCACCATCATCATAATCATTCCCCGTTGCACCCACCTTGCTAGCTTTAGCAACTGACACTCCAACCAGTGCAGGCTCGTCTTCCATGGATCAATACATCAGACGTTGACTTGACCTTTGAAAGTCTCGTCCTTACTACCGAAAGACACGTGAAGCAAAGATCAGCTGGTGAAACTGGGTTCGGGAGTCTGAACAGCAAGGGCAGCATTAAGTTTTGAACATTTTTGTGAAATGGAACATCCATGAATATCGTGAATATCCACCATTTAACACTAGATATCATTTTTCCATGAAGTAGAGTCTTGACACCTCGGACCAGTAGGATCAGAAATAGACTGAATTTGCCACAGATGCGCCGTGCCGGCCATGCAAGGTACATCTTGATCCCAGCTGACTTGATGCAGCTAACGTCACAGTAGCAGGGCAAAGATTGCAGCTGTTGCCTTGACGTTAACTGTGGGGCCAAGCAGCGAAACTCATGGCTGAGTGAGGAAGGTGATGGTCGACCAGAATGCTGACCTCAAGATGGAAAATTTGACCAAAACTGCACCAGGTGCTATTTTTGCGAGCCCATGTGAGCCCTTAATCCTAGTGGGGTGCTTTACTCCACTTCCGGCACTCGGCCGACAAGGGAGCCTTACGGAGCTTTCGCTGGACCATATTTTTCAATGTGGGATGGGCTGGCCTTTTGGACGCACAGATTTACATGGTGTTTCTTCCGGAAGCATCCTTTATGAGCAATTTTGTGTCAAAAGGTAAACGCCGTCGCAGGCTTGTGCGTCAAGGGGAACCTGGCAGAGGTTGTGCCCGCAAGCGCGTAGCAAAGACACATCGAATCGGAAAAAATTAAAGATTTGCTTCGTTGCATTGACCCTGTCAACTGAAGTCCCAAGGTTGACAGCAAGGAAGCAGTTCAAATGTTTCAAACACGACAGAAAGATATCCAAAAGGTGAGCTGCAAAGGTCAAAGGTTAACCCGCGGCCCTGTAACGTTATTTTTCCCAAGCTTCAAATTTGGTTTTGCCATTCGTTTTGCATTTTTCTTTCAAAATCGATCCGTTCAAGTCCGTTCAGATCCATTCCAGAAGGTTGAAGCATCAAAGAACTACCCATGGAATTCCACTGTGGAATCAAATCCTTGACGATTTGATCTCTCGTAATATTGCTTGTAGGGACAACGGGTGAAAAATCAAGAGAAACACCTACTAGCCTATGAGAAATCATACGCTGATGCTCCATGTCTCAGTATAAACTAGTAGAGGTCTTGAAATTTGACACCGCAACGCAATCCGCATGCAATCCGCATTTCCCCGTCGGTTTTGGTTCCACCCCGAACTCTGTCGGTCACAGCGTACTTCTACTAAAACGTCAAGTAATTTCGAACCTAGCAAGTTCACTACGAGGGCTGGTCGCCATCACTTGTATGAGTCATAGCATGTGGGGGTGATACCAAGGGGCCCAAGGGGGCCCAAGGGGCATGGTGCTTCCACTTCCGCCTTTGGTGCCTTCGAAGATTGCATGATTTCCACTGTGGAATCAAACCCTTGACGATTTGATCTCTCGATCCCTACCCTCTTAAAAATGGAATTTGAGGGGGGGGGAGTCGTACTGAAATTTCATTTTAAAATTTCATTTTTGCAATCATGTTTTCTCAATGATCAATATTCCTCATCATTCCATCTCATTGGCAAGCAGGTGAAAATTAAATACTTGCGCTTAGCTCCGGAGGAGCTAAGCACATGTCAGACTGAAGCAGCACATGTGTAGGGATGGCATCCCTCCAAAAAATTGCGCTGCCGTGATCATACTTGCGCTTAGCTCCTCTGGAGCTAAGCGCAAGTATTTTCTAACCAGTGCCCAAGGCTTGTTAAGAAATGTTACTTTACAATTCCATTCGAGGGGTTGGATCACTATCCCAGGGTTTCCAAGCAAAAAGAAGTGGAATTCGACAGGTTGGTTTTGTCCCCCCCCGCCCTCCCCCTCTATAGGGGTAGGGATATCTCTCGTAATTGCGGCGCGCGAACCTTGCTTCTAGTACATCGCATGTTCCCCCTGTTGAGCCCATTCGGAAATGCCTATTTAGCAGATATTGCAATTTGCGTGTCAAACAAGATGTCGAGCCCATTTTGGTATTCTCTAGCTGCTAGGCAGCTTTCTCGGGTCTGAATGATGAGACGTTTCTGTGGGCGCAAGTGAGCCTTCACCCCTTCAAACAACCTCAGGTGCTGACACCGAACATTTCTGTGAAACGGAAGGAAGTATGACCACAGGGTCGGGATTGAAAGAGCAAGTGCTCACCAAACTCCGATGCCCGGTAACTATCACGTTGTTCAATTTGCATGCTTTAACAAGATCAAATGCAAGCGCTCTTCTACGCATTGCGTTTGTTGTATCAGGTTCCGTGGCAGTCGAGCAGGTGAGGTCCTGTGCCTTGTCCTTGATGACTAAAGAGCTTTGATCAATGGAGATCTCCTTAGAAGCCTTCTTCAAGGCGAGCTCATTTCGCCTGGTTGCAAACTTTTCTGGTGCAAGATACACTAAGGAATCCCTTTCGAGCATGTTCAAGACCAAATCATAACTTTGGTGGGAGCACTCCTCTTCTCAGGCGTAGGCCCTCGAGCCGAGTCTGCCTGTTATCCCTCTCAGCGGGGGCAAGCTTCGACTTCGTTTGCTCATTGTGCACCTTATTTTGAAGTTCTGCAGCAGAGTCTGTGCTTCAAAAATGAATCTTTTCATGGATGCAAAAGTCCAAGGATTGGGAACGATCAAGCCGTTGAACAAAGCTCCTTGGGCCGCTTGGGCCCCTTGGGCATGGTGCTATGCCACGAAGGAGATCTTGATGGTGCCGTGTGCTTCGACCAGGGCTTCGGACCGCAGGTACAACAGCCTGTTTGAGTCCCTTTGGAGCTACCAGGCGAGACAAACCTGGCACAAGCGACGCAACCTGTTTGAAGAGGACTAGAGGGCTCCTTTCCAACTACTTGCGAGTGATAGAAATTCCCTTGACACTGCTTTGCCTGGAACTTATTTTGATCTCTTTAATTCAAGATGGCCTCATCAAACACTTCACGACCGCCACAAGCTTGGCATTTCAAGGCTTTCACGATGAACACTGGAGTCATTTGAGAGACAGAAGTACCTTCCTTTTCATTTGCAGAGCCCTGACATAAGAGCCGTAAGCAAAAGCCCCAAGGTGGCATAAGGTCATCATAAGGTGGGTGTCACAGTGGGCTTTTGCAGTTTCCGGTTTCGATTTTCACAGCGCTGGACGGACCTGAGGCCCCCCTTCCACGCCTAGCCTTGACTGACTATGGCTAGTCTCAAAATTCGATGCAATTCCAGCCCTTGCCCGGTCTGTTGTGGTCCTCCGGCGCCGTGGCAAAGTGTGATTGTAAAGGTTTTCAGCATGGCTCATCTGAAAGCCCGAGCAGCTCAGTGAAGGACCATCCGACAAAATCGGGCCCTTGCTGAAATTAAAGTGGAACAATCTTGCCACGGAGAGGGGGTAGGAGGACCAAGAGCAAAATAAAGGCGGAGACCAGTGATGACACAAGAACATGAGAATTCTGCAGTTTCACCTGAATTAGCAAGCCCATGTCACCAAGTCATCGGATTGATTCATTTTGCTGTGCAACTTTGGCAGAAATACCGGTGAGGGACCAGCGCAGTGAGGGAAGCAAGTGGCTTTGCCAACTCTCCTGGAGCAACACTGGATCAACCACAATCTCAGGCGGAAAAGTCAACTACATCACCTACTAAAGCCACTTGGAGATGTCTACTTCCACTTCAGTGTAAGCAGAGCCCTTACGGTAGCGACATTTAAATATGTGGAGGGCGGGCCAGACCGCGAGGCCCCGGAGGAGTATGAAATACCAGTTCGTATATTTAAATGTAGATACCGTACGTTTAAATGAATTGGATTCCGTATGTTTAAATGGCCGGGCGGGCCAAGGAAAACTTTGACGGAGGTAGTCTAAAATACATGTTCGTATATTTAAAAGTCCGTATATTTAAATGTAGTTACCGTATGTTCAAGCCATGCTACTTCGGCCTTCTGTGAATTCCGAAGACCTTCAGATGCCTCCATGAAGTGGCGTTCTTCCTCTGGAAGCCACGCCAAGAAGAGCCGCTGTACCTCCTGCGAATACTGAGAGGAAGAATCTTCACGTGGGTCCTTCGAACAGTTGCTGGAGGCACCAAAACAGTATATTCCTGAACCCATACGCCCCCAAGATTTTTGCTATTGTAGTGTTCGACGTGCCAGCAGCTGATGATATTGTATGTTCAGCGATGTTAACCCGGCGCCCTGAAAATTGTTTTTTTCAAAGCCGATTGTGCCACCCAGAGCTGCTTTGCTTCATCGAGCACGCCTCAAGCTTTGTGCCAATCTACAGGACACCTACTGTGTATCGCATCTACGTCTAGACAGAGATGACAACAAAATCCCGAAAAGACATTCCCCAGTCCAAGTTCTATTTCGAACGCTTTTCTGGAATTGGGGTTCCCTTGCCCATGTCATTCAAAACAGGGTGCAGCCCATGGCCCCCAATTTTTTTGCTATTGTAGTGTTCAGCTGATGATATTGTATGTTCAGCGATGTTAACCCGGCGCCCTGAAAAGTGATTTTTTCAAAGCCGATTGTGCCACTCAGAGCTGCTTTGCTTCATCGAGCACGCCTCAAGCTTTGTGCCAATCTACAGGACACCTACTGTGTATCGCATCTACGTCTAGACAGAGATGACAACAAAATCCCGAAAAGACATTCCCCAGTCCAAGTTCTATTTCGAACGCTTTTCTGGAATTGGGGTTCCATTGCCCATGTCATTCAAAACAGGGTGCAGCCCATGGCCCCCAATTTTTTTGCTATTGTAGTGTTCAGCTGATGATATTGTATGTTCAGCGATGTTAACCGGCGCCCTGAAAAGTGATTTTTTCAAAGCCGACTGTGCCACCCAGAGCTGCTTAGGGACAGCTATTGCAGGATTAGGTGCTGGCTGCATGACGAGACAGTTGACATGAAGCTTGCTCTGAACCCAACAACACATCTATGTGCATTTGGGCTGAGAGACATAAGACCAAATTGCCAAAAGCTATCAGGACAAGAAAGCTCCAGCTTAGTTGGTACCATAAGATAGCTTCACAACATTTTGTTGGATTGAAGCCATTCTATCACATGCATAGACCGGCCTTCCATGCCCTTGAACATGGGCGAGACCAATTGAGGCTTGCTCTTTGAAGCGTCTTAAAGCACTGTAACCAGGCTGTGCTAGCTGGTGCTTGGTCCAGTCTTCCAATTACCCCCGGAGCTACAAAAAAGGAGGCTTAGGCCTCGTGACTAGAAGAAAGTGCTCAGCATGAAGATTGCCCTGAAGCCAGTGACCAATCAACGTGCGCATGTGCATTGACATACACGCATTTGGGTTGACAGACACAGGACTGAATTGCTAAAGGCTATCAAGACCCCAAAGCTCCAGCTTGGTTGGTACGATAAGATACGTTCAGGGCAATCTGTTGGATTGTAGCCATTCTTGATGATTCCTATGACATGCATAGACCGACCTTCCATGCCCTTGAACATGGGCGAGACCAATTGAGGCTTGCTCTTTGAAGCGTCTTCCAACCCCAGCAGCGTCTGGCAAGTCACACTTGACTCCGTTGCAGAGTAAAAGAATGTAGCCAGAATGTGCTAGCTGCTGCTCCCTGAGAGCATTCCGTGGTGAGTTCGGAAGGCAAGAGAGCTGTGGCAGGAGTTCAGCAATATCAACTCTATTTTTTTGGGCCCTGCAACTTTTCGAGAAAGTTAAACAATATCTGGCAAAATATACCTGACGCAGATGACTTCTAGGCCTTGACTGTGGGGAGATGCCGCAGTGTTCCAATTTCTTCAAGGGCTGGTGAAACAGGCAGGAGCCGTGTGACGAGAAATTTTGGCAAATGCATCATCACGTGCAGGATCATGCACGAAGGGCTATGTGCGGTAACTGGTGCAGCTTTCAGATCAATTGCAGGATTAGGTGCTGGCTGCGTGACGAGACAGTTGACATGAAACTTGCTCTGAACCCAACAACACATCTATGTGCATTTGGGCTGAGAGACATAAGACCAAATTGCCAAAAGCTATCAGGACAAGAAAGCTCCAGCTTAGTTGGTACCATAAGATAGCTTCACAACATTTTGTTGGATTGAAGCCATTCTATAAATGCATAGACCGGCCTTCCATGCCCTTGAACATGGGCGAGACCAATTGAGGCTTGCTCTTTGAAGCGTCTTAAAGCACGTTAACCAGGCTGTGCTAGCTGGTGCTTGGTCCAGCCTTCCAATTACCCCCGGAGCTACAAAAAAGGAGGCTTAGGCCTCGTGACTAGAAGAAAGTGCTCAGCATGAAGATTGCCCTGAAGCCAGTGACCGATCAACGTGCGCATGTGACATACGCATTTGGGTTGACAGACACAGGACTGAATTGCTAAAGGCTATCAAGACCCCAAAGCTCCAGCTTGGTTGGTACGATAAGATACGTTCAGGGCAATCTGTTGGATTGTAGCCATTCTTGATGATTCCTATGACATGCATAGACCGACCTTCCATGCCCTTGAACATGGGCGAGACCAATTGAGGCTTGCTCTTTGAAGCGTCTTCCAACCCCAGCAGCGTCTGGCAAGTCACACTTGACTCCGTTGCAGAGTAAAAGAATGTAGCCAGAATGTGCTAGCTGCTGCTCCCTGAGAGCATTCCGTGGTGAGTTCGGAAGGCAAGAGAGCTGTGGCAGGAGTTCAGCAATATCAACTCTATTTTTTTGGGCCCTGCAACTTTTCGAGAAAGTTAAACAATATCTGGCAAAATATACCTGACGCAGATGACTTCTAGGCCTTGACTGTGGGGAGATGCCGCAGTGTTCCAATTTCTTCAAGGGCTGGTGAAACAGGCAAGAGCCGTGTGACAAGAAATTTGGGCAAATGCATCATCACATGCAGGATCATGCACGAAGGGCTATGTGCGGTAACTGGTGCAGCTTTCAGATCAATTGCAGGATTAGGTGCTGGCTGCGTGACGAGACAGTTGACATGAAACTTGCTCTGAACCCAACAACACATCTATGTGCATTTGGGCTGAGAGACATAAGACCCAATTGCCAAAAGCTATCAGGACAAGAAAGCTCCAGCTTAGTTGGTACCATAAGATAGCTTCACAACGTTTTGTTGGATTGAAGCCATTCTATAAATGCATGGACCGGCCTTCCATGCCCTTGAACATGGGCGAGACCAATTGAGGCTTGCTCTTTGAAGCGTCTTAAAGCACTGTAACCAGGCTGTGCTAGCTGGTGCTTGGTCCAGTCTTCCAATTACCCCCGGAGCTACAAAAAAGGAGGCTTAGGCCTCGTGACTAGAAGAAAGTGCTCAGCATGAAGATTGCCCTGAAGCCAGTGACCAATCAACGTGCGCATGTGCATTGACATACACGCATTTGGGTTGACAGACACAGGACTGAATTGCTAAAGGCTATCAAGACCCCAAAGCTCCAGCTTGGTTGGTACGATAAGATACGTTCAGGGCAATCTGTTGGATTGTAGCCATTCTTGATGATTCCTATGACATGCATAGACCGACCTTCCATGCCCTTGAACATGGGCGAGACCAATTGAGGCTTGCTCTTTGAAGCGTCTTCCAACCCCAGCAGCGTCTGGCAAGTCACACTTGACTCCGTTGCAGAGTAAAAGAATGTAGCCAGAATGTGCTAGCTGCTGCTCCCTGAGAGCATTCCGTGGTGAGTTCGGAAGGCAAGAGAGCTGTGGCAGGAGTTCAGCAATATCAACTCTATTTTTTTGGGCCCTGCAACTTTTCGAGAAAGTTAAACAATATCTGGCAAAATATACCTGACGCAGATGACTTCTAGGCCTTGACTGTGGGGAGATGCCGCAGTGTTCCAATTTCTTCAAGGGCTGGTGAAATAGGCAAGAGCCGTGTGACGAGAAATTTTGGCAAATGCATCATCACATGCAGGATCATGCACGAAGGGCTATGTGGGGTAACTGGTGCAGCCTGCAGATCAGTTGCAAAATTAGAGAAAGAGACGCTGGCTGCGCGACGATCTGAACCCAACAAAACATCTATGTGCCATGCTGCTCTCCCTCGCGAATACTGAGAGGAAGAATCTTCACGTGGGTCCTTCGAACAGTTGCTGGAGGCACCAAAACAGTACATTCCTGAACCCGTACGCCCCCAAGATTTTTGCTATTGTAGTGTTCGACGTGCCAGCAGCTGATGATATTGTATGTTCAGCGATGTTAACCCAGCGCCCTGAAAATTGTTTTTTTCAAAGCCGATTGTGCCACCCAGAGCTGCTTTGCTTCATCGAGCACGCCTCAAGCTTTGTGCCAATCTACAGGACACCTACTGTGTATCGCATCTACGTCTAGACAGAGATGACAACAAAATCCCGAAAAGACATTCCCCAGTCCAAGTTCTATTTCGAACGCTTTTCTGGAATTGGGGTTCCATTGCCCATGTCATTCAAAACAGGGTGCAGCCCATGGCCCCCAATTTTTTTGCTATTGTAGTGTTCAGCTGATGATATTGTATGTTCAGCGATGTTAACCGGCGCCCTGAAAAGTGATTTTTTCAAAGCCGACTGTGCCACCCAGAGCTGCTTAGGGACAGCTATTGCAGGATTAGGTGCTGGCTGCGTGACGAGACAGTTGACATGAAGCTTGCTCTGAACCCAACAACACATCTATGTGCATTTGGGCTGAGAGACATAAGACCAAATTGCCAAAAGCTATCAGGACAAGAAAGCTCCAGCTTAGTTGGTACCATAAGGTAGTTTCACAACATTTTGTTGGATTGAAGCCATTCTATAAATGCATAGAGCGGCCTTCCATGCCCTTGAACATGGGCGAGACCAATTGAGGCTTGCTCTTTGAAGCGTCTTAAAGCACTGTAACCAGGCTGTGCTAGCTGGTGCTTGGTCCAGTCTTCCAATTACCCCCGGAGCTACAAAAAAGGAGGCTTAGGCCTCGTGACTAGAAGAAAGTGCTCAGCATGAAGATTGCCCTGAAGCCAGTGACCAATCAACGTGCGCATGTGCATTGACATACACGCATTTGGGTTGACAGACACAGGACTGAATTGCTAAAGGCTATCAAGACCCCAAAGCTCCAGCTTGGTTGGTACGATAAGATACGTTCAGGGCAATCTGTTGGATTGTAGCCATTCTTGATGATTCCTATGACATGCATAGACCGACCTTCCATGCCCTTGAACATGGGCGAGACCAATTGAGGCTTGCTCTTTGAAGCGTCTTCCAACCCCAGCAGCGTCTGGCAAGTCACACTTGACTCCGTTGCAGAGTAAAAGAATGTAGCCAGAATGTGCTAGCTGCTGCTCCCTGAGAGCATTCCGTGGTGAGTTCGGAAGGCAAGAGAGCTGTGGCAGGAGTTCAGCAATATCAACTCTATTTTTTTGGGCCCTGCAACTTTTCGAGAAAGTTAAACAATATCTGGCAAAATATACCTGACGCAGATGACTTCTAGGCCTTGACTGTGGGGAGATGCCGCAGTGTTCCAATTTCTTCAAGGGCTGGTGAAACAGGCAAGAGCCGAGTGACAAGAAATTTGGGCAAATGCACCATCACATGCAGGGTCATGCACGAAGGGCTATGTGCGGAAACTGGTGCAGCTTTCAGATCAATTGCAGGATTAGGTGCTGGCTGCGTGACGAGACAGTTGACATGAAGCTTGCTCTGAACCCAACACCACATCTATGTGCATTTGGGCTGAGAGACATAAGACCAAATTGCCAAAAGCTATCAGGACAAGAAAGCTGCATCTTGGTTGGTACCATAAGATAGCTTCACGGCATTTTGTTGGAGTGAAACCATTCTATAAAATGCATAGGCCGGCCTTCCATGCCCTTGAACATGGGCGAGACCAATTGAGGCTTGCTCTTTGAAGCTTGGTCGAGCCTTCCAATTACCTCCGGAGCTACAAAAAAGGAGGCTTAGGCCTCGTGACTAGAAGAAAGTGCTCAGCATGAAGATTGCCCTGAAGCCAGTGACCGATCAACGTGCGCATGTGACATACACGCATTTGGGTTGACAGACACAGGACTGAATTGCTAAAGGCTATCAAGACCCCAAAGCTCCAGCTTGGTTGGTACGATAAGATACGTTCAGGGCAATCTGTTGGATTGTAGCCATTCTTGATGATTCCTATGACATGCATAGACCGGCCTTCCATGCCCTTGAACATGGGCGAGACCAATTGAGGCTTGCTCTTTGAAGCGTCTTCCAACCCCAGCAGCGTCTGGCAAGTCACACTTGACTCCGTTGCAGAGTAAAAGAATGTAGCCAGAATGTGCTAGCTGCTGCTCCCTGAGAGCATTCCGTGGTGAGTTCGGAAGGCAAGAGAGCTGTGGCAGGAGTTCAGCAATATCAACTCTATTTTTTTGGGCCCTGCAACTTTTCGAGAAAGTTAAACAATATCTGGCAAAATATACCTGACGCAGATGACTTCTAGGCCTTGACTGTGGGGAGATGCCGCAGTGTTCCAATTTCTTCAAGGGCTGGTGAAACAGGCAAGAGCCGAGTGACAAGAAATTTGGGCAAATGCATCATCACATGCAGGACCCTTGGGACATACCCCCTTCAAGTTAGGCTGAAATGCTGTGAAAACTGTCACACTCATAGCGCCTCATAACCCTTCAGAACCCCTCACTAAGCACTTTTGGGGTTTCAGCACAATGAAAAAAACAAGCTTTTCCAATGAAAAGACAAGTTTTTCCAACTCATAAGTCTTCATAAATCTTCATAACCAAAGCAGTCCTGTGCTACTACCCCGGGGACCCCCCCCTTCAGAGTGGTTTTGAGCCCTTAGGGGGTCAGCCAAACTGACTGGGAAAATACGGTCTTCTGGACCGACCACCTTAAACATAGCAGTATGTACACATCTACCTGATACAGCCAGAATTGGGAACACAACTAGACAGATCAAAGGTATATTTGTGTGGTTGCTTGGTGCCCCCATTAAGATGAAAGGGGTAGGTGGGAAGGGGGTCAGCTCAGCTTTCCCTGAATCATGCACGAAGGGCTATGTGCGGTAACTGGTGCAGCCTGCAGATCAGTTGCAGGATTGGAGAAAGAGACACTGCACCTGACGCAGATGACTTCTAGGCCATGACTGTGAGCAGATGCCGCAGTGTTCCAATTTCTTCAAGGGCTGGTGAAACAGGCAAGAGCTGTGTGACGAGAAATTTTGGCAAATGCATCATCGCATGCAGGATCATTCAGAGATCCCTACCCTCTTAAAAATGGAATTTGAGGGGGGGGAGTCGTACTGAAATTTCATTTTAAAATTCAATTTTTGCAATCATGTTTTCTCAATGATCAATATTCCTCATCATTCCATGTCATTGGCAAGCAGGTGAAAATTAAATACTTGCGCTTAAGCACATGTCAGACTGAAGCAGCACATGTGTAGGGATGGCATCCCTCCAAAAAATTGCGCTGCCGTGATCATACTTGCGCTTAGCCCAAAACTTGTTAAGACATGTTATTTTGCAATTCCATTCGAGGGGTTGGATCACTATCCCGGGGTTTCCAAGCAAAAAAAAGTGGAATTCGACAGGTTGGTTTTGTCCCCCCCCCGCCCTCCCCCTCTATAGGGGTAGGGATATTCAGAGGGAGTTGGACCGACCCCCTTGGGACATACCCCCTTCAACTTAGGCTGAAATGTTGTGAAAACTGTTACACTCATAGCACCTCATAACCCTTCAGAACCCCTCATAACCCTTCATAACCCATAACCTTTCATAACCGCTCTTAAGCAGTTTTGGGGTTTGAGCACAATGAAAAAAACAAGCTTTTCCAATGAAAAGACAAGTTTTTCCAACTCGTAAGTCTTCATAAATCTTCATAACCAAAGCAGTCCTGTGCTACTACCCCGTGGTCCCCCTTATAGTTGGTTATGAGCCCTTATGATGAAGGGGGTCAGCCAAACTGACTGGGAAAAAACGGTCTTCTGGACCGACCACCTTAAACATAGCAGTATGTACACATCTACCTGATACAGCCAGAATTGGGAACACAACTAGACAGATCAAAGGTATATTTGTGTGGTTGCTTGGTGCCCCCATTAAGATGAAAGGGGTAGGTGGGAAGGGGGTCAGCTCAGCTTTCCCTGAATCATGCACGAAGGGCTATGTGCGGTAACTGGTGCAGCCTGCAGATCAGTTGCAGGATTGGAGAAAGAGACACTGGCTGTGGGACGATCTGAACCCAACAAAACATCTATGTGCATCTGGGCTGAGAGACATAAGACCAAATTGCCAAAGGCTATCAGGGCAAGAAATCTCCATCTTGGTTGGTACCATAAGATAGCTTCACGGCATTTTGTTGGAGTGAAGCCATTCTATAAAATGCATAGACCAGCCTTCCATGCCCTTGAACATGGGCGAGACCCATTGAGGTGTGCTTGTTCTTTGACGCGTCTTCCAACCCCAGCAACGTCTGCCAAGTGACACTTGATTCCGGATGGAGCCTACAGACAAATGCCTCATCGCATGCAGGATTATGCACGAATGGTCATATTTTGTAGAGGCCCACAGTAGTGCATTGCAGAGTAAAGCATTGTAACCAGAAAGTGCTAGCTGGTGCTCCCTGAGAGCATTCTGTGGTTGGTTCGGAGGGCAAGAGAGCGGCTGCAGGAGTTTTGTGTTGTCAACTCTTCTTCATCCTGCAACTCTTGTTTTCCAGGCAGTCCCCTCCCACACATAACTTCTTGACTTGTAAGAGGAGGAATCAGGTAATCTCCTGCATTTCATGCCGAACTTGTCATTACTCGCACCTGCAAATGGTCCAGCCTTCCAATTACGTCCGGAGCTACAAAAAAACAGGCTTACAGTAGGCCTCGTGACTAGAAGAAAGTGCTCAGCATGAAGATTGCCCTGAAGCCAGCGACCGATCAACGTGCGCATGTGCATTGACATACACGCATTTGAGTTGACAGACACAGGACTGAATTGCTAAAGGCTATCAAGACCCCAAAGCTCCAGCTTCGCCGGTACGATAAGATACGTTCAGGGTGTTCTGTTGGATTGTAGCCATTCTTGATGATTCCTATGACATGCATACACTGGCCTTCCATGCCCTTGAGCATGGGCTAGACCAACTGAGGCTTGCTCTTTGAAGCGTCTTCCAACTCCAGCAACGTCTGGCAAGTGACACTTGATTCCGGATGGAGCCTACAGACAAATGCCTCATCGCATGCAGGATTATGCACGAATGGTCATATTTTGTAGAGGCCCACAGTAGTGCATTGCGGAGTAAAGCATTGTAACCAGAAAGTGCTAGCTGGTGCTCCCTGAGAGCATTCTGTGGTTGGTTCGGTGGGCAAGAGAGCGGTGGCACGAAGTCAAGGATGTCAATCCTTTTGCAACCTGCAACTTTTCGAGAATGTTAGAGAATGTCTGGCAGAATTTGCTTGACGCAGATTGCTTCGAGGGTTTGATACTGAGCAGATGCTTCAGTGTTCCATTTACTTCAAGGGCTGGTGAAACAGCAAAGAGCTGTATGAGGCGACATTTTGGCACATGATTCATCACACGCAGGATCATGCACGAAAGGTTACATTTTGTAGAGGCCCACTGTAGTGCATTGCAGAGCAAAGCTTTGTAACCGGGCGAAGCTAGCTGGTGCCCTGAGAGCATTCTGTGGTTGGTTCAGAGGGCAAGCAGCAATGTCAACAAGTCTTTTAGTCCTGCACCTTTTGGGGAAGGTTAGAGAATAAGTGGCATTTTTTCTTGACGCAGATGACTTCTAGGCCTTGACTGTGAGCAGATGCCGCAGTGTTCCAATTTCTTCAAGGGCTGGTGAAACAGGCAAGAGCCGTGTGACGAGAAATTTTCGCAAATGCATCATCACATGCACGATCATGCACGAAAGGCTATGTGGGGTAACTGGTGCAGCCTGCAGATCAGTTGCAAGATTAGAGAAAGAGACGCTGGCTGTGGGACGATCTGAACCCAACAAAACATCTATGTGCATTTGGGCTGAGAGACATAAGACCAAATTGCCAAAGGCTATCAGGGCAAGAAATCTCCATCTTGGTTGGTACCATAAGATAGCTTCACGGCATTTTGTTGGAGTGAAGCCATTCTATAAAATGCATAGACCAGTCTTCCATGCCCTTGAACATGGGCGAGACCCATTGAGGCTTGTTCTTTGACGCGTCTTCCAACCCCAGCAACGTCTGCCAAGTGACACTTGATTCCGGATGGAGCCTACAGACAAATGCCTCATCGCATGCAGGATTATGCACGAATGGTCATATTTTGTAGAGGCCCACAGTAGTGCATGCCAGAGTAAAGCACTGTAACCTAGCTGTGCTAGCTGGTGCTCCCTGAGAGCATTCTGTGGTTGGTTCGGAGGGCAAGAGAGCGGCTGCAGGAGTTTTGTGTTGTCAACTCTTCTTGATCCTGCAACTCTTGTTTTCCAGGCAGTCCCCTCCCACACATAACTTCTTGACTTGTAAGAGGAGGAATCAGGTAATCTCCTGCATTTCATGCTGAACTTGTCATTACTCGCACCTGCACATGGTCCAGCCTTCCAATTACGTTCGGAGCTACAAAAAAACAGGCTTACAGTAGGCCTCGTGACTAGAAGAAAGTGCTCAGCATGAAGATTGCCCTGAAGCCAGTGACCGATCAACGTGCGCATGTGCATTGACATACACGCATTTGAGTTGACAGACACAGGACTGAATTGCTAAAGGCTATCAAGACCCCAAAGCTCCAGCTTCGTCGGTACGATAAGATACGTTCAGGGTGTTCTGTTGGATTGTAGCCATTCTTGATGATTCCTATGACATGCATACACTGGCCTTCCATGCCCTTGAACATGGGCTAGACCAACTGAGGCTTGCTCTTTGAAGCGTTTTCCAACTCCAGCAACGTCTGGCAAGTCACACTGGACTCCAGATGGAGCCTACAGATCATTGCATCATCGTATGCAGGATTATGCACGAAAGGTCATATTTTGTAGAAGCTCACAGTAGTGCATTGCAGAGTAAAACACTGTAGCCAGAATGTGTTAGCTGCTGCTCCCTGAGAGCATTCCGTGCTGAGAGCGGTGGGCAAGAGAGCTGTGGCAGGAGTTCAGCAATATCAACTCTATTTTTTTGGGCCCTGCAACTTTTCGAGAAAGTTAAACAATATCTGGCAAAATATACCTGACGCAGATGACTTCTAGGCCTTGACTGTGAGCAGATGCCGCAGTGTTCCAATTTCTTCAAGGGCTGGTGAAACAGGCAAGAGCCGTGTGACGAGAAATTTTCGCAAATGCATCATCACATGCACGATCATGCACGAAGGGCTATGTGGGGTAGCTGGTGCAGCCTGCAGATCAGTTGCAAGATTAGAGAAAGAGACGCTGGCTGTGGGACGATCTGAACCCAACAAAATATCTATGTGCATTTGGGCTGAGAGACATAAGACCAAATTGCCAAGGGCTATCAGGGCAAGAAATCTCCATCTTGGTTGGTACCATAAGATAGCTTCACGGCATTTTGTTGGAGTTTAGCCATTCTATAAAATGCATAGACCAGCCTTCCATGCCCTTGAACATGGGCGAGACCCATTGAGGCTTGTTCTTTGACGCGTCTTCCAACCCCAGCAACGTCTGCCAAGTGACACTTGATTCCGGATGGAGCCTACAGACAAATGCCTCATCGCATGCAGGAATATGCACGAAAGATCATATTTTGTAGAAGCTCACAGTAGTGCATTGCAGAGCAAAACACTGTAACCAGAATGTGCTAGCTGGTGCTCCCTGAGAGCATTCTGTGGTTGGTTCGGAGGGCAAGAGAGCGGCTGCAGGAGTTTTGTGTTGTCAACTCTTTTTCATCCTGCAACTCTTGTTTTCCAGGCAGTCCCTTTGCAGTCATGGACTGGCAAGCAGTGTGCTGCAACGATATCTTGCCAAAGCTTTGTTTCTTTTGCCGAAAAATGCATGACTGCTGTGGATCAACTACGACTATATGTGGCGCCCGCATGAACCGCACATAGCTTCTTGATGTGTAAGAAATGCAAAACATAAGGAGGTGTTGCTTCAAACCCCACCCTACCGTGTGTGTCGCAATGAGCTGCTTCACGTTTCAGGGTAACGCATTCAATTTGTTTTTCACTGCCTGGGCCTTCGCCCCAACCAGTTGCCCAGCTTTGGGCGAGGCCGCGTTGTGATCCTTGACCTGGCACCAATGCCAGACCAACGACACTGAGCAGAAGAATTGGCCAAATTCAATTTTATGGCCCAAGAAGCCATCTCTACAATTTGGATTGACAGTTGCACCAACTGCGACACATCCAAAACATGATTGAGGGCTTGCAGCTGGAGGATGCTGCTGATCCACCAACTCAGCAAACTCCACACAGTGGATTTTCAAAAGGCTAGAGGTTACTTGAGCAAGTCAACAAGTTCCAAAACCGACACATCGGGGCCCCGGGCATCACATTTAGATTTTTTCTGATACTCCCGCGAACTGACAGCTTGAAATTGCCAAGTAATTCCTCCTTCTTCGACAGCAGCTGCACACGCTGCCCAACGACCTTCTGGAGAGACTCCAGCAACTTCGGATGATTAAAAGCTGTAAGATAGAAAATAACATACTGTAATAAATCTTTAGGAAATACCCCAAAAAAATAGATGAGCATAAAGAAGACAATAAGAAAACCAATTAAAGAATTATTGATAGATTTCCAATTTTATTAACTTTAAATCTTCAAATATGGTCCAGCCTTCCAATTACTTCTGGAGGTACCAAAAAAGAGGCTCAGCCTCGTGACTAGAAGAAAGTGCTCAGCATGAAGATTGCCCTGAAGCCAGTGACCGATCAACGTGCGCATGAGCATTGACATACACGCATTTGTTGACAGACACAACCCTGGAATATTTGGGGGGTGGTAAGACAAGAAATTTATGAGAAATATTTCACCTGACCACATGAAATATAGCACCCCACATGTTTTTTGGGCTTCCAAAAGAAGGGGGGCGGTCCTCCGGATGCGACATTTTAGCCCAGAGATGGTATGGCACACCCCATAATTTTTGCCCAGAGATGGTGTGGTACATACATACCAGACACTGGAGAGAGTAAACTTGCCAACCAGCCTTCAGAACTTAGCCTTGAATTCAACCAGGCCCTGGGGAGACCATTACAAACCAGAAATTTTTAGCTGAAAGATTTCTAGGTGGGGGGGCGGGACACCACCCCTTTTTGAAATATTTCAGTTTTTACCCCCCGCACCCCCCCTAAAGGGGGGGGATGAATTGCTAAAGGCTATCAAGACCCCAAAGCTCCAGCTTGGTTGGTACGATAAGATACGTTCAGGGTGTTCTGTTGGATTGTAGCCATTCTTGATGATTCCTATGACATGCACAGACTGGCCGTCCATGCCCTTGAACATGGGCGAGACCAATTGAGGCTTGCTCTTTGAAGCGTCTTCCAACCCCAGCAGCGTCTGGCAAGTCACACTTGATTCCGGATGGAGCCTACAGACAAATGCCTCATCGCATGCAGGATTGTGCACGAATGGTCATATTTTGTAGAAGCTCTCAGTAGTGCATTGCAGAGTAAAACACTGTAGCCAGAATGTGTTAGCTGGTGCTCCCTGAGAGCATTTTGTGGTTGGTTTGGAGGGAAAGAGAGCGGCTGCAGGAGTTTTGTGTTGTCAACTCTTTTTCATCCTGCAACTCTTGTTTTCCAGGCAGTCCCTTTGCTGTCATGGACTGGCAAGCAGTGTGCTGCAACGAAATCTTGCCAAAGCTTTGTTTCTTTTGCTGCAAAATGCACAACCGCACTACGCATGCCTTAGAGGTGATTCGTAATATGAGTATATAATCAGGTAAGATCTTGTTGCACTTTTTCTGCAGAGTCTGAATTCCAGTTGGTGTGTTTTGAAGAGTCTATTTGCTTCGCCGAGTTGATATAGTATTTACCGTTATTATAGAAGATATTCAGGAATTATCGGAAAACCGATCTTCTATTTGAAACGGGTTTGGACGCGCGGAAAAAGCCATTTCAAATAGAAGATAAATTAATTCAATGACCCAAAATGGTAGAACATCCGGGATGTTGGAGCTACTTTGGCACTCTCCGCAACCATGGTCCCGGGAGGGTCCAAACTAATATCTTCTATTTAAAAACCATTTAGACCAACACCAAAAGCACAAACTTGGTGGATCATCCAACCGAATATCTTCTATTTAAAAAATGGTTTGTCGCACAATCTTTTTCTGAGAATTTGGGGTTGGTATATAATGAATATCTTCTATTTGAAATGGGCGTTTCCGCTCAAGACATTTCAGATAGAAGATATTCACAAGTATTATTCCCCCACCCCTGCCAGTGCAGATTCTCCAATTTCGTCCCCAAAACCATGCCTTGCAGGATTCTCCAATTTCGATTTCTGTGCAAAACTTGGTGTTTTCATGCCTTCCCAAAGCCATTTCAAATAGAAGATATTCACAAATATTATTCCTGCCCACCCCTGCCAGTGCAGATTCTCCAATTTCGTGTGCAAAACTTGGTGTTTTCATGCCTTCCCAAAGCCATTTCAAATAGAAGATATTCACATATATTATTCCTGCCCACCCCTGCCAGTGCAGATTCTCCAATTTCGTGTGCAAAACTTGGTGTTTTCATGCCTTCCCAAAGCCATTTCAAATAGAAGATATTCACATATATTATTCCTCCCCACCCTGCCAGTGCAGATTCTCCAATTTCGTGTGCAAAACTTGGTGTTTTCATGCCTTCCCAAAGCCATTTCAAATAAAAGATATTCACAAATATTATTCCCCCTGCCAGTGCAGATTCTCCAATTTCGTGTGCAAAACTTGGTGTTTTCATGCCTTCCCAAAGCCATTTCAAATAGAAGATATTCACATATATTATTCCTGCCCACCCCTGCCAGTGCAGATTCTCCAATTTCGTGTGCAAAACTTGGTGTTTTCATGCCTTCCCAAAGCCATTTCAAATAGAAGATATTCACATATATTATTCCTGCCCACCCCTGCCAGTGCAGATTCTCCAATTTCGTGTGCAAGACTTGGTGTTTTCATGCCTTCCCAAAGCCATTTCAAATAGAAGATATTCACAAATATTATTCCTGCCCACCCCTGCCATTGCAGATTCTCCGATTTCGTGTGCAAAACTTGGTGTTTTCATGCCTTCCCAAAGCCATTTCAAATAGAAGATATTCACATATATTATTCCTGCCCACCCCTGCCAGTGCAGATTCTCCAATTTCGTGTGCAAAACTTGGTGTTTTCATGCCTTCCCAAAGCAATTTCAAATAGAAGATATTCACATACATGATTCCTGCCCACCCCTGCTAGTGCAGATTCACCAATTTCGTGTGCAAAACTTTGTGTTTTCATGCCTTCCTAAAGCCGTTTCAAATAGAAGATATTCATATATATATATATATATTATTCCTGCCGGCCCCTGCCAGTGCAGATTCTCCAATTTCGTGTGCAAAAGTTTTCATGCCTTCTCCAATTTCGTGTGCAAAACTTGGTGTTTTAATGCCTTGCCAAAGCCATTTCAAATAGAAGATATTCACATATATTATTCCTGCCCACCCCTGCCAGTGCAGATTCTCCAATTTTGTGTGCAAAACTTTCTGTTTTCATGCCTTCCCAAAGCCATTTCAAATAGAAGATATTCAGATACATTATTCCTCAATTTCGTGTGCAAAACTTGGTGTTTTCATGCCTTCCCAAAGCTTTTCAAATAGAAGATATTCACATACATTATTCCTGCCCACCCCTGCCAGTGCAGATTCTCCAATTTCGTGTGCAAAACTTGGTGTTTTCATGCCTTCCCAAAGCCATTTCAAATAGAAGATATTCACATACATTATTCCTGCCCACCCCTGCCAGTGCAGATTCTCCAATTTCATCTGCAAAACTTGGTGTTTTCATGCCTTCCCGAAGCCATTTCAAATAGAAGATATTCACATATATTATTCCTGCCCACCCCTGCCAGTGCAGATTCTCCAATTTCGTGTGCAAAACTTGGTGTTTTCATGCCTTCCCAAAGCCATTTCAAATAGAAGATATTCACATATATTATTCCTGCCCACCCCTGCCAGTGCAGATTCTCCAATTTTGTTTGCAAAACTTGGTGCTTTCATGCCTTCCCGAAGCCATTTCAAATAGAAGATATTCACATATATTATTCCTGCCCACCCCTGCCAGTGCAGATTCTCCAATTTCGTGTGCAAAACTTTGTGTTTTCATGCCTTCCCAAAGCCATTTCAAATAGAAGATATTCACATATATTATTCCTGCCCACCCCTGCCAGTGCAGATTCTCCAATTTCGTTTGCAAAACTTGGTGTTTTCATGCCTTCCCAAAGCCATTTCAAATAGAAGATATTCACATATATTATTCCTGCCCACCCCTGCCAGTGCAGATTCTCCAGTTTCGTGTGCAAAACTTGGTGTTTTCATGCCTTCCCAAAGCCATTTCAAATAGAAGATATTCACATATATTATTCCTGCCCACCCCTGCCAGTGCAGATTCTCCAATTTCGTGTGCAAAACTTGGTGTTTTCATGTCTTCCCGAAGCCATTTCAAATAGAAGATATTCACATATATATTATTCCTGCCCACCCCTGCCAGTGCAGATTCTCCAATTTTGTGTGCAAAACTTGGTGTTTTCATGCCTTCCCAAAGCCATTTCAAATAGAAGATATTCACAAATATTATTGCTGCCCACCCCTGCCAGTGCAGATTCTCCAATTTCGTGTGCAAAACTTGGTGTTTTCATGCCTTCCCAAAGCCATTTCAAATAGAAGATATTCACATATATTATTCCTGCCCACCCCTGCCAGTGCAGATTCTCCAATTTCATCTGCAAAACTTGGTGTTTTCATGCCTTGCCAAAGCTATTTCAAATAGAAGATATTCACATATATTATTCCTGCCCACCCCTGCCAGTGCAGATTCTCCAATTTCGTGTGCAAAACTTGGTGTTTTCATGCTTTCCCAAAGCCATTTCAAATAGAAGATATTCACATATATTATTCCTACCCACCCCTGCCATTGCAGATTCTCCAATTTCGTGTGCAAAATTTGGTGTTTTATGGTGTTTTCATGCCTTCCCAAAGCAATTTTAAATAGAAGATATTCACAAATATTATTCCTGCTCACCCCTGCCATTGCAGATTCTCCGATTTCGTGTGCAAAACTTGGTGTTTTCATGCCTTCCCAAAGCCATTTTAAATAGAATCAGAAGATATTCACATATATTATTCTTGCCCACCCCTGCCAGGGCAGATTCTCCGATTTCGTGTGCAAACCTTGGTGTTTTCATGCCTTGCCAAAGCCATTTCAAATAGAAGATATTTACATCTATTATTCCTGCCCACCCCTGCCAATGCAGATTCTCCAATTTCGTGTGCAAAACTTGGTGTTTTCATGCCTTCCCAAAGCCATTTCAAATAGAAGATATTCACATATATTATTCCTACCCACCGCTGCCAGTGCAGATTCTCCGATTTCGTGTGCAAAACTTGGTGTTTTAATGCCTTGCCAAAGCCATTTCAAATAGAAGATATTCACATATATTATTCCTGCCCACCCCTGCCAGTGCAGATTCTCCAATTTCGTGTGCAAAACTTGGTGTTTTCATGCCTTCCCAAAGCCATTTCAAATAGAAGATATTCACATATATTATTCCTGCCCACCCCTGCCAGTGCAGATTCTCCAATTTTGTGTGCAAAACTTTGTGTTTTCATGCCTTCCCAAAGCCATTTCAAATAGAAGATATTCACATACATTATTCCTCAATTTTGTGTACAACACTGGGTGTTTTCATGCCTTCCCAAAGCCATTTCAAATAGAAGATATTCACATATATTATTCCTGCCCACCCCTGCCAGTGCAGATTCTCCAATTTCGTGTGCAAAACTTGGTGTTTTCATGCCTTCCCGAAGCCATTTCAAATAGCAGATATTCAAATATATTATTCCTGCCCACCCCTGCCAGTGCAGATTCTCCAATTTCGTGTGCAAAACTTGGTGTTTTCATGCCTTCCCAAAGCCATTTCAAATAGAAGATATTCACATATTATTCCTGCCCACCCCTGCCAGGGCAGATTCTCCGATTTCGTGTGCAAACCTGGGTGTTTTCATGCCTTGCCAAAGCCATTTCAAATAGAAGATATTCACATATATTATTCCTGCCCACCCCTGCCAGTGCAGATTCTCCAATTTCGTGTGCAAAACTTGGTGTTTTCATGCCTTCCCAAAGCCATTTCAAATAGAAGATATTCAAATATATTATTCCTGCCCACCCCTAAAAGCCCAGATTCGCCAATTTTTGGTGTTTTCATGCCTTCCCAAAAGCGTTTCAAATAGAACATTTTCAACTATGTTATTCCTGCCCACCCCTGAAAACTTAGATTCTACCATTTCATTTGCAAAGCGCGGTGTTTTGATGCCTTCAAAATGCATTTTAAATAGAAGATATTCAAATACAGTTTTCCTCTCCACCCCTGCAAGGCCAGATTCGCCAATTTTATGTGCAAAATGCGGTGTTTTGAAGCCTTCCCAAAGGCATTTTAATAGAAGATATGCACATATATGATTCCTGCGTTCAAAACCGGCTGTTTTCAGGTTTTTTCATTGGTGTTTTGAATAGAAGGTATTCAAATATATGATTATTGCATCACCCCTGGCAGCCCAGATATTCACCAATTTTACGTGCAAAACTGGCTGTATTGAGGCTTTCCCACAGGCATTTCAAATAGAAGATATTCAAATTATTGTCTTTCTCCAGGGATCGCGAGGTTAGAGCATGATCTGAAAATGCTTTTGACAATTGGATGAGATGTATGTTTTTCCTAGTGTTGTTCGGTGCTTCGGGATCTCTATCATTTTTCATTTCAAGACTGCGTTTTTGTGCCCCCTTTTATGCCCAGCCTATGAAGGCCCAAAACCAAGCCAAAAATCAATTATCTTCTATTTGAAAACTGTTTTTCATGCATTTGGGATCTGTCGAACTCATGGGGTTACAAATGAATATCTTCTATTTGAAAACCATTTGGTGGAACTCTCTGGGTTCCCTCATGAAATAATATCTTCTATTTGAAAAATGTTTTTCAGTACCCCTCGAATATCTTCTATTTGAAAAATAAATTGCATTACAGATTATCTTCTATTTGAAAAGTGGTTTGAATCACCATCCCCCAATCAAAAAAGCTAAAAAACCCATGGTTTTTGAACAGTTTTTCACCGACCCCCCCCCCGAAGGCGAGAGTGCCAAAGTACCTCCGGCCGGGTCCCACTTCGGGAGGTACTTTGGCACTCTCCTCTTCGGGGGGTCACCCAGGTCCGGGCGTCAATGTTCTATTGATTTTAGATAATTTCCCTACAAAAAACACAAAAAATGGCAGTGGGACAAAAGATTTTCAAATAGAAGATATTCCAAAGATCATCCCAATGTTGAGGGGTTTATTCTTGGATTTTTGGTCATTTGAACTACTTTTGCACTCTGCAATATCTTCTATTTGAAAAGCGTTTGGCCGCACCCCCAAACAGCATCTTCTATTTGAAATAATTCCTGAATATCTTCTATAATAACGGTAAGTACTATAATCCTTGAGCGGCAAGTGCCGGCAACAATACACTTTTGCCCCCTTCCGCACTACTTCCCCCATGATTAAACTGTTCCTCAGATATGCCTAACTGTTCGTGATGATGGGCACCTGCCATTGACGTACTACAGAAGGCACAGGCAATCATTTCTGGGATGGTGAAACAGGCAAGGGCTGCGTGACAAGACACTGGATGGCATGAAGATTGCTCAGAGCCAGCCACCCATCCATGTGCCCATGTGCTTTGGGTGGAGACTAAATGAGTAAAAGCCATTGAGGCCGGCAAGCTCTCGCTAAGGGCTAGGAAATGGGTACAGTGCATTCTGTTGCGTTGTAGCTTTTCTTGAGGAATCCTATGCTGATTTTCCGTCTCTTCGAAGATACCCGACATATTGGCCCAATGGCAGAAAGACAGCATGTAAGTCTTTCAGCGAGTGTTAGGCAGTAAACCATCGCAGGTGCAGTAAAATGCATAGCGTGCCATTTTCATTCTATGCCCTTGAGAGCAGGCGAGAACAGAGGAGGCTCGCTCTCTGAGCGTCTACCGAAGCCAGGCACGCTTTGCAAGCCGATCATGCACGAAAGGCCATGCTTTGAGACACCCACAGAAGTGCATTGCAGAGAAGCGCAACGCTGCAAAGTTTACAGCCATAGCTGGTGCTGTTTGAAAGCATTTTGTGTTGGGGTTCAGAAGGCAAGAGAGCTGTGCAGCGATTAGCGCGGCACACTCTTCTACACCCTGCTGCACTTCTGCACGAGAAACTCCCTTTGGTGTCATTCTTGGCTTTGGGTCCTCCACTGAAGAACACATTGATTTGTGAAGCGAGTATTGAGGCAAGATCTTGCACTGTTCACGCAGATTCTGGTTTCCAGTTTGTGCTATGTGAAGAGTCTCGCTTCGCCGAGCTGATAATCCTTGAGCGGCAAGTGCTGGCAACAATACACTTTTGCCCCTTCCCAGAGGGCAGAACTTGCCCAACCAACATGATTGAACTGCAGATATTCCTGGCTCGTGATGGGCACCTGCCATTGACGTACTACAGAAGGCACAGGCAATCATTTCTGGGATGGTGAAACAGGCGAGGGCTGCGTGACAAGACACTGGATGGCATGAAGATTGCTCAGAGCCAGCCACCCATCAATGTGTTCATGTGCTTTGGGTGGAGACTAAATGAGTAAAAGCCATTGAGGCCGGCAAGCTCTCGCTAAGGGCTAGGAAATGGGTACAGTGCATTCTGTTGCGTTGTAGCTTTTCTTGAGGAATCCTATGCTGATTTTCCGTCTCTTCGAAGATACCCGACATATTGGCCCAATGGCAGAAAGACAGCATGTAAGTCTTTCAGCGAGTGTTAGGCAGTAAACCATCGCAGGTGCAGTAAAATGCATAGCGTGCCATTTTCATTCTATGCCCTTGAGAGCAGGCGAGAACAGAGGAGGCTCGCTCTCTGAGCGTTTACCGAAGCCAGGCACGCTTTGCAAGCCGATCATGCACGAAAGGCCATGCTTTGAGACACCCACAGAAGTGCATTGCAGAGAAGCGCAACGCTGCAAAGTTTACAGCCATAGCTGGTGCTGTTTGAAAGCATTTTGTTTTGGGGTTCAGAAGGCAAGAGAGCTGTGCAGCGATTAGTGCGGCACACTCTTCTACACCCTGCTGCACTTCTGCACGAGAAACTCCCTTTGGTGTCATTTTGTCTAGGTACCGAAGAAAAACAATCCGGAGTGAATCATCAAGGTGTCCGTAGCCACACATACCTTGTTGATTCTTGGAATGAGTATTCAGGTACGGGGTCTTGCATTGTTCATGCAGAGTTTGGCTTTCAGTGAATGTTGTTTGAAGGGTCTGTCCAGTTCACCGAGTTGATGGTCTTTGAGAGGCAAGTGCAGGCAACGATACACTTCTGGTCCTTTCCAGAGGGCAGACCGTGCAGAAAAACATGTTCGATCTGTTCAGCAGATATCCCTGACTCCTGATGATGGGCAGCTGCACTTGACGTGCTACAGAAGGTACAGCATTTTTTTCTGGGCTGGTGAAACAGGCGAGGGCTGCGTGACAAGACACTGGATGGCATGAAGATTGCTCAGAGCCAGCCACCCATCAATGTGTTCATGTGCTTTGGGTGGAGACTAAATGAGTAAAAGCCATTGAGGCCGGCAAGCTCTCGCTAAGGGCTAGGAAATGGGTACAGTGCATTCTGTTGCGTTGTAGCTTTTCTTGAGGAATCCTATGCTGATTTTCCGTCTCTTCGAAGATACCCGACATATTGGCCCAATGGCAGAAAGACAGCATGTAAGTCTTTCAGCGAGTGTTAGGCAGTAAACCATCGCAGGTGCAGTAAAATGCATAGCGTGCCATTTTCATTCTATGCCCTTGAGAGCAGGCGAGAACAGAGGAGGCTCGCTCTCTGAGCGTCTACCGAAGCCAGGCACGCTTTGCAAGCCGATCATGCACGAAAGGCCATGCTTTGAGACACCCACAGAAGTGCATTGCAGAGAAGCGCAACGCTGCAAAGTTTACAGCCATAGCTGGTGCTGTTGGGGTTCAGAAGGCAAGAGAGCCGTGGCAGCAATTAGCGCGGCACACTCTTCTACACCCTGCTGCACTTTGTCACGCTTGAAGGCAGGCGAGAGCAACGGAGGAGTGTGGTCCCAGCGCAATTCGACACCAGCGAGCTTTGGCAAGGCACACTGGACTTTGGACGGAGTCTAAATGCTACAGCCAGATCAGATGCAGCATCATGCACAAGGTTCAGAAAGCAAGAGAGCTGCTGCGAGCGATTAGCATTGCAAACTCTTCTACACTCTGCTGCAGTGCCCTTGCTGTCAAGCTTATCCAATTAACGTCCGATGGTTTTTCAAACAAGAACTCCTGCCTGGTAGTGACACGTTTGGGAGCACCCATGGATAAAGGTGTGCAATCCACGAAAAGCGTGTTAGCTTCCAATTCCTATCGGCAGCATAAAAAAGGTTTCGGAGTGACAGTTGTTGCGCTCGAAACTGCCAACGACAGGCCATTGATAGCGATGATTGCAGGTCAGGTGAGGATCAGAGTTTCCAACCAGTCATCTCTTTGATGTCAAGTGAGTTGATCATTTTCCGGCAGCTTTTTGCCAAAGCCCCTTGACAGGTTGACAGGTTGACAACAGGTTAACAACCTCTGCTCCAAGTTTGGCCTCAACTCACGTGACATCCTGTGACCATGTTTGGTCGTTGAAACTGTTGAAATTGTTGAAGCGCTGTGAGCCAGCAGCCTTTGTTGATCTGTTTTGGTCTTCAGTGCACCAAACAAAACAGCTAAAACAGATGCTTGGCGATTGTGGGAGTTTCAAGATCTTTATCAGTGAAAAAGCCGTAAGTGCAAAGAACAGGTTTGACGAGGTTGTTGGGACAAAGGACCCAAATGACTGAAGCATACTAAAAACGCAATTGTTGCACTCGCCACAAGCTTTCACTGTCCATCCCTGCCCAAACATTCATAGTGACCCAGTGATGATGACTCCTTCGCTGGTGTAACTCTTGATGTGACCCATCCCTTTCAGGGGACATGGGGGTGTCTTAAACTGGATCTCCGAAACCATGCTTTTCAATACTAAAATGGTCTAATTTTGGATGACTTGGGGGTACCAAAATTTTAGGACACCTTCTGGCTGTTTTGCCAAAGCTAAACGTGCAGCTCTTGATGTCGGACTTGGGCAAGCGTCCGTTGGGAGATTCTTGGGCGGTTTTGCCAGCAAAACGCGGAATTTCTGTCCTTCGGTTGCGCTGTGTGGCGCATGTTCTTGCAGTCAGCATCCTTGTGTTTTTTCCGCCCGTGCCGAGAGAAAGTCATGAGCAGCCGGTTTCTTGTCCCATGTTCTTACAAGACAAAGAATTTTGATGATATAAAGCTCTCAATGGCTCTCATTCAAAGATTCGAAAGTGACACGGATTTTTGTCAAAGCGCCCGAAAACGCACAGACGTCCCTTGACAGGGCCTGTGACATTTTGTATTTCGTCTTGTCCGCTGATTGTGGACACATTCTTTACAGGTTGCTTCTGGCAGCACGGTTTGAAGCCGCGCTGATGTTGCGCTGTGAAAAACTACACAGGCCGGCGGCCTACGAGCCGATTTTGGTCCGGTTGCCACAAGTTTTTGGAGCAGCGCTTTTGCATTGGGAGAAAAAAAGGCAGTATTTTTCCGTGATCTTGGTGCTGACAAAGACTGCCTCACTATTCTTAGGCATTTTCTTCTTGCAGTCAGCATCCCTGTGTTTTTTCCGCCCATGCCGAGAGAAAGTCATGAGCAGCCGGTTTCTTGTCCCATGTTCTTACAAGACAAAGAATTTTGATGATATAAAGCTCTCAATGGCTCTCATTCAAAGATTCGAAAGTGACACGGATTTTTGTCAAAGCGCCCGAAAACGCACAGACGTCCCTTGACAGGGCCTGTGACATTTTGTATTTCGTCTTGTCCGCTGATTGTGGACACATTCTTTACAGGTTGCTTCTGGCAGCACGGTTTGAAGCCACGCTGATGCTGCGCTGTGAAAAACTACACAGGCCGGCGGCCTACGAGCCGATTTTGGTCCGGTTGCCACAAGTTTTTGGAGCAGCGCTTTTGTATTGGGAGAAAAAAAGGCAGTATTTTTCCGTGATCTTGGTGCTGAAAAAGACTGCCTCACTATTCTTAGGCATTTTCAGCATATTGTTCCTTTCCCACGGTATGATAATTCGCCTTGCACCGAAACAAGCGCTGCAGCCCGTCACGTGATGGCCGGCACAGCGAGCATCAGAGAGGATGCACCCGATGCGCCACTTTTGCTATCACATCCGCCGTGAGGCTCTCAGGCTGATGTGCCAAGACTGCCGGGTTCCAAAGGTAGCGCATGGGGGCCTTGCCATTCCTCTGACACGGGCTCAGCCATGCACTTCAACCGGCCATTGCCAGAGGAGGGTTTCAAAGGGGGTTCTGCTCCTTGCCAAGCCTGCAACCCTGCCACAGAACATGAGCCTGCGACCCAGCCAGAGATCCAGTGCAGTGCATTTGTCAGGTGCCTTCGTATGACCAACGAAATAGTTTTGAGCTTGTAAAGAAAGCAAGCGCAGCGTGGGATATCTCGCAGGAAATTGCAAGTGAGTTGAAAAGGACGTGGAAAGGGGGAGGATCTGAAGATGGGACGGGTAAAGGGCTCGGGCTCAACCCTCTGCCTGACGTTTGGAACGGTTCTTGGGTCCTTTGTGACTATTATGATTAGCGCACACTACATCGCCCCACAAACCCATTTGGCCAATGGAAAAAAAAACTATCCCAGCCTTTCACCCACAAAATCATGTTCAACTATCCATGTTTTGCGTAAATCATCTTGACACATTTTGACCCATCCATACCAGTTGACATGGTGATAGGGTCTTGAAGGATTCACAAGGGGTTGAGAAAACCTTTGTTTCACGCACTATTGTTCAATTGTTTAGGCCTTCCAGCATAGCTGACACGTTGGTGAAACTTTGGCAGCGCCTTCCGGCTTAGATGCCGAGCTGAAGATCACAACATCACGGCAAGTCGGGCGGGATATTTTCAATTGGTCAATGGCAATTGAGATATCACCACAATGAACATCACAAAACACGAGGGGCCACATATTGCCACATTGTCAAAACAATGGAGAGGATGGTGTCCCTGATTTCTTCGTTTCAACCGTTGGCATCGCTGATGGATTTCAAAGACCCAGGTTCTGGCAACTGCTGATTCCTTTGTTCAACCCGAAACCATGGCAGTATTTCTTCGCCCGTCTGCAAACTAAGCAATTTTTCTAAAAGAAATGGAGGTGCTGGACCCGGACACTTGACAAGGAGGGCATTTTGAGTGCTTTTCGGGAAGTTGGGTGCTGCTTTTTCCCAAACAGTGTGGCCACACTGCCGCACTGAGGGGTTCTTACGGTAGGTTAAGGCCCGGTGTTCATTCGAGGTGGTATCCGGGGGGGTTCGCAAGTTTCCCTGTAAATTTCCGCATAAAATGGTTCTTGTGACATGTCCATGTGCATTTCGACTGCGCAGATCCGCACGAAACAGGGGCCCGGCTGGGGCGTCTGGCAGTTCCCGTAAATTTCCGCATGAAATGGCTCTTGTGACATGTCCATGTGCATTTCGACTGCGCAGGCTCACACAAAACGAGAAATCTCATACAGAATTCTTGCCAAGAGACCTCCTCTAGAGATCTTGTACAGAGATCTTGCCAGGACACCTCTTATGGAGATCTTGCACAGAGACATTGTGAAGAGAGCAGAGGTCTTGCTTGGAGATCGTTTATAGATAGCTTGAACAGAGATCTTACTTTGAGATCCCTTACAAAAATCCTCTGTGGAGATCTCCTCTAGACACCTTGTACAGATAGCCTTGCACAGGGATCTTGCACAGCAGCTTCTACAGAGAACCTGTCAAGGAGATCTTGCGCACGATCTTCTACAGAGATCTTCGCAAGGGAACTTACAAAATCTCACCTGGCATCTCTTATTCCAAAGGCCACCCTGAATGAACACCATGCTTTCACTACTCGCTCTTGCCCTGCTAGCTTGCAGCCACTTATGATTTTGGGTCCTTTCCACCTTTCCCTTTACAATCCCAATTACACACTGTTTGGGGTCTCTTGCCGGAATATATTTTTCTAAAAATATATTATTCAACCTTTCCTGGACATAAATTTGGCATTTCATGTGAAATCTTGTTCAGAATTATTGGAGTATTCCTGCTGGGCCCTTCCATTTTGTAGCTTGAGTTTTTCAACGTTTTGGCAATAACAGATTTTAGCAACCCAACATTGAGACAGCATCTAGTGCTTGTGCAACACCCGGGCTCTTGCACATGGAGGACGGAACCCGTTGGTGTGAAGGGCCAACCTTGCTACTGCTGTATTCCCTGATGCCGGCGCAAGACTTTTCAGAAGCAGATGCGTCCGGATGCTGCATTTTGCTTGTGAAAAGTGGGAAAGTGGTGTTTTGTCCCGCTCGGTGAATGAATTTTATTTTCTTTGCTCCAAGTGTATTGTAAAACTCCTGTGATGGAACGTGCTGTTTATTGCGCTTTCTTTGTTGCAAGAAAATATGCGTTCATGATTGCTCGCCTTCGCTGCTTCTCAACTCATTTCGAAACGCGCGTGAATTCTACAGAAGATGGGGCCCTGGTTTGGTCGTGCCGGTTAGCATAGAGACAACCATCGTTCTACAGCACTTCATCTTACATCACGGACTTCAATAGGGTATGATATGACCAACAATTATTGTTTTGGGTATTGAATTCAATTTTGCAATGTCTGGTGCAAACGCCGTGTCTCTGCCAAAGTTGTGGGTGCAGGTGGGATTGTGGTAGCATCTTGGTGCGTGGAAACTTTCATGTTCAGATCCTTAAACTTTATATGTTGGAAAATGGCGTGGAACTGCGACTGTGTTCGACAAATCCATAGTTTTTGCTTCCAAAAACCTGGCAAGTTTGAAGGTTCCCACTACTCATTTGCAGCATTGCGGTGGAATCTTTCTGCTGCAGAAGGCCCGAATGCAAAACATATTTATGCACGGAGTGATCTGCAGCATTGGTTTTAGGGCCAGTCTTTTAAAAATGTTTGCATTCCAAGTAATGCCTTTAAGATTCCACAACTATGTTTTGAAAGGATTGTAGGCTTGTGTCAGGAGCTGGCGAATGGCAAACCATTGTGGAAAAAGAAGGATGGTGATGTGTGGATCTATGCCAACAAGTTGCAGGGCCGCAGTTGTTTAGCCTTTGGCAATTTGATCATGTAGCCTGGCAATGGGAAAACCGAGATTTTGATTGGAAAAAATGAACTTCAATGGGTGATTTTCGATTGCCAAGTCACTTTTCCTCTGGCTGACAATTTGCCCCGGTGTTGCTGATAGATCTATCCAACGTCTCGAAACTTGCAACTGAATGAATGCAATGAAGCGGGCAGAGAATCTATCATGATCCACCTGGCAATGCCATGCCGCAGCGGCTCGGTACGGTACCGCATACCGAACCAACAAATACGAAAGGTATATCCAGCAAGATGCCGTACCAGGCAGCAATTACGCAAAGATGCCCTACATGGAATCAAAATCAAGGTACTGCATGCACAGCCCCCTCGACCTGTACTGTGCATGTTAACCTGGACGCAGGTGTCACCGGGGAGTTCAGTACCTCATCCTGTAAATGATCCAGCCAGCATCACTGTACTAGATCGTCCCCCCATAGCACCCACTGGGTGCACGCTACTGGGTGCCCGGGTCCACTACGCTAGTTACATGCGAAAGGCCCTTGCCAAGCCTACGTTTCGCCTACGCTGAAACTCTCGCTAGAAGGGTATCTATGCACGAGCCCTCTTCTGGCCCCTGCTCCTAACTTATACTATGTCACACATGGTATATCACACGCAGCCTATCGCAGCCTCGTTTCCATAAACCCGTCATTGCGCAAAGCTCACACCGCACGGGAAGCATGTCTCGCACCAAAAACCCTAGGGCTCAGTGCTCATCTAAATCTCTGCATCCCAAAACCACTGCTCAAATACAAATCACGTCAACAACTCGACAGCAAAAGCAGGAAAGCATCAGACCAGCACTATTTCTCTACGAGGGCCTACGAAGCGCCTCCTCAACCTCTTCTGTCACCGCTTGCAATAATCCAGCATCCCTTTTGGATACCCATTGAATTACCCATTGCCGAGCTACCCGAGCTACAAAATCTCGCGGAAATCCAGCTAGACAGCATAGTGATGCAAATGCCTCCTCAAATGCTAGCGATTTCCCTTGAGAGCAACTGGACAAATAGAAAATGCGGCAAAGCCATCCTTTGATGATAACCACTTTCTGGGAGCGGGGATTCCAAGACGACCAAGGCTGCAAGATACGGAGGTCAACAGTGTGATATAAGGATGCACCAAGTGGGTCAGGGAAAGCTGGAGCAACCAACAAGCCATCAACACCAAACGTAGTACGCAAGCCAATGAAGGTCTGGAAATCTGCTTCCTCCAAGGCCATGGTACCAGAACAGTATCGCGCCCGTAGGCGCGCAGCGGCCCACTGTGACGCTCTCCTTTTATCAATGCCTGTTGATGTTCCATCCCAAATGCAAAACATCCGCAAATCATCACGAAAGCTCACGTCCAGGACCAACATGTTACTGCCATTCAAGTGCACCAACTTGGAACAAGAACTGCGCATTGAGACAGTGTCCTTATACTCCATGGGGCGCTGTGAGGACTCCCGCTCCCATTTGAACAATCTCAATACTGCACCGCTCAAGGCATCGCCCATGGGGGCACCGCGCAGTTCCCGACCAAGAAGTCCGGGCAATGCGACAAAGTTGGTCAAGCTGAAGTGCGCAAGCACCTGCCTAATCTGGGTAAAGGAAAAACATTGCCAACCCATTTCACAATAACGACCAAGCTTGCCAGCACCAGCACCCTTTCGGAGAGGCACGCTAATCTCTGAAACATGCCGTGCAGTCCAGAAGGCCGCCACCCTGTCCCAAATCAGGGAAGGTGATGAAGCAATCAACCATGTCCAGCAATCCAACCACACCGTGCTGCAAACATGTTCCTGACCAGTTCGTTGAACTCAGCCACCATGTCCAAAAAGGCATTGGCCGAAGGAAAGTCCGACCAGTGATCTCGGGGCATATGGTCTAAAGCAACGTCAATGGCCCTTGACACAGCAGAATGGAGGCCAGTCGCTGGAGCTCTGTGCTTGTTGATCACAAGCCGCCACTTGACACCAGGACCCTTCCACTTGGGAAGAAACACAGGGTTCCCTATAGACCATGACCTAACAGGCACTGAGGAAACTTTGGCAGGTTGCAAATGTGAAGGCAATCCATCAACCTTGGCCATGACATCCAACACCACGCGTCTCCGCGCATCAGATTCCCAAGCAAAGTCGAGCCGCGTGGATGCTCCGCCCAAATCCAAAGCTGCACAAGCATGTGCATGCACCAAAAAAGGACAAAAGACACCAATTCGAGACAAGTTGTGATCAAAGATCTGGCTGAAAAAGGGCGCAAGGAAATCCCTAGCCAAGGCAACATCCATCCAAGAAACAGAGAAACAATGCGAATGCCGCAAGGCCAAGTCCTCCAATGCCCCAGCCAGAGTAGCCACGCAAGATTCCACCCAGCAAGCCTCATCTACTAACTTGCACCTATCCCGTAGCCTACGCATATTCCTCACAGCCATACAAATTTGCTGTCTCTTCGGTGGCAAACGCAAATTAGCTGGTAGAGCACGGAACTTCTCTAAGTGGCATGGCCACGGAACTTGCGCTTGAGAGGCGGCAATATGGGCCTTACCGTCAAAGGTCACCGTTGGCCAAGTGGGATCCTGAAACAGAAACTCATCACAAATACAAGCAGGGCCTTGGTGAGAAAAATTCTCAAAGAAATCGTGGCAGCGAAGCATATCACCTAGCAAAGGCATAGACGCCCACTTGAATCGTACCTTCGCATGCCGGAGAATGGGCAGCCAGTGTCCAGCATGTCGCCAAGAAGCCACCAAATCTCTCACAGCATTGGTAACTAAGCTCTGCGCCCGCTGGGAACCAACCCAAGGGACATCACAGGATATCACAGCAATAGACGAAGGCAAATCTTTCCGAACACGAGCAATCCGACGCAGCATCCGCAATGCCCTCGCCCTACGCCAGCCTGCCTCGTGATTCCCTGCCCGTTGCACAACATACACCCAAGCAGCCCGGGACAACCTCCACGCAGCCACGGAAGAAGGCCCACCACAGCCAGGAAAACGATGCCTTGCCAGCGCTGCAACGATCTTCTGCAAGCCAAGTTTCCAAGCCTCCTGTGCAGCTTTGTCTTCATGCCTCCGCTGTGAACCGCCCGGGGTCTTATCTCGAAGTCTGCACAAAGACCGCCGGCATCCAAATAGGCGAATGCTGGGGAAGGTTCTTTTAGCATGAAAATGACGAAGCAAACGGTGCACCTTAGGAGGATTAAGCACACCAAGCCTTTGGATGCCTTCCATCCCAAGAACTTTCCGGGCACTGCTGTCACCAGGCGCATGTGCAACAGGAAAGAAAATCCATTCACATATGGACAATCGCATAAGCTGGGAAGACTTCTCATCTCCCCTCACAAAATGGAAAAAAGGTTGCTGCACAGAGCCAGTCGGATTGAACAGTCGACAAGAATGCTCATTGATACGTCTGGCAAAGCTGTAGGGCCGAAAGAAGAGTATTGTGGGAACATCGGCGCACAAACGTAGATGACGGATCCATGCCACAAAGTACCCCAAGGAAAACTCCAAGGCAAGCCACCCAAAGATTCAAGCAAGCCCGAAGATCTCCGCGATGACCGTGCCTGTAGCATGCATAGCCAAACGCTGGCACAGATGCGAAGCAAAGCCTCATCAGCCTCCATTTTCTTTCTGGCGAGGCGCAGGAACCAAAATCGCAACAACGCAAGCAAGCATAAAGCCACGCCACAAGCTGAAGCTATGCGTCCCGGGTCCTCGCACCAATCCCATCAAGGAGGAGATTGGACCATGTCCGTTGCCCGCAAGCGGGCAAGGACTTCCGGGACCTGTGCATCCTTGCCTCTCACATCCAAGTTCAAAGCATCACACAAACGCTTCAAAGACTTTGCAGGAGACGATCCAAGACTCACATCACCAATCAACGATTTGAACTTGCGCAAGTAGAACTGAAAGGTGTGCTGGTAAATGGGGCTCATCACGTCCAACGGAGGAAGAGTCTTCAAAGGCGCACTGGGCTTCAATTTGCAAAGCGGTTCGTATTCTTGATCTCCAAAGAATCCATAGACAAACCTTCCACATCAGCTTGAATCCTGGCAGTGACCCAAGTTGCAAATTCTTCACCGTTGCGATCACCCGGGGGAGGGCCCAACACCTGCTTTACATGGAGTCGCACTGGCCAAAGCCGACAGTCCAGCCAATCCTTTTTTGGGGGTCTGGGCAGAAGTTCTTGCCGCCTGCCGGTCAGGGCTTACATCTCGGTTACCGGGATCGGCAACACGGGTGCTGGCATCAATATGTCGACCTGTGTCTGCTGAGCCAGGTTTCTCCGGACACTTGCTCAAGTACTTGACTGTGTTCTTCCACGTGGACTCATTTGTCGTAGTCAAAGGAAGCAGCGGAAACACTCCCAAAATCGTGAACAACAAAGCCGAGAAATGGGAGTAATTGTCCAGTTCTCATCCTCAAAATGTGGCTGCTGCTTTGGAGAAGCCAGCTGGACACACCTCTCCCTTCTCAGTGCATTGAGCTTGGCACACATCTGGATGCGCTCCGCGCCTTTCAGTGAGTCAATGTCTACAACAACTCCAGGTGGCGGGCGCCATGCAACGGCCCGAAGTTGACGCGGAATACTGACCCAAATGTCGCCAAACTCCTCAGGAGAAAGTAACAGCAAGCACTCCAAAACCAACTTGCTAAAGGCCTCTTTGCCCAAGTCCATCTTCAAGTCGCTGGCCCGTACAGTCTTGACTGAGGACTTCACACGCCGAGGCGATCTGGATCTGGACCGGGCCCTCGATGATTTCGATCTGGATCGGAGGAGCCTGCCATGCAAATCACCAGGTGGAACTCCAGGCGGTGGTGGCCCCGGGACATGTGCAGAGTAGGGATGATGATGCACAGCCAAGTGCGAATGCCCAGCACCACCCCATCCATGATGGGCACCACCCGGCGCATATTGGCCATACTGCGAACATGCCCACGACATGGCTACAAGTTCGAAGGTTATGCAAGTGCCAAAGCCAAAATCTGCAAGTCATAACCTCTAAGGCACATTCAACCATAGCATTCAAGATGAAATAATATGACAAGTCTGCAGCATATCTCCCAGCTTCTCTGCAAGGTAATCGATATAAAGAAGAGAGCTCTTTACCAATACCCGAAAATGCCCACATGCCTCAAGCCACAATCATGCCCATGCTGCAAATACATTACCGTGCCAATAATTTCAAATCCAACAAACATGCCCAGGCCGATCTCCCAACATGCAACAACATGTCAATATAAAGCCAAACATTACACAAGCACAACTCAAATGATACAAGACATGCCTGTCAAGGTCAAGCCACGGATTTTACAGTAGAACTCAAATGACACAAGACAAGCGTGTCCAGATCAAGCCAAGGGATCCACAAGTACAACTCAAATCACACTAGCCATGTGTGTCAAGATCAAGCCAAGGATTTCGCAAGCATAACCCAAATGATACAAGACATGCACGCAAGCAATAATTTGACAAATGCTCCAAGTCTACAGCCATGCTCATGCAACTCAAAGACCAAACACGCCCCAATCGCAAGAGGGGGATCAATACTAGCAATTACATGCCAAAAAACAAAAATAAAAATAGCCGCCGGCGCACATATAGCGAAGTCCCCGCAAGGATCGCCTCCAAGCAAGCACTATATATCTATACCACCATATGCCACCCTTACTCAACACATGAGGCTAACGCGGTTTTCGATACATACTGTGCGGGCATCTTGGCATTCAAAAATCTAGTCAGCCAAGATTGCAAAGAATAACTAGCAACTATCAAGGACCTGAAAAAGCCATCAGGTCGTGGCACGTTGCATACAAGCAACACAAAAGTTGCATACAAGCAACAGACAAGTGTCATAGAGTTAATGGAAAGGTTGCATACCAGCAACCGGAAAAGTTGCGAATAAGCAACAAGAACAAGCCTACCCCAGGGCAACCGCCTGGTGTCCGTCTCTGGCACAGGCCGAGTAAAATGAATGCAATGAAGCGGGCAGAGAATCTATCATGATCCACCTGGCAATGCCATGCAGCAGCGGCTCGGTACGGTACCGCATACCGAACCAATAAATACTAAAGGTATATCCAGCAAGATGCCGTGCCAGGCAGCAATTACGCAAAGATGTCCTACAAGGAATCAAAATCAAGGTACTGCATGCACAGCCCCCTCGACCTGTACTGTGCATGTCAACCTACCTCATCCTGTAAATGATCCAGCCAGCATCACTGTACTAGATCGTCCCCCCATAGCACCCACTGGGTGCATGCTACTGGGTGCCCGGGTCCACTACGCTAGTTACATGCGAAAGGCCCTTGCCAATGCCTACGTCTCGCCTACGCTGAAACTCTCGCTAGAAGGGTATCTATGCACGAGCCCTCTTCTGGCCTCTGCTCCTAACCTACGCATGCAATGTCACTTTTCCTCTGGCTGACAATTTGCCCCGGTGTTGCTGACAAATCTATCCAAGTCTCGAAACTTGCAACTTGCAGGGTTCCCTCGAGCAGCTCAACTCAATACCCTTAGTAGCATCAACTTGACCACTCCACCATACAGCTAAAAGCGGAACGTACCATCAGCTTGGGTTTGGGTTAAAACTCTCGCCCCAAAAATGATGGCTTCACGGTTTTCGCTTCATCGCAATCTGAGGATTGGACATTGGTGCTTTGGGGGTGTGGATGCAAAAGCCAAAGCCTTCGATTGGAACCGGTGCTACCTTTACCAGGTGCAGCAGGACCGCCTTGGGCAGAACTGGAGTAGCTCCCATATTTTGGTGCTTCCGATCCAGTTTGGGCCGGCAGATATCTCAGGTCTTCCAAAAACCGCTGATGATTGGTTGAGTCTTGATGTTGTAAAATCTTGGAAGAAATTCCAATGACGCCAACAAAAATCAGATTTGGATTGCTATTGGCGAAATATTGGCACCATTTTTCGCCCAAATTTGGAGGCCCCAAAGATTTCACGGTGTTTTTCGGCGCAAGGATGGCCTTCAGCTGCCCTCAGATCCGGGGTCCTGGCACGCCTGGAATGAGCGCAGCCAACGGTGGACGCAGCTGAACGTCCGTCCCTGGACAGGGTGAGATGGGATGACATGGATGATCGACGTGATCGACCCGGCAAAATTGGATTGTTATGATATGTTATGATGCTTGAATACTAGTGAGATATAGTGAAATTAGTGAAAGTTTGGTACCTTTGACATTCTCGAAATGTACTAAATTTCCGAGCAAACTCATGAAGTAATAAGTTTAATGCAGTTAAATCATGTTAATCGCCTACACCGACCTGTACTGCGGTGGGTGCTTTTTGATTTGGATCTATGTGTCACGTTTTCAGCTGGCAGCTTGCTATCCAGCTATTAATGAATTGCTTTTGTTGCTTAGTTGGTTCATTTTGTTGATTTGGTTGGACAGCATTTCTGAAACACAGCTTCCTGCAGTGAACGCGTGAAAGCGTATATCAAAGCACAAATTTGTGTTGCTTGAATCAAGATTTTTGGTGTCAACCACCCTTTCTCGTAGGGGTTGAGTTGGGTTTATAATTGTAGTGAACTCATGTTAAATCCCTATCGGTTGGTTCCATCCCCAGTTTTGCTTCGTTGGTTCCCCTGCTCTCGAGGCGTTTCGGAGGTAGCCTTCTCCGACGACGCGCAGCGCCTGGTGTTGGCGCAGGGCGAAGTGGCGCAGCTTCGGGGCTTTGCGGAGCTGCGACGCAGGCGCGGTGAAAGGGGCATGACGTGGCTCAGGGTGTCCATAGTCATGGGGGATCCCGAAATGCATGGCTTATTTCATGGAATATTCGAAGATAACATGGATGATGTAGGGATCTAACCTAACCACTCCACAACACCAGCCGGAAACGCAGAAACTATTGTTGAATTGCGCATGACAGTTGATGCATTTCCCGTGGTTCAAGAAGATCCAAAAATATCTTAACTAACACTGAATTTGGGATCAACCTAACTAAAGTTTCGTGGGACAGGAGCAAATATCCAAATCCGCCCGCACCGAACAGGGATGTGCCCCCAAGTTGTTTCACTTATAAGTTAAGCTAAGTATGTTTATAAAAGGAATAACACGGGTTAAGTTCCGTTATATGTGAGGCTAAGTAGGATAACTATTTTTGGACTTATAAGTAAGTTACAACTATGTTGTGGAAGTTGATGGAGAAATAACTAAGTTAAAGTTTGAGCTGTTTGAAGTTATCGGGAACTTATAAGTAAGTTATTTTTAGAGTTTTTTACATCATTTTTCATTTGCATAGTTTTTTTTTGTTCTACATTTTTTATTTGAATTCTTTCTTTTTTTTAATAATCTTTTTGAGATTATTTTAGAATATGTTGGTTTTTGATTGAGTATTTGATTAGAACTGTGGTTTCTTTTTGGTATGGTCAGCGGTCGCCCGCTTTATTTTCTATGTTTTTATAACGGTAGTATTTTTTTTTCATTTGAAGTGGTCTCAGATCGAGATAATATTTTTCTTCCTTAGCGGTCGCCCGCTTTTTATTTTTTTTTATGTATCCTTGAATCAGTTCGTCTGTTTTGGCGGAAACGATAGAAAATTTTGAAATACGGTTTGTTAAGCGGTAGTCCGCTGTATATTACGTCTGTTTTTTTTTTAAATGTGCGAAAGAGATTTTTTACCAGGAAGAACATTTTATTTATTTATTTTTTTTCATTTAGACAGTGATTTTTTGGTCATTGCTTGGGTAGTGCCTAAGCAGACGCAGGCAACGTCCGAAAAAAAAATACAGGGTTTTATTCCGTTGGGCGTGGTGGCAGATCGGGTTGTGCCTGATGCTGCGTTGTTTGATTGGAAGGTTGGGTTGTGCCTATACAGTTTTCTATATAGAATACGATAGCTTATAGATATTTACAGACCGCGGGTTTTGTCTATTCTTAACTCAACATATTCTGATGGGTTCAGATTACAAACACGTGCGCATCATTTATATCATTGAAGGAGTTTCCATGCTTACGCGGGTTGTGCCTGCCAGACTAGCATTATTCGGTGCTTCTCATAAATTCACAAGTGTACTTCCTTCACTTTGTGCCTGCCACATTTTTCTCAGTGACCAGTTTTTAGCATGATCTCTGAACGGCAGACCGTGTAGGCAAGTGCGACTTGGAAGATCCATGATAGCATATTTAGTTCCAAGACAAACCATATATAGACAAGTTCTACATCGTCACAGAAGTTCATTCTTTTACGACATGGCGTCTTTCGGTAGCCATGGTTTGGCGGCTGCAGCAACACAAGAGCGGCAACAAGAAGCACCAGTGGCGCCAGGCCTTCAAGTTCCTGGCCGAGACAAGGGAAGTCGGACGAGATCTGCCATGCAGGATTTCTCTGCATTTCCCCTCTATTTGAGCTCGGCCATGTGGGATGCAGTGGAAGATCAGAAGATCGATAATGTCGTCATAGTGAAGCAGATCACGCAGATGCTAGCCAGAGACTTCAAACTCAGATGTCCAAGTGAGTCCACCAGTGCTACGCTGACTTCCTTATTGATTTTGCGAGAACCTGAGGCTGCTGCGCGCCAGAAGCTGATCGACAACGGCTATGCCTTTCTGACGAGTGTGAAAGCTCAGATTAGCCAGATTTTGCTGCCCTTCAAGCAGACCAAGGTCGAAGCAGCTCATTACATGGAACGCTTGCCAGTGGACAGCAAGGAACTGCCTGAGTCTCTGCCCATCAGAACCCACCTAGAACTGGTGAAGCCCAGGATGAGCGTGTCTGAGCTGTTGATGACAGCTCAGGCCTTCAACTGGCGAGAGGCAAAGGGAAAGAAGATCAACTACAGATGTTGCAGGGCTTGGTGCAGTTGGGTCAGATGATGGCTGGCTCTATGGCGTTGACACGCCATGATGGCATAGACTTTCGAATGGGTCCGGCTCGAAAAAGTCCCTTGGGAATCTTACTCGACTCAACGACGGCTAGCTCTGTCAAGCAGGCTCCACTGGCCTTGACAGATTGCAGTGTCCATGATCCGCCCACCGCCACTTCCAGCCTTGTGGACACGGCAGGTGGAGACAAGCAACGTCAAGATGTTGCCGCAGTGCCAGTTGTACCGGCTGCACCGTCACACAGAGCGCAGCCGCCACAAGCAGAATGTCCCCAGATGCAGAAGGTCGCACCTTCAGAAGACGACCTTCCAGAGCAACCATTGAAGAATCCACGCAATCTATCTCTGGAAAACAGCATTGGTAAGTTGAAGGAAGCCAAAAAAGAGTCTGGACAAACGACCTCTCCGAGCAATGCTGGCATGAAGAGACCTGCTTCTTCAAGCACTCTGAAACCATCTTCGCAGAGTTCCAGCTCACAGGCCTCAAAAACGAAATTTCTGAAGCGACCTGCTTCGGCCACAGTGCGCAGCACAAGAAGAAATCCGTCAGAACCACTGGATCCACAAAGACTTCGACCACATCAAAGCCGAAGAACTGCATCAAGGATATCCAAGGGATGTCCCGTGAGAGCAAACGGAAGCTCAAGGAGAAAATTTTACGCAAAGTTCTTCCGGCAGTGAAGCTGGAGTTCAAATACGGTTGCTCCTCTTGCAGAGGAGCTCCATTTTGTACACTGAGCTGCTGGCTCAAACGCGGCTACAGCATCTAAAGAACCGCGAGGTGACAATTCTTCCGAGGGAATGACAAAGTGTTCGACTGCTTACCCTGCGTTTTTCTGTACCGCAGCCAGGTGGTAGTGCCATCTCTACAAACACAAGCGCGTTCCTTCTTTCCTTTCGTTTTCGAGTGGTTGCGCCACTACAAGGGATCACACTTCCATCAGCAGCCGTTGAATACATGTTATCCATCCCATGATTGTGCCATCTCGACAGATGAGATCGCATTCTTCCTTTCCTTTCCTTTCCATGTGGTTGTGCCACTATAATATATCGACATTTCATCATCATCAAATCACCACGACTAGGTTTTTTCCCTTCAGATGGTTGTGCCATCTCCATGATACGATATCTTCCACACGAACATTCGAAGCCAATGGTACGCTGCTGGAGTTCGAACTCATGCACTCTGTCTCCGTTGTACCGGCAACATATACACGCTCATACCAGTAGATTCGAGAAATGCGAGTGAAAAGATATGGAGATAGGAAATCGAAACCAAACCTCCTCAGGGCAACACTGTTTTGTGTCTTGTATACAGTGCAGAAAGGCATACAGAACACAAAGCAAACACAGGTTTCCATATCGTAAACCCATACGAGGAACCAGAACTATAACATGCTCATGAGACAACAACGACCGCACCTCAGCTTCATAAAATCTGGGCCGGCTTCCTCGTTGCCATGGCCACGTCTCCAACAGAGCCCAGCGACGCCAGCGAAGCCGACTCTGTGCCCGACGCGTTCCTGCAGGTCTACCTGACCAACGTCTTCGGCAACGAGGTTGTGGCTGACTCTGCGCCGCAACCTGCTGCTGCCGGCTCCGCGCAGCCAGAGCCTCCGGAAAGAAAAAACTGGGGCACCAGCACCGGTATCCCTACAGATGCTGCTGCCGCTTCATCTGCTCGTCCACATCTTGCTGGCATCCCTGCGCAGCACGGAGCTCCGGAAACTAGCAAAGTTGTCCTCCAAGATGCTACTGCCGATGACTCTGCTCGTCAGCACCCTGCGAGCCCACCGACAGACAGCACGACTCCGGCAGTGCAATCCTGGGGCACAAGGGAGACACCGCAGGCCTTTTTGGAGAGAAAGCTCCCAGTCTTGCAGAATCTGTTGCTGGATCGACTCTTGCAGGATGAGATCCAAAGCCAGGAGCAGCGACAACATGCAGCCGCCTCTTCCCCTGCGGCCGACAGTGCCGGCACCTATATGGTCTCCAGAGTCCGCCTTGGCCGCACAGGCAGCACCGCGTGCGAGTCCCCATGGGTGCAGCTCACCCATCCGGAACCACAGAGCGGACCAAACTGTGAGGCACCGGCTTCCTATAGTTCCGCGGCAGAGACGTCGGCTGTGACACCATGGGGACAGCTGCCACCCTGGTACGACAGAAGTGAATGGCAAGACCCGCGCTGGCGGGGACGTTTCACAGGCCGCAGACAGTACGAAGAACTCACTTACGGAGTCTTCCGACCTCGCAAGAGCCACAAAGCAGACCAGCAGCACAACCAGTGAAAGGAAACACCGCCGTTCTGTTCGAGGGTTGCGCCCGGATCATTTTCATCCGCCTTGATGCTATATATATATATATAGATGATGAGTGCCATGCTTCTACCGTACTCGCGCTGGTTGCGCCATTGCGTCTGTGGAATCAATCGACTTTTTTTTTCAGTCTGATATATTTTTATCGTTCGAATTTGTTGTCCGGATGGTTGTGCCATCCATATATTCATCATTCATCGTATGTTATTTTGGCAGCTCAGCACCAGAAAGCAAACGAGACAGTGGGAAAAAAACGACAGCTCCAGTAAGCAAACCTACAGCGGCCGACCGCTACGAAACCATAGACATTACACAAATGGGTACATCCATATATAGCCACTACGAGGTATAATTTAAAAGGCAAAAAAAAAGCGGACCACCGCCTCTGAAACAATGTAAGGCAGACATATACCTATGCAACTGCCCCCCCGTGGCTACGCCATGGCAACTGCTGAGCAATGTGACATAGCATCCGACTTCGCCGTCCCACGTTTCCCGGCAGATTCTCTTAATAACTGTTCGTTTTTTTATTTCCACAAGGGACAGCTGGTCATTTATATGGAAGTGTATGTATACACGGAGAAAACAGAACCATGCCCAAAGGTACGCCGCCAATGGAGGGCATGTGGCAGCAACGAGCTAACGGTGAGCTGGTGCAAGTGATGCCACACAAATCCAACGATAGTCGGGAGGATGCTACAAAAGCAAAGTCGCAGCAGATCAAACCCACGAGGTCTCCTTCGTTCCGGATCAAGCCCTCCAGGAAGAGAAGTTGTGCCACCGAAGCTTCGAGCGCAAGTGCACCCGCCCAAGGGCCGTACAACATATATGTGCACGGCAGGCCACCGACCCTCTGGAAAGATCCTCGCTACACAGAGATGTTTGGAAGCCGCCGCAAATATGAGCACTTCGTGCATGGAGTTGACAGAAAACGCGGTGGCCTGCGAGTCAAGGGCTACAAATTGCCCAAGTGCCTCTGGCCGGAGCACCAACCTAAAGTTTAAGATGAGAAAAAAAAAAAAGACCGCATGGACCACGGGTTGTGCCTACGAGATGGGTTGTGCCCATCCATGCAGGATGGGTTGTGCCCATCCATGCGTGTTGTTTACGACCGACACCCGTATATACCGGGAGACACCGCGAGACACCGCGAGACACCCCGAGACATCCCGAGACATCCCCGAGACACTCCCGAGACATCCCCGAGACACTCCCGAGACACCCCGAGACATCCCCGAGACATCCCCGAGACACTCCCGAGACACCCCGAGACATCTCCGAGACATCCCCGAGACACTCCCGAGACACCGAGGGACAGCCGCCCGAGACACCCCGAGACATCCCCAGATACCCCAGGACATCCCGGAGACACCCCGCGTCAAACCGAGACACCCCAAGACCCCCGGAGACAACCCCGAGACACTCCCGAGCCACCATCCCGACAAATCCCGAGACATCGACACATCCCGACCTCCCCGAGCAACCCTCGAGAGCACCCGTGCCACACATCCCGAGATAGGAATGACGCAGCTCATTGGGGGAATACAGCCACCCCACAACCTATATACGAGCTCTCAAATCCGAATCCTTTCTACGAAATCTACTTCTGGCAGATTCATTGTAGCAAAGACGTGAATACTGTCTATACTCATATATACTTCGACCTCCTGTCAAACTCACAACAGATAGAGAGTGCGGGTGGCGCCTGCTACATGTACATATAGAGATTTGCCAATGGTTATCAAGTGCTATATTTTGCAAGACAAACGCCAAGCTGTGAGATCTCAAGCAAGCGTGTCAGAACAGACAAGGCCATGGCGTCAGTGAGCGAGACCCCATCCAAGGCCATGGTGCCTGCAGAGGAGGAAGAGGCAAATGTGAATGCCGTATGTGAGAAGTGTCGCCTGCCTATGACCATCGAAGAGACAGCAGCTCCGAAAGCTCCGCACTCGCGGCCTTGCTGCAAGTCCTGCCATGCTCTGTTTGCAATGCTGGGCAAGCAACTATCCGTCTCAGCAGTGCAGCAACAGATGCCTGGTGACGACATGGTTGCTTTCTGTCGCAAGGTCCATGCACAGAGAAAGGAAACCAATGGCCCACTGCGGTACCAGGCCGTCCGAAACCTGATGAAGAATCAGATCGCAGAGAGAATCGCCGTGACATACACCCGTTCGGCCGACGGCACATATCAGCCGCTGAGCTGGTGGAAAGCGAACGGGTACGATGAGAAGAAGGTGGAGGAACAGGGTGAGAAGCAGGAGCATGCAGTGTTTGGAACATGCTACCGAGTAGACTTGCTGTCAGTGAGCACGAAGTGGTCCCATGAGCAATCTGAGACAGAGGTGCTTGAAATGGAAGCAGCAGTCAAGCGCAAGCGAACACTGAAAGAAGAAGCAGAGGCAAAGGCGCCCAAGAAGGGCAAGACCAAGGGCAAAGGCAAAGGTAAGAATGTGGTGCCAGTGGAAGAGGATCCTCCAACGGCAGAGGCCTTAGAAGCTGATGCCGCCTTGGAAGGCTTGTCAGACATGGAGACGGAGGATTGCGTGATAGTAGCTTGCACCACGGCGCGCAGCTCCTCCACGGCATCAGAGCGAGCGACTTTGCGCAAGGCTTTGCGCCAAGAACAAGCGCAGGCCGCAAAGGACTCCAAGATGATCAGTGCCATGGCTGGCAAGGGACTGCCCACTCTGCGGCCCATCCGAGAGAAAGTTTTGAAATTGGTTGCTGAGCTGAAGCCTCATGAGGCCGACTTGCCAAGCGTCACCAACGAGCTTGTCAAGACAGCGGAGACAGACGTGAACACATATCATGACGAATTAGTCAGTGCGATGAAGAAAATTTCCGCCGGCCAGAACGTACCCTTGAGTGAGATCTCTTTTTCGTCCGAAAAGGACATGGCTTCGAAGTTGAAAGCTTTTGGTGACACCATCAAAGCGATGCAGGCGGCGAAGAAAACGTTGCAGCCCCAAAAGTCCTGAGGAGATCTCGTCGCATCGCCTTGGTAGAGGCAAGTTTTGAAATAGTATGCACAAAGTGCTCTTAAGGACCGTCTATGCTTCGACGTGGCGTGACCACGCAATCTCTTTTGCAGCGAGCCCACCGCACTGCTGGAGCCCAAAAGTACGTCCCACGACGGTTGTCCGTCTCTACAGTATGTATATGTATATATATATATAGAAATGTATCGATTCCAAAATACTTCCACAGTCTCATGCCATGTTTTGGCAGCATATATAGGAATCTAACGGTGTATGGCAATATATGTCGGATTGCAGTTGCAAGGTGATTTCACTCTTGGATGCTTGCGGCATCGCATAGATACGATGGATTCATTGATGGTTGCGCCATCTATATATATATATATATAATGCGTGACACATAAACAATCAAGGGATCCATGGAATGCAGACGTTGCCACGTCCAGCACAGACGCGCAGAAGTGTAGCTGGGTAAGAAACCCGACCTCGGACTCATGGCGCTTCTCTGCACGTTCGTGGTGGCACAAAGTGTTTTGGACGTGCTATCGCAGCAGAACCTGGATCCCGATCAATTAGATCGACTGGCTGACCAATTTGAATGCATCCGTGAAGTGCAAAAACAAGTGCGCATCGCAGATGCTGAGGGGGCGCTGAGCCAAGCTATGGAGTGGATGCGGCACCTGCTTTTCACAGTACGGGCTCTCTTGTCTGGATGGCATGTGGATGACAGCAGCCCGCGGCTCCTGATCGAAGATCCCCTGCCTCAGTTTCCAAGGATTCACAAGGGTGTCTGGACGGTGATGCATCCGAACCAAGAGAAATTCTTTGCAGAAGTCCGCTACTGCTTGGCGAATCTAGTGCAACTACAGCAGTTTCTAGAGGATCCTTTCTGGCACTGGTTGGACGAGGTCATGCAGACAGTGAGTGCCGCCGAAAACTAGGCAGAAGCTGTCGTGTCATCTCCGTAAAATCGAAGGAGAGGAGACAGAGACTTTTTAGCGAAAAAAAATGCAGTAACGGCACTTACGTCCCTTTTTTTTTTGGCGGCAGTACCGTACGACAAATCACTGTCAGACAGACAGAAGACCCAGTCAGCATATATATATATATGTAAATGTGTATCCAAATCGATATAAGTATATCCGTATATGTGTATATATGTACATATAGATTAATGTCCGGTTGGGGTCCGCCTCTATAGTGCGTCTATGCGGGTTGCGCCCGGTCGAATCGGAAAAAGTGATTGCATTTAGGACACACTGTCTTTACCGTGCGTAATTCTCCGAAGAAGCCGTCACTGGTCCAATGCCGAACAACGTACCGTCCAAGAAGCAATGGGCGCAAGCGTTCTGTGTGGCCCCACAAAACGTAGTGCATAAGATCCACAAGATTTTATCTGCCGATGGCGATGGTTCCAAGCAAGCCTCTGGAGCATTCAAACGAAAGTGCGGCCAGATCAACGCAGGTACCCAGAAATGCTTCAAGGCCTTGTCTGTGAAAGGTGAGAAAGAAGAAGACATCAGATTCTATGCTGGAGATCTTCCCATGATGCTGGAATATATATGTGGGAACACTGGCTGGTATAGAAACCGTCTCTTTGCCATCCCAAATCATACCGTATCGCTGGTTCTCACAGCGGATGAATGCACTGGGGGAAACGTACTGAGCGTAGCCACATCGAAAAAAGTTCTTATGGTGTACTGTGCCATTTTGGAACTGGGAGAACTTCATAGACCTGGAGCGTATCTTCCTCTGGCGGCCATTCCAGCACGTGATGTCGCTGGTATCAAAGGACCCGGCACAAGTGCAATTTTTGTAGCCTTGTTGCAATTCTTTCAGAGGGAAGGATGGTTCAACGGTTTCACGGTGCTGGGTGCAGCATTTCAATTAAAACTTTTCACATATCTTGGAGACTATGAGTCTGTCCGAGCGGTTTTTGGATCCCGCGGTGCAAGTGCCATCAGACCATGCTGCCTCTGCATGAATGTCTTGGCGAAGGGCCGAGTGGAAGCAGAAAGAGACAATTACTTTACGACAATTGAAGAAGCTTCGACATCGAACTGCCAACCCTATGATACAGAGGAATTGTTTCAACTGTACGACCGCTACCTGAGAGAGTTTCCGAACATGTCAAAGCGTCAAGCAGAAGAAGAAGAGAAGTTTTTTGGTTGGAATGTGGATCCTGCTTCCTTAATGGCGAAACCAGACTTGCGAGCACTTCTCTCGCTGAAGCATTTGATGCTTGACAGTTGTCATTGCTATTTTAGCAATGGTTGCGTATCCCAAGAGATAGTCCTCTTCATGAATTATCTCGGAAACGAACATAATGTTCAACTCGAAGATATCCAGAAAGCTGCAAAAGAAGTCAAATGGAACTGTTCGAATCCTGATTACAGGTCTCCATCGGCCATCGGGCATCTCTTTCATCCTTCTCTTTGGAATGGTACATGTCACAAAGGTGAAGCCACTGCATCCTGGTATTTGCTTCCACTGCTTGGATTCTACGGGTTCGAATTGCTCGACGGTCAAGATCCACTTGAATGGCAAAGCTTCAAAGCATTGCTTGAGGCCGATCTATTTTGTTTCCGCGATCGGCATCATTTTGTTCAAGTTTTTAACAGTTTGAACAGAGAAACACATGAATAGAGTTTGATTAAGCAAGTCAGGTCTTTCATGCACTACGAGAAGTCCGACGAAGTCTCGAGTGGACAAGGAGCTTAGCGTTAGCACAAGAGAAACATCAGCGTCTTTTCGTGGCTTGCTATCCTGGCCAAGTCCGACCAAAGCATCATTTGCGGCTTCATCTGCCAGCACTCTACGAGAAATTTGGAGTTTACATCGACATGTTTCCCACCGAAGCACGTCACAAACTGTACAAAAGAATGCTTGCAGATTGCTTACAATATCTATGGTCCGAAAAAGACGGCAAGATGGGTTTGCATATCCTGGGTCGAATGCTGAATATGATCACACAGCAACTCATCGACAAACCATGGTGCAATGAGATGCTGCCACCGGTTTATTCTGCTGAAGATGTCGAGAAAGAAATGCCCGGAACTGACGCGGAAATCAGTGCAGGGTATGCCTTTGGAAGCTTGCAGATCAAACGAGAACAAGTGGTGCTTTGGCAGCATGGTGCTGGGATCGTTTCTCTATTTGCCAAAAAAACAGATCAGGTGATGATGGTCTTTGAAAATTTAACAGCGTGCGCAGAGAGCAACATTTGCAGGCAGAAGTTCTTACGTAGTGGGCAAAAATGTGTCATAGACATCCAGGAGCTCCAACGGTGTCATCACCCAAATTGGTGGTACATCGATCAAAAATATGTCATTTGTTTGTGAATCATGCTTCGCCGTCCGAAGAAACGAAAAAAAAAAAGGTTTGACCTCTTCCACCGCGGGTTGCGCCTGCAATCCTTTTAGCAACATCTTTCAGATTATAAATATATATGTATTTATATATATACCCCCCCAAAAAAAAACTCATGTGCATTCCAACCCATGGAACTTGGCGTCCAAATGGAACTTCATCACAAAACAAATAAAATTATTTTTATTCTTGTTTTCGAAAAAAAAAGCCTTTTTGCACCTCTTTGTATAGTTATCTAAGTTATAACTTACTTATCAAATTCCTTAACTCTACTTATATAACTTCAAAATAAGTTCAAAATAAGTGAAATAAGTGCAACAACTTAAGTTATTACTGACATAACTTCGGGGCACATCCCTGAAGGTGCTGGGGCGTGATCTTCCGGATGGCACTCGTAAAAGGTTACAGGTTTACCTGGGGGGGGGGTCCCATTTTTCGGCCAAAACCTCCTGTTTTTGATAGGTCGTGACGCTCGCCTTCAAAAAACACTGTAAAAAACAGTACGGAAGACACCTGTTCGTGAACGCGCCCGTCCAAAATCGGCAAGCGAAAAGTGAAAAAAACCTGTGTTTTTCAACTTTTTGACCTCAATTTTTTGGTTTGCAACATCTTTTTTTGCGGTTCCGCAGGTGGCCGGGCCCGGAGGCGGATTTTTGAGTTTTTGGACCCGTTTTCGGACTGATTTTCGTCGTTTTGTGATAGCAGAAACACTGGTTTTTACAGTGTTTTTCTGTTTTCTGCATGCTTGACGGCTAGCTTCAAAACTTCCAAAAACCTCGTAAATTACGCTGTTTTATGTTACGGTGTGAATGAAAACATCGTAAATACCAGTGTTTTTTGACGTTGGTTAAAAAAACACTGTAAATTACAGTGTTTTTGGCCACCTGACCCTCAAAAACCATGGTATTTGCAGTGGTTTCTGCTTCTCACCGCGCAAAAACACTGTAAATAACGGCAATTTCGCCGTTTTTTCATGTTTTTCGTTATTTTTTGAACTGCGCTGGTCCGCTATACATGGCTATCAAATTCTTCGCGTTTTTTTTTCCGACAATCAGTACTTTCGGATGTTTTTGGTCTCAATGGCCGACATCATTGGCAGTTACGAGCGGTTGCCCAACGATGCGGTGCGGGCGGTTGCCGTCGCGAAGCGACGTGAATATTATATATATATGCCTAACGTTACTAAGTGGGTTAACTAATATCGTCATAGGATCAACCTCAACAAATGCCCGAAGATCCTGGGAAGGCAGCGCCGCGATTGGTGGCGGCCACCTGCACCCCCAGCGCCACCACCGCCGCCGGACGCGACAGACAGCTGCGAGGGCGCCGACTTGGAAATGGCCCGAATGGCCCGCAGAGCAGCAGGTGGAGCGGTGAAGGCCTGCTGAATCCCTACTGATTCATATGTTAAGATATTCCAAAATATTCGAAGGTACTCCAAGATATTTCAAAATATTCCAGGCATATTCCTAGATATTCCAAAACATTCCAATGTATTCCAAAATATTCCAAGGCATTCCAAAATATTCCAAGGTACTCCAAAATATCCCAGGGTATTCCAAAATATTCCAACATATCCCAAGGATTTCCAAGGCGTTCCAAGATATTCTCAGATATGCCAAGGTATTCCAAGATATTCCAAAATACGCCAAGGTATCCCAAAATATTCCAGAGAGATACCAAGATATTCCAAAATATTCTCAGATATGCCAAGATATTCTAAGAGATTCCAAAATATTCCAAGAATAGCCCAAGAGATTCCAAAATATTCCAAGAGATTCCAAAATATTCCAAGAATAGCCCAAGATAGTCCAAGATAGCCCAAGATATTCCAAGAGATTTTAAGATTTTCTAAGGTATTCCAAGATATTCCAAAATATTCCAAGGTATTCCAAGATATTCAAAAACATTCCAAGATATTCCAAGAGATTTTAAGATTTTCTAAGGTATTCCAAGGTATTCCTAGGTATTCCAAGGTATTCCAAGATATTCCAACTATACAGTAAATAATATTGTATTCTGATTTCCCCAGAAAGTTCCAGAACTTAAATACTCCCATCATGACACCAAACATACCGGTGAGGATTTCTGGTGAGATTGCTTGATTTCTGTTGATTCTTACCGGTTTCACGGACAACATCGAGGTTCTTGACGTTCTTTGACCATGTCAGTTTCACATGTTGACAATTGAAGAATCCCAAGAAGCTGAGGCTTGGTTTCAATCCTTTGTCTTCCAGATTTTCGCTTGAATCCGTGGATGACTTGTGGATTTCTTCCACCTGCCGTATATCTTGAGGCCTTTGTCAGCTGGGAGTTGATTTGTCTACGGCGCTCTTTGATGATGGACAGACTCTGCTGATGTTGGCTGCGGAGCAAGGATGGACTGAGCTGTCTGCAGCTTGGGGGATGGACCAAGGGGCTTTGAGTAGGGCCTATACTGTAGTTTGGATGTTTCCTTTCAGGCAGTCACGCCCGAAAATGATGATGATGATGATGATGATGATCATGATGGTGATGATGATGATGATCATGATCATGATCATGATCATGATGATGTTGATGATGATGATGATGATGGTGAAACGCAATTCATACCTGAGTGTCATTTCAGTTCTGCCATTACAGTAGAAACTACTGTATCACCAACATCACCACTATCCTTTGTCCCTGAGTTGAGAGCTCAGAGCTGATGCATTGTCTCAAGGTCTCAGCGTGGCTTTCACTAAGGTGCCGCTATCTCTGTGTGACTTCGTGTCGCAGCTCGTATCTCGATGCGCGAGAGGATCGTGGCAAAGAGTAGACCGTCCCTAATTTTACCAGAAATGGTCGCTATCATCGAAGGTTTCTTGTATTGGGTATACACGGTATACCGGTATAACATGGAAAAAAACACATAGTTGTGATTAGCTTCTCGAGTGAACAATGCACAGTTGACTCCTGTCGTTTTGTCATTTCACCGTTCTTGTGGGGTGGTACCCGTGGTACCCCAGGAGGAAACTGGCTACACGGCCGTGTTCTACGCCACTAGGGAAGGGCACTTGGACATCCTGAAGCTGTTGCTAGGAGCCAAGGTGCCACGGCATGGTTACCCTGTTGGTTTTGATGTTATTGGAACTGTTGGAACATGCGATGATCTTTGGCGACTGAATCACAAGTGTCACCTTGGTGCATGTGGCCAGTTTTTTGAAAAAGGTGGTATTGACCTGGTATTGCAATCACTGTTCAAATCGGCTAGCTGCATTCAATCCTGAGCATCCTGGAGCATGGCAGGGGAATTTCGTTCAACTATCAAACCACAACATGTCTTGGCGATTCCTAGTGCAAAACCAAATCCTTTAATCAAAGGATAGGGGCTTTCTGAGTTCGAAACAGCTTTGCTAAAATCATCTAAACATCCAAAATCTGCAGCTTATCCATGCTTATTCCATGCTTATTCCATCCATTTCTGCATCCCATCCCCGAAGGCCTCCCCCAACATCGCGTCGCACCGCGCTGGCGCCACACCGCTGCTGCTGGCGCTCATGGCGGACTCGAGCAGTTCGTCGCAGCCGTTGGTCACCGTGCTGTTGGACGCCAAGGCGGAGGTGACGCCGAGACTTCAGGAGATTTGGGAGACGTTCCCCCTTGGGTAAGTTGGTTAACAAAAGCCACAGTAACTATAGTTATAAGTACCATAAACCATAGTTATTGGAGTTATAAACCAACTTGGTTATTTTAACATGTTTGAAGAGTGAAAAAAATGGGGATTTAACCATGGATTTAAGCCAGAATAAGTGTGATTGAACTAGAGTAACTATGGAATTCCTGGGAATTCCACCAAGAACGAAAGAAATCGATAGCTTGTTTATTCGGTACTGTTATGACCAGGCAAACTTGGTGAACAAGAGGTCAAAGACCAGGTCAAGGCAACCAAGAATATGATAGAACTGTTGGTTACCCAATAATGATGAACAATAATGAACAATAATGAACAATAATGAACAATAATGATAGTCAAGGCAACCCAATGATGAACAATGCCATATTCATGGGGAGATTTGGAGATCTGGAAGATGTTAAAAAATCATCGAGATTTCGCCGCAAAGCGGAGATTTCTCCAACAAAAAGAACAGTTCAATCAGTGAGGTGCAAAATCACCATCGTTCACCAGGAAAAATGTGAGTTTACTGCGTAAAACCAAGACTTAGGCAAGAAAAGTGGAGAT